>CM035431.1:160173121-160630621 GCA_020310875.1 Ceratopteris richardii | reverse complement strand
GAGAAAGTCTGGATTGAGGTTGTTGAAGTGATTCATCGTAGAAAACAATATACACGTGTGAGAAAGTCTGGATTGAGGTTGTTGAAGTGATTCGTTGTAGAAAACAACCTAGCACAACAAGCTAGAGGTGCTTGCTGTTATGAACAAATGCTTCCCTTAATAGAATTGGCGGACTAAGTGGAGCCATTTGCTTCATGAGTTGGTAGTAGCTCTCCATAATTGAACTCCCACACAATGAGAAGGCATAGTTGACTTTGATGAGTCAGTTCCATCTTCACAATGATCTCGACAAGGACATGTAGTCTACATTCCTCATTTTGGTCCTCTGAGTTGCAAAAGTCATCAATAGAAAGCTCTTAGGATTGAGACGAGTGCAACCGTTGCATATCTGAATGTAATTTCTATTCCAATGTGGTGAGCAGAGAGCCTTGGAGGAGGATGTTGAAAGCCATTGCCTAAGTAGGATCTTGCGATAATGCTATGGAGTGTAATTATAAGAGATTATGTCGACCTATTCTAGGCGAGGAGTGAGATAGGACTGAGATCACGTTAAAACCCATTAAGTTAGGTTTGAGGATGTATATTTGCTCCATCATATTTGAGTGATGGTGCCATCCAATATCACCATATTATTGTTGGTTTTAAATGCCCACAATCAATACAGAGAGAGTAAAGAGAGAATAGAGAGAGACAATACAAACAATGTACACGAGATTGGCAAGGGAGCCAGAGAGCTCCAAAGATAATACTCATAACTAAAAAATACTTACAAAGATGATCTCCAAAAGTTCAAAATCATAGATTAGAGTCTGAGAAGGATGGCATGCCAAAATATTGATTATACATGGCTAATGAAGTGCTCCTTTTATACGTTTATGAGCCCCCCATAAAATATGGGAAAAAAACTGCGTAGAAAGGCAAAAAGTCAGATTTCTGCAAATTGCAGCGAAAAATCTGAGATGCCATCTTTTGTGCTTTTTTTAACTTGCCTTTGATTGCTTTTGGGTTGAATGATCTTGGACGATTGGATTTGATGCTTTTTGCATATTAAATCTCAGCCTTTGATCCAAATTTATGAAAAGCATATTTTACTCTGAAATTAGGGTTGGTCTTTTGAACCCTCAAATCATCTCCAATTTTGACATGTGACATATCATTGGATAGCTCTTGAGTAGTGCTTTCCAAATATGTAATATTTTTTCTTGGCATATTTTGATGAAAGCTTTCTTGTTGACCAGTTTTGACCTTCAAATTTTCTACAGATTTTATGTCCCTTCTTGTGGGAGGTTCATTTCCAACAATCCCCTCCTAGCTTGATGCAAGGGGAACATCTAAGGTAGGTATCTATTCTGTTGGTTGATAAAAATGTAAAGTGGTATTGCTAGGTGAAAAAGTTGATAATGTAGGTACATGTAAGGATCATGCCAATGTCCATAAAAATACCTAAGACTTTTGACATGAAGAGCATTCCATGCCACAAAGAAAAGGAGGACTCGAAAAATTTTCCCATACTCTTCTCAACCAAGTAGCACTTGGAAGGATAGAGATAGATATGGGAAAGCAAAAGAAACATGTAGACTTAGACACACGTTCTTAACTATCAATGATGATCAGGCCTTTCTAATCAAGATCATATGTCTTTATCCTTATCCACAAATAAAAAAAAAGATAAAAACAAGATGATATGGTTTAACATGAATAGTTTATGGATGAAGAAGTTTCAACATTCACTCCATTTATTTCATCTTGAATGCTTTCTTCTGCAATTTTTGCTTCATCTTCTCTCTTCTTGAAACAAAACTCTGATTTATGTGTCGTTTTATCACAAAATTTTGCAAGGATTAATGATGAAACAATCTGTCACTTTGTGGTTTGTTCTTTCACAATGTTTACATTTCTTGAATTTCCAGACTTTAGTTGCAAAAGAACTTCCATTGAGGTTCTCTTCAGCTCTTAACCTCTTATCTTCCGTTTGGATTGCTGCATGTGGGAAGTATGATAAGCACTCACGGGCTCACAGGATCTTCCTCGCACTGGAAACCTTGTTCATATACACAACTTGAACCAAATAAAATAGATGAGAGAAGACAGAGTAGAAAAAGAGACGAGATGTGAATGAAAAGCAGGGGCTACTCTAAAAATAACTTAGAATTTTGATGGTAGATATTTTTATTTGGTGATAAAAGGCTTGAGAGAAGCTCTAATTATCCCTATTGGAGCTTCATGCTCGTTTTTTTTTTTCGATTGTAAAAGATTTGTAAGATTTAGTGTGAGGTGATTTGCCATGTTCACAAGGTTCGAGGCCTACATCTACAAGAGAAAGAAGAGAAACAACTAGAGATGAGGCTACTTCTATCAATACCACAAACTCACCCTACTTAAACATAGTCCGGTTATTGGTGGTTAAACTTCTCAAAAGCAGAAAAGATGGAATATAAAAGATGCATATACGTTAGCTCTCATCACTTTATTAGTGAAGAGATCTCTTATTCCTAATCTTAGACCTTGTCAGACTTTAAAAGAAGCTTGGAATAAATTAGAATATTTATTTACTCTTCAAATATTGCAAGAAACAAGTATGTGAAATGATAGTTGCATAACTTGACAATGGAAGAAGGTACTTCTATGCAAGAATACCTTACTAGGAATTAAGATCTAGCTGATCAACTTGTGAACAATGATGTATTCATAGAGAATAATAAGTTTGTGATAGTTTTTCTAAACTCTTTTTCAAGGTCCTAAATGTCCTTCTATCAACTTTCTCCATCATTGATACGATGATCATATTTAGAAATTTGCAAAAAGCAAAAGACATGCAAGAAGGAAGAGTTCTCGCTAAAATGTTGAAGTCTAGTTTTGCTTCCAAACTAGGTAAAGATTAGGAATATCAGAGTGATCCAAACTTAAGAAAAAGAAAACATATAAAAAGGGTAACTGTTTCTATTGTAACTTGTAAGAAACCTAGACATTACATTAGTGTGTGCAAACTTACATAACCAAAATAGAAAAGACTTTTCCTTGGAAAGATCAGTAGATTGGTTGTTTGATAGGATGCTTCCACCACTTGTGACCTTAGCTTGTTTGAATCCTGTTGATATATTTAGGTAGTGATGTGTGTGAACACACTAGGACCGCCGGGGCACTTTTTTCCCTCTTTAGGAGGTTTTTTTCCCTCGGTTTGTATATACGCCTATTGCCCTAATGGGCTACTGATCTTTTGTACATTCTCTAGTAATACATTCAGTATTGTGTGTTTGTGCTCCAAGCTTCTTCTTCTTCCGTGTGCTGTTCGCGTGCTTCCGCAGACGTCTATCTCCAACAATTGGTATCAGAGCAGGTCATCGCTTCATTTAGGGCGCCGTCGACACTCCTCTGTTTGCAGTCTCAGATTGGCACGAATTTTGGTGAGCATACTTAGGGTGTTTCCGAGAACAAAACAGCTTCGCTATGTGGTGCCGAAATCGCGATCTGAGCTCGTTTCGGCCTCCGAACGCACTATCGCAGCGCTTGTGCAGGCTATTTCGTCTTTTTGTGCCAAAGGTATATACCAGTTTCTGTTCGCCAATTTAAGCGTCTCGAAGTCTGCTACAGGTCTAGCAGAACTCGTCTGGGCAGTTTCGTTCAACTTTTTGAGATACAGTCGATTTTCTGCATCAAGGTATTTTAGTCACCGGCCATGGCTGAAAGCAGTGATGTATTTCGTATGTTGGCTTTTGAGGATAAGTTGGATGGTACCAACTACCCATTATGGGCTTATATGATGCGACATGTATTGGTTGCAAAAGGACTATGGAACATTGTGCAGGGTGTGGAAAGACGTCCTGTTACACCTGTAACGATAGGTACTGCAAATACAGGTGCTAGAGCTGATGAAGATGGTGTCGAAGATGATATTCCACAGATTCCTATTCGTGCTTCTGTTTCTGCTGCACCTACTGCAGAGCAGATTTGTTGGGATGGCAGAGATGCCCAAGCACATGCATTGATAGCTTTGTCTGTCAAACGTGCCATTATTCCTCACATTCGCTCTTGCAGAACAGCTAAGGATGCTTGGGATACACTTACCACATTGTACCAAGCTAGGAATGAGGCTCGTGTTGCTTACCTCCGAAAACAGTTGGAGAGTGAGCACATGAATGAAGGTGATTCTATGGACAGTTTCCTAACGAAGATCAAAGACTTGAAGGAACAATTGATTTCTGCTGATGAGGTTATACCAGATAGCTCACTTGTGCAGACCGTTTTGAATAGTCTTCCTGATTCATATCAGAGTTTTGCTTCTACTCTTCGGTTGATGATGAAAGGCAATCCAAATGCCTTATCATTTGAGGAGTTAGTCTCTGTTCTGTTGCAGGAAGATCAGTCGAGGCAAACAGGTCCATTATGCGAGTTGCAGATCAAGCTTTCTTGGCTAGTCAGAAGGCAAAGGAAAATGGAGCTCTTCAACTAGTAAGCAGAAATCTGCTAATTCTACATATTCGAAGAAGGAAGATAAAGATGAGAAGAAATCAGAAAAGCAGAAATTGTTTTGTAACTACTGTAAAGGGAATGATCATATCATAAAGAGCTCTCCAAAACTGGCTGCTAAAGAGGAAAAGAAGAAAGAGGCTGGAATGGTTGTTGCAGAGGCCTCTACACCAAAAACAGAGTCTGCAAATCTTGTGCAGGAAGAAGAATGGGCGTTTACTACTGTCTGCAGTTTTGACCCATCTTCTCATGATCATTGCATGTCTGCAGTGGACTCATCTGTTTTGTACTTTGACAGTGGGGCGACCAAACATATTACCTCGCAGCGCAGTTTCTTCTCTTCACTCGAGCCTTCCCCTACAGGGAATACTGTCACATGCGCGAATAACTCCTCTTATCCTGTTATGGGAGTTGGGAAGATCATTCTGACTACTGCTGATGGTAGTTCTTTCACCTTGTCAGATGCTTTATTTGTGCAAGGGATGAAGAAGAATCTGTTATCAGTTTTTGCATTAGCCAAGATTGGCTTTGTTGTGAAATTTGTTGATGATAGATGTACAGTTCATGATCTGTCAAATGGCGATGTTATTATTGCTTCTTGCATTTTATGTCATGGGCTGTATAAGCTCATAGACTATGAAAGATCTGTGAATGATTCGGCATGTGCAGTTCAGGATTCTCAGGCTATGTCAGATGCAAAGCTTTGGCATGCACGCTTTGGTCATCTGAATTTTGCTAGTTTGCTACGCCTGCAGAAATCTGATATGGTGTCTTCTTTGCCCAAGCTTGAGGCACCGGGAAAACATGTATGTGAAGGCTGTATTTTGGGCAAAAGGCAGCATTCCTCCTTTCCAAAAGATGGTTCAGTTCGGGCTCACAGAAATTGCAGCTTGTACATAGTGATGTATGTGGTCCTATGCAGACACCTTCTTTTGGAAACTATCTTTACTTCGTGACCTTCATTGATGATTTTTCCGGGCATGCATTGGTATATCCATTGAAGGCAAAGTCCGAAGTGTTTTTGTGCTTCAAACAGTTTTTGGTTTTGGCTGAAAATCTGTCAGCATGTAAAATGGGCACCCTCCGTTATGATCAAGGGGGGGAATATATGTCTTATGATTTTAATGCATTTCTGGGTGAACGTGGGATAAAACACCAGTGTACAGTGCCGTATACACCTCAACAGAATGGAGTTGCTGAATGGAAGAAAAGGTCACTCATGGAGATGGCGAGGTGCATGGTCAAGAGTCAGGCTTTACCACATAGTTTCTGGCTTGAGGCTGTCATGTGTGCAGCATATGTACTGAACAGGTGTCCCACTAAAGCATTGCAGTCTATCACTCCATATGAGGCTTGGCATGACCGCAAGCCATCTGTTGCTCATCTGCGTGTTTTTGGTTGTTTGGCATATGCATTAGTGCCTGAACAACATCGCAGAAAATTGGATGATAAGGCAGTCAAATGTATTTTTGTTGGGTACAGTTCTGAAAGTAAAGGCTATCGTCTGGATCATCCACAAACTAAACGCATTCTGGTTAGCCGTGATGTTGTCTTTGTGGAAGATGCTATTCAGCCATTGCTTTCATGTACTAAAGGGACATCTGTTAGCTCCAAAGACATGTATGATACTTTGATGCCTCTTTTTACAGGTGGACAGTCTAGTGCTGGTCCTAATGAGGCAACTTCTCAGGCTGTGCAGGTTTCATATGATGATGCTGATCATTCCATTTCTGATGCAGATTTACATGATGCACTTGTTGATGAGAGAGCTGATATTGAGCAGGCAAAAACTATGCCAAAATGGCTGGTGCAAACTTTGCGTGACAGCAAATTAGATGCACCTTTGTCATATCGTAGTCGTTCAGGCTCTCATAGTGCCTCCTTTGCATCAGATTGCTATGCTATGGCTGCATCTAGTCTCTGTGATGAGAATGAACCTGTTTCTTTTGATGAAGCACAAAATTCAGAAAATTGGATGGCTGCTATGCAATCTGGTTATGATGCTATAATAAACAATGGTACATGGTCTTTATGTGACTTGCCTCCTGGCAAGAAGGCCATTGGCACTAAGTGGGTATACAAGCTGAAGCGTAAACCTGATGGTACAGTTGACAGGTATAAGGCTAGGCTTGTTGCAAAGGGTTATGCGCAAGAAAGAGGCATTGATTTTGATGAGACCTTTGCACCTACATGTCGTATGACTACTGTTCGGAGCATTTGTGCACTTGCATTCCATCATGGTTGGAATGTACATCAGTTGGACATTAAATAGCATTTCTGAATGGTGACTTGCATGAAGAAGTGTATGTTTTTCAGCCCCGTGGCTTTGTGCAGAAAGGGCATCAAAACTAGGTGTGCAGGTTAAAGAAGGCATTATATGGTTTAAAGCAAGCACCACGTGCTTGGTATGAGAAGATACATGCCTATCTGGTTGCACATGGTTTTGAGAACAGTCCAACTGAGAGCACCTTATATGTTAAGCGTGCTAATGATGTGCTTCTGATCATTGTTGTCTATGTTGACGACGTGCTGCTCACTGGTCCTATTGAGAAGCATATTGTTGATTTCAAGGCTGATTTGCATGCCTCATTTGAGATGTCTGATTAGGGGCATTTGCATCAAGGCATTCAATTTATGCAAGTTGATGGTGGAATGGCTTTGTGTCAAACGAAATATATTGACACATTATTGCAGCGTTTTGGCCTTGAAGACTGTAAGCCTATTGCCACTCCTATGGAGACATGTTTACGATTGAGTCTTCATGATGCTGGAGATGCATTTGATGCTGTTCTCTATCAGCAGGCTGTTGGATGCTTGATTTACTTATGCATTACTCGGCGAGATATTCAGTTTGCTGTCTCATAGATGAGCAGGTTTATGCATTGCCCAAGAGTCACGCATTGGAAGGTGGTTAAGCGCATCTTTCTCTACTTGAGTATTACTCTGCTACTTGGGTTGTTTTATCCCAAGGGGGGATCACTACCGCCAGATTTGCATGCTTTTTCTGACTCAGATTGGGTTGGTTGCTATGACACTCATGTGTCCACCAGTGGTTTTTGCTTCATGCTTGGTAGCTCATGTATATCTTGGTTGAGCAAGAAGCAGCCTACTGTGGCCACTTCCAGTTGTGAGGCTGAGTGTAGGGAAGCTTTCACAGCGACTGTTTTGTGTGTGTGGCTCATACGCCTTATGGCTGATTTGGGTGATTTGGGTGTTGGCCAGTCTTCTGCCACCACCATCTTCACTGACAGTCAGAGCGCATTGGCAGTTGCGAGGAACCCTGTGTTCCATGCTCGCACTAAGCACATTGAGATGCATTATCACTATGTCAGGGAGAGGTTCTCTGCTGGGGAGATCAGCTTGGCATATGTGCCCACGCAGGAGAACATTGCAGACCTTTTCACGAAGGCTCTGCCTAGGGAGAAATTTGAAGCTTTCCGCAAAGCTTTGGGCTTACTTCCTTTTGTGGAGTGATTTCCACATAGCTTGGCACTTCCTTATACATGAGTGCCAGCTCCTTGTTCACCGCATCACTCCCAGGGGGGATTTGTTGAGGTAGTGATGTGTGTGAACACACTAGGACCGCCGGGGCACTTTTTTCCCTCTTTAGGAGGTTTTTTCCCTCCGCTTGTATATATGCCTATTGCCCTAATGGGCTACTGATCTTTTGTACATTCTTTAGTAATACATTCAACATTGTGTGTTTGTGCTCCAAGCTTCTTCTTTTTCCGTGTGCTTTTCGCGTGCTTCCGCAGACGTCTATCTCCAACAAATCCATCATATACCGAAAACCAAATAAACCAAATTTGATGGTTTCTTGCAAGAATGGAGAGATTCCTCTGATAATGTGAGTGTTTTTTATGTGAATTTTTGCAACCCATCAAGTATTTGAGAGTCCGTCCACATCTTTTAGTATCCAAACTCTTCCACATGATTCGCTTGCACTTGTTCACACTCTCGATTTCTTTGTTGCACTAACTCTTAGTTTTTTTGAATCCAACCTCTACAAGGATTGAAGGAGAGGAGTGTCTATTTGATTTATGATATAACATCCGGTTTATCTTTTCGAGTATTTTTATTAGAAAAGAAAGGTACAATTACATGTATATCCGAAAGGGAAAAAAGGAATGAAGATCGAATTTTAATACTTGAAAGATATGTACAATCTTTCATCAAATTCATCCTTTGTGGAAGATCAAATGTCTTCTTGAGAAGATGGTGGGCCAAATATATACAAATGTTGATCAAAGTTTGAAGATGACAACAACGTTTCGGAACATTCCAAAGTTCAAGGTGTCTTGAACTTGAGTGAAAGAAAAGTATCTACATCAAATTCAAAAGACAACATTACATTTACAAGTTCCATGCTCTATGGAATTCATGTTTCATACGTTGGTTATATCTTTGGACTTAAGTTTTGTAGAAGAAGACTTGTACTTCAATACACTTTGAAGTATATATTTATTGAGAGATGTATACCTCACTGGAAGTTTGTTACAAATGGAAGATTGGAAAGAATTTCAAAATCTTTCTAAACTACTTATAATTTCCCTACCCCAAACAATTAGTATTTAGAGGGGAGATTTTTAGGAAATGGTGAATCCTAATTGTACATTTATAGGCTATATTCACCAAGTCATTTTATATACCATCGACATTTATGATTAGTTTGTATTATTCAAGCTATTCTGGAAGAGTAGATCTTAGTGAGATATTCCACCTCATTATTATTTGCTACGTGATAACTAATGCCACCTCATTATGTAAATAGTAAAAACTTTGATAGCTTTAGTTCTCTTGCTTGAGATTTTTTTTGGAGAAGCCCTTTAGTAAAGCTATCACTTGGTTTATGAGTCATGACTATATAAGGAGGTACTATGATCACGTTTATCACCAACTTAAGGAAGGGCGCTACACTCACGTGGAGATATGCTCTCTCACATGAGGAGTTTTCATGACATGGAGCTACTCTTGGAGGTTGGAGTAAGAGAGTTTACTCATGCTCTCTTGGATGTCTTGCAGTAGAGTGTGCTTACACTCTTGGAGGACTCTCATGGTCTCTATGTGAGGGATTGGTTTGGAGTACTTCACATCTTTATAGCCTCTACATCCCTTACCTACACATGCTCTCTTTGGTATTATATGAGTTAAGAGTATATTTCTTTTGGATTTGTGGAGTATATCATAATCGTGTAGCTATTTATCATTGATGGAGCATTTTCGAATGTCTTTTGTGTGTGTTATCTCTATCATGTTTGGCATTTTCATGTGTATCTTGGATACCATGCCTATGCTGTGAGATTGGTACCGTATTGTGAGAGAAGTACTAGAGGATGACCTAATCACATTAGTCAAGGCAAACACATCACATAATCTTGAAGATGCTCTCAGCAAGTGTTTACCAAAGGCACAACATTAGTTATGCATATAGATGGTGGGAGTTACTAACTTAAAGGGGCCTCTTTGGCCCTTTAAGTGGGAGGGTGTTTGGGATAAAGGCCCCAAGGAGCCCCCTTTTGTATATCACGACCCTTCCAAATGATAGCTCTCTTCTAGACATTATTATATCTTTTGGCTTGCAAATCGAGAAGGTATAGACATTTATATGTTTTTTGATAACTTGTGGTCACTTTGGCTTGTTCTCATTTGGCTAGGTGACTAAGGTCCTAATTAAACTAAGATCCTATAACTTTTTGTTAGGAATTGATAGGAAATGACATGATTACATCCTAATTTTACATATTTTAGTTTAGGTAATGTCATGGACGCAAATGAAATCATCCTGAACCTTAGATTCCATGTGACTTTCTATATCTCATTATTGGTTCATAATTCGGAGAAACTAATGCTTCCATCGTGTATGACAACATCAATTCGTAACTGCCCTTGAGCACCACCCTTGAACACCTATATAAGGAGGGCTTGACCACATACATCCTCTGTCTTTCCAATGCCAATTTTAGGAGCTCAAGGAGCCCTAAGTACCATGAAGTACATTTGAAGTTCTTGTTCCAGTACTTGTCATGTTCCTAGAGTCTTGATTAGTCTAGCTTTCGGACATCTAGTCTTGTCCCCTTGTAATCTCATAGTAGGAGATCTTGTCAAGTTATTTCTTGTGTCTAGTTCATCTCCCTTAAATAATTTTAACTCTTGGAAATGGTTAGAAATGTTCCCATTTTTTGGAAATGGTAAAAAGTATGATAAAATTTGTTTATTAATTAATTTGGTACAACTCAATGAGAGCTATCCAGCCATTATATAACACGTGTGTTTGGCACCTAAATCAAGGGTAAAACTCAAACCTTAATTTTCGGATTTAGTGTGAAAAAGAGCTTCTGCTTTATTTTTACCTTGGTTACCAAGCCAAACATAGTCTATATAAACAACACACATTGGACACTAGTATCATCACTTCTTGGACCTCTTCATATGAGCTAGCTTAGAGAGAGTGGTCCCTTCAACTCGGAGGAGGCAGAGTTGTGTTTTCTTCATCATCTTCAAGGTGTGCAACAACTTATATCTATTGTGAAGAGATAATACTTGAGCCTTGGATGTTGGAGTTATTGGATAGCTTATATTCAGCATCTTGAACATCAACCATTAAAATGTAAAGATTATATTTGGAGCATGGCTCCTTACGTCTCTTTTATGTGGTATTCTCTTTATATTATCTCTATATTCTCTTTGTTTCTATATCTATTGTGGGCTTAAAAACCAACATAGTTTGTAAACATAGGTCAAAATAAGAATTAGGCCATAAAATTGGTCAACAAATGGTCAACATTTGACATTTTGGTGATAAAGGAATGAATCACATAGTAGTCAAAGATAGGAACCCAACCACATACAAAAACTTGCCCAAAAAATGTCAAAATGAGCATCAAAATTGAACCCTAATTTGTTGGTCAAAACCCTAATTTCAGAAATGGTCCACTTTAGAAAAGTCATTTTTATTAAAGCAATGCCATTCGCATTAATACAAAATATGTTCAATTTGGTTAAAGAAAAGGGAACTTGTTGAGAAAGGAAGAGTGCTTGCTATGAAAGCTTAGGCTGGTGCAAAAAATTGGAGGAGAAAGAAACGAAGAAGTTTGCACAAGTTTGATAAAAATTATTCTCATAAAGTGTGAGTTAGGAACTTAGTTTAATTAAAAAGAGGATTTGGTTATTTGGCCAAGTGTGAATAGGCCAAAGTGACCATAAGTCTTGAAAAAAATCATATAAAAGCCTATGCTTTTCCAAGTTGGGGTCAAAAAATATAATAAAAAATATATTCAAAAGCCTCTGAAAAGAGAGATGATTTGGAAGGGTCAAACATACAAAAGCAAGCTCCTTGGGGTTGTTATCCCCCACAATATTTCATGGTGCTATAGACTTTAGAGGATAGTAGCACTATTTGCTCGAGAGGCTGAATCTATTTCAGCCATGGAGCCTTTTAAAGAAACCGTTTGATTAGCACGTCTATGCAGTGGGTTTGGTTTGCTTGACAAGGCACTTGTTAGAGTGCCATTTATCTAGCAACTAATGCCATGTTTCATATCCAAACAAATCATATAAATGTGCGGTGTTAGTTCATCAGAGAAGTACTTGAGGATAGCTTGATCACATTGATCAAGGTCAACACATCACTAAATCTTGAAGATGTGCTCACCAAGTGCCTACCAAAGGCACAACATCAACTTTGTATACATACGGTGGGAATCACTTGGCTTTAAGGAGTCCATTTGGTCTCAAAGCGGGAGGTTGTTGGAAATAAATGTCCCATGTAGCCCGCTTTTATACATTTTGATCATAATACTTGACATCTCTCTTCAAGAGCTTTCTAGAAATATTTTATTATATTTTTTGGCCTCGGGATTGGGGAGTGTCACATAATCCTACTAGGAGATGGTTGAACCATGCTTTAAGTGAGAGGATTAGGAAGTAATCCCATCACACTCCTAACTGGGAGGTTGTGAGTTCAATGCCCAACATTGGTATCAGAGCCTAGTTGAGGAACTTGGGCAATGCAGATGTAAGAGCCTCAATCGTGGGCACTTGGGAAGCGCTCACGAGTTAGTTTGAAACTGGCCAAGAAGGAAGGCGCATGGGCATTTGGGCACCAACAGAGGGTTGGATAGGTCCAAAATAGGTCCATGCACTGGAATTTGAGGCTAGTGGAGGAACTCAAACATGGAAAAGGGCCTAAGTTAGATAGAATGGTCCACAAGTGAGCATTGAGGACAATGCTCAATCTAAGGGGGAAGGAATGTCGTATAATCCAAGTAGGAGATAGTTGAACCATGCCTTAAGAGAGAGGATTAGGAAGTAATCCTCAACCATGGCTTTTGGGGCAAGTGGTTAGCCCATTATACTCCTAAGTGGGAGGTTGTGAGTTCAATTCCCAACAGGGAGATATAGACATTTTTATGATTTTTAATGATTTATGGTCATTGACATGTTCATATTTGGCCAAGTAGCCAAAGTTTCAAACTAAGGTGCCAACTCACATTCAAGTGAACTTTGACTCCAGACGTAACTCCTGCACCACAAAGGGTAGTACGACCGTTCACTCTCCGATTGCCAAGGAGAAGTACATATGGACCTAATTTGATCTTTCCCCCTTTGCCAACCGATTTAGAATTCCTTGGAGGAATCCATTTGGAAGAGCTCAGTCATGAAGACTTTGAACAGATTCTCCAAGATGTGAACATGGAGTTTGAAGCAAAAGGGGAGGGTGACCATCAGTAGCAACACGAAGAAGAACAACAAGGACAAGCATATGAAGAAGAAGAGGAAAAAGAAGAGGAGCACAAGGGCGAAGAACATGACAACCAACAAGAAGCCAGAGAACCGAAGGTGCCCTAGCCTATACAACACAATTGCAAAGATTGTTTGACACTATTGTGAGTGTACAAGAGTGGCATCACATCTCCAAAGCAAACAAATTCACGCAATCCCTTGATGTGCATGCTGATTTTGTGGGTATAAGCTTTTAGTTTAGGGTATCTTCACGTGCTGCAGCTGTATCAGGTTCTAACCTACCTCTTTATCACGAGAAGTTACCATAGCTGTTGCTCTACATCAGAGAAGACCTGATTTCAGATTAGGGTTTGCTGTATTGAATGTTTTTAACATTTCTTCACGTCATATTGCACATATTCACTCACACTGTACTAAGACACTCTCAATACGTTTTGTACCTAGAACCCTTTGCATTCAGCCTAAATTCGGTTTTGTATCATTACACACATTGTATATTGACATGTTGCATTTAATTAGTGTGCAGTAGCATTAATCTTCAGCACTTTTATAATTTTCTTCTCTCTATCTATTGTCATTCAGCTCTCTTGATTAAGTCAAGGTGTGTTATGTGATAAGGTTCAAGTGTTGGAAAGAGCTTGATTAACCTGTGATTATTGTTTGGGCCTACCACACTTCCAACACATTATGCTACGAAGGCATTGAAATTGATATGTCATGCTCATGCTCATCATTTGCATGCATACTATCAATTTCTTGGCCCACTTTGTCATGTAATCTTCTACATGCCTCTTTTGCATTAGTTGGTGCACAAGTTCACTTGTCAATGTCATTGCCTTTGATTCCAAGTATGTGGCCCACTTTGTTTTCTTGGGTCCGAATGCCAAATATGGCCATAATACTGGCATTTGTCCATTGATTTCTAGGTAAAATACTTCATTTTCACAACATATTCTCTTTCTCCTCATACTTTTCGAGGTATCTACATGTGAAAACAAAAAGCTCCAATCATATTCAAAGAAACTAAACATGTACTTATCCAAACAAAAAGGTTGAAGCTTGGATCTTATGACTCATGGTTCATTCATTACCTTGGTCCTTTTTGTGGAGGCTCGAGGGTAGAAGGCTGAAGCTCAAGAGTGAATGCCTAAAGATTAAAGGCTAGTGTGTATGAGCCCCAATAGTTTGGATAACATGAAGCACCTATACACCCCACGACAACACCCTCCCTTTTTCGCAAGGAGTAGAAGACTAGAAAAATTGCCCCACAAGCTTGTTTTTTTACCCCCAAAATTGGGCCTGAAAAAGTGAAGTCAGAAATGGATTTTGGACATGGGCTTTAGAAATGCATTGTCAAACATCTGGAATAATATTTTGGATGTATCTATATGCAAATTCGGGCATCTTTATGGAAGATGTTAGAAATAGCAACCTTCCACAAGGGAGGTTCACTTATTTCAAGCAAATTTCAGAATATTACGAAGTCAAAGAAAGTCAAGAGTTAGTCAAAGAGATGGTCATAAATGGTCAAAAAGTGCATGACAATTTGAAGGCACTTTTGGAAAGTACTATTCAAGGGCTATCCAACCAAATATAATACTTGAATATTTGGTAAAGATTTGAAGGAGAAGACAAACCCTAAAATCTGGCAAGAGATTTAAAAACTCGTCGAAACCAGGTCAAACTTGATGACAAACGGCAACAAGTGATTGGATTTGAATTAAACATAATAACTATCCCATGTCAAGATAAAAACTTAAAAAAATGATATAAAAAGCCTATCCAATAAAATAATATAAAATAATAATAATAACAATTGATTGGATTTGAATAATATAATAACAATATAAATCTGAATTGTGATTTTTGGGCTGTTTTGGCCCAGCTTTTCACTATGGCATAGAATCTATATAAAGAGATAATCATGGGTTCTTCTAATCATCACTTGATGGAGGGCTAATCATCACTTGATGGAGGGCTGATCCTAGAGCTTGGAGTCGGGATTTCCTCTTCACTTGGCTTCCTCTTCTTCAAGCTGAGCAGCAACCTTTTGGCTTATCTATATGAAGTAGATCTCAGTCATGGAGATTATGGAGTTGTAAGGAGCAGCTGCAGACTATGTTTCAAGTATCCTTTTATACTTATTGTAACTTCATGTACTTCATCTTTTGATATGTATGAAATATAGCTGGAGCTTGGTTCTTTATCTCTCTCTTTCCTTGTCTATTCTCCATAGTGTCTCTATTTTCTTTATGTCTCAATATTTGATTGTTGGCTTAAGAACCAACAATTGGTATTGTAGCATGTGAAAATAGTGTACATAGAGAATAGTGCAACATGTAAAAAGATTAGAGCCATATGGAAGAAACAAACAAAACTTAGTTCAATATACAGAGTGTGGAAGCAGATGGTCCTTTAGGACATTATTCTTACACTAGCTGAGTACATGAACAAAGGGAAGTTAACTCGAGGAAGGGTCACATCAGTCCATGACTCCATGGTGATTGCACAAGCAATGAACTACAGAAATTGCAGCAAATTATGTCATATATGTTTGAATATATGTAGTAGGTATGCATGACTGGAAAGCATTGCTTCCATATGCAAAAAGTGAAGTGACGTTCAAATTAGTAGTCAACCTTCTAGTGCTCCTTAGGGTTTGTCACTCATCCATGTTTATGGGAGATGGCATGTTCAACTCGGTGGTCGTGAAGGAAGACTCATGTGAGCAAGGAGGGGTAACCGATTTAGAAATAGCAACCTTTTACAAAGGAGATGCACTTATTTCAAGCAAATTTCAGAATATTACAAAGTCAAAGAAAGTTAACAATTGGTCAAACTTGGTCAAAGAGATCGTCATAAATGGTCAAAAAGTGTAGGACAAAGTAAAGGCAGTTTTGGAAAGTACTTCTCAAGTATCCAACCATATATAACACTTGAATATTTGGCAAAGATCTGAAGGATAAAAGTCAAACCTTGAAATCTGAAAAGATTTAGAAACTGGTCAAAAGCAGGTCAAAATTGATGACAAGTGACAAGAATTTACTGGATTTGAATTAAAGCATAATAATTATCCCATGGGCCATGACAAGACAAAAAAGATAAACAAAAATAATATAAAAAAGCCAATCCCAGAATTTGCACCCCAATTTTCACTATGGCATAGAATCTTTATAAAGAGATGATCACGGGCTCTAATCATCACTAGATATTGGGCTGATCCTAGAGCTTGGAGTTTGGATTTCCTCTTCACTTTGAAGCAGAATTTGTTAAAAATAGCAACCTTTCGCAAGGGAGGTGCAAATAATTTCAGTAAAAGTCAAAGTCAAAACTGGTCAACAGGTGGCCAAAATGGTCAAATATGAGCACAAAATTTTAGTGCATATTTGGAAAGTACTCTTCACCATATATAACACTAGGGCATTTGGTAGCAAATTGAGGAAGGAAAGTCCAACCTTAGTTTCTGGTCAAAAGCAGGTTATAAAAGTTAAAAACCAAGTGCCACATGTCATTCTCCTGTTTATCTAATCCAAATGCTGAGATTAGATCAAATAAGTCATTAAGAAAATATGAAAACAATTAGAAAAGCTGATTTTTGTATTTTTTGGCAAAAAAGTGGGGATCTCTTTTCGAGTGCTTTTTAACAGATATTTTTACTGAGCTTTTCATAGATCAAATATACTATATAAACTCCACATTCTTAGCACATATGATCATTGTTGTACCATAGTTTCAAGAGCTAGAGTCTCCTTGAGCACTTGGAGCCTTCAACTTGGAAGTTCTTTGTATTTTATTAGTGAATTTTGTTGGAGCATCGACTCCTTGGCCATATCTTGCAATTGTCACTTGTCTCTATTGTTTCTTTTCTCCCTCTTTACTTTGTCTCTATACTGATTGTGGGCTTAAAAAACCAACAGAATTGGGCTTCCTTTTCCTTCTTCAAGGTGAGCAGCAGCCTTTTGGATTATCTATATGGAGTAGGAAATCTCAGTCATGGAGATTGTGGAGTTATAACGAGCAGCTGCAGACTATGTCTCAAGCATCCTGTTATACTTCTTGCAACTATGTACTTCATCTTTTGACATGTATGGAATATATGTGGAGCTTGGCTCCTTTATCTCTCTCGTCTTTTCTATTCTCCATCTTGTCTCTATTCTCTCTATGTCTCAATATTGATTGTGGGCCTACAAACCAATAGAAGAGTGGAAAAATTAACCTGCGACCTTGTTTCTTTACCCCTGAAATTGGGCCCGGAAAAGTCAAGCTAGAAATGGGTTTTGGACATGGGCACTAAAACGTGTCCCTATGCAACTCTGGGCATCTTTAAGGACATTTATAATCAATGTATATGATGTAGGCATTTGATAGAGGTCTTGAAGGATACATCCTAGTGTTGAGGGTCTTTGAAGTTTGTAGTGTATGTTGATTTTGCATTTTATACCAAATTTGAAATTTGAAGATTACAAGGAGAATGGCATAACAAAATTGCAAAGAGTAACAGTAAGTGTGAGAGAGCATATATTGTATTGCCAGGTTCGGTATTATAGAGCTTGAGGAGGTTGTACATTAGAGATGGACAGAGCGTGCATGATCCACAAAGTTGTAGTTTGATAAGATACAAGAGTTACACAAGTTGAATTCTATTGGGTTGCTGAACTCGGGTGCTCTTGAAAAACTTTGAGCCTTTTTCTAACATTCAAATGAATATTTGAACGGATTCTCTCCCCTCGGAATAAATCTTTATTATTCCTATACTTTTCTTCTCCTTTATTTGAGAGTAATTGTTGTGTAATTGAATTTGGTTCATTATTTGTCTTTTTTTCTTCTATTTTTCTTTCGTTTCCTCAGTATTGTTATTAAAAATAACGCTTTTATTTACCGATTCATGTTCTTTATCTATTTTCAAATGCCAGACATGTCCGATAAGGTATATAACCATTGAATTCAATTTGGGATGCATAATATCATTTCTTCTGCTTTGCTTACATTACTGTGGTCATTATAATGAATATTATAATATACTATTTCATTTCATAAAAAGAAAGAAAATCAATCCAGTTTATCCTTCCCTTCATTTGTGAACTCGGTATATTTCCAGTGAAATCTTCCTACTAGTTCCCTTTACTTTTATATTTTAATTTATCATTGTTGTTGTTATTGCTTAAATTCTTGTTACCGTTATTATTAACGTAAAATTATTATTATTATTTTCATTATTTTTGTCACGTTTTATTATTTTTATTATGCGGTTTTAGCTTGTTTAAAAGTTTTGTTTTGGCTTAGCATATTTTTTTTTATCTTCCTGTTTTGGGTTATGGGTTATAATTTCGGACTTATTTCCCTTGTTTTTTATTTAGTCTTTTGTAAGACAGATCTAATCTGATGAAAGCCTGTAGTACTGGTGTTCCAGCTTTGGATATTAAGACTAGTCTGAAGGTCATGAACTATGTAGGGAATGATTAAATGTTGCCTAAATTTAGGTTATTATGATATAGCATCTACTTTAAAACTCTTCGAATATGCTTTGCATGATGGACTTCTTGCAGTCCCTCCCTCTTGCTTATTTGAACGTAGCATTTGTCAATTCTTCAATACAAAGTTACGGTTAGAACATTCGGCCAATCAATAAGCTGCTAGATAGTACTGAGAAATTATTTTCCACAGGTCAAATATGCTATTTTAGGTGCTTGGTCATCTCGATTGGTCTGGGCACGCCAAAGTGAAATGTGGAAGGGAGAAGCACCTTCTTTCTCCCTGAAGAATATGCCATACGAATTATTGAATTATTTTGGAAGATCAGTGTTTAGCCGTGAAATGGATATTTCGAAGGACAAGGATAAAACTATTGAAGTAAGCATATTTCCTTCTTCCCTCATTCACAGTAGATTATATTGTCACTCAAGGATGAGCTTTTAAAACCTGTTTTTTTTATAAATGTTTTACAGATGACTGGTGCAAAGATAGAGGTTTGCAAGCATTTCTTGAAACTTCAGCAGAGTCATTTTAGATCCCGTGTCCTAGGGCCGAATTCCACAGTGGAGCTGCAATTCAAGAATGGTCGGGAACCTGAAAAATATCTGACTATGGTGCGCAGAGGTAATAAGGTTGTGCTAGATCCAGACAGGTCTTCTGAGAATCCCAATGCTAGTAAGCTACCACAAGAGATTGACTTAGATGTCAGCATGATAAGCAAAGTGCTTGTTGATAATAGTGACAATGCGGATGTGCAAAAGCGAAAGTTAGAAGATGTCCTGTACTTTCTACTCTGCACCCCACCAGCCTGCCCCCCTCATATTCTTGTAGCCCTTGGATGTTCTATTGAAAGTGTAGGGGTCAGACCCAAGATTTTTGATTTGGAGATGTCGTGCTTGGATAGCTGCAAGGAGCAGCTTAATAGCAGTCAGTTGCAGTCTTGGCATCATATCCTCTCCAATCCTCTTTCAGCTGTCATTGGTCCTCCTGGAACAGGAAAGACTACACTGATAAAGTCAATTGCGAAAGCATGGGAGCATTTGGGAGGTTCAGGGGAGACCCTTCTTTGTGTTGCACATCAGAATGTTGCTGTAAGGCACATGGCAGAAGCAATGGTTAAGGAAGGTATCCGAGGTGTTTTACTATTGATCAGTGAAGACTACTATGTTGATTGGCATGAGGAGCAGTATACACAAGTCAAAGACTGTATAGTGATTTCTGGCCCTCAAACAGCAGCTGGCATGAAAACTTGGGCATTTCGAAATAAGATGGCTGCACCCAAGGTCATCCTTTGCACTTTAGCTGTTATAGGGAGTCAAGCATTTCACACAGGTTTGATGGGCACAAAGGTCTCCTTTCTGGTTATTGATGAATGTTCACAAGCAGCGGAAGGACACTTAATATCAAACTTGGTGTCTTTGCCTCATCTGCAAATGTTAAGTGTCCTTGGTGATCCAGCACAACTTCCTCCATATGGGAAACCTCTCCAAAGCGTTTTCGATCTGGTCTCTCGTCAATGTGATGTGAAGTTTTTGAATGAGCAGTATCGAATGCCAGTATGCATAGCAGACTTTGTCTCAGACGAGTTTTATCAAGGGAAACTCAAGACTGTAACTGATAATGGTAGATCAGTGAGAGACACGATCGATAAACCTTTGATGTGGATAAAAGTTTCTGGTTATCCGCAACAGGCTTCTGGAACTAAAAAGTCTTTGTGCAATGTAGCAGAGGCTGAGGCCATTTTGAGTTACTGCAAGGAGTACAAAAAACAGATGGATGAAACAGAACTAGATTTCAATCCAGGACGATTAATCATCTTGTCACTTTATGAAGGACAGCGTATAATGATTACTAAACTTTTGAGGGAGAATGATCTACAAATGATTCCTGTGTACAATGTAGATTCTTTTCAAGGGCAGGAAGCTAATGATGTTCTCATCTCATTGGTAGTGGGTGATCGTGGCTCATCATTTGCTGTTGACAGGAATCGTGCTTGTGTTCTGCTTTCTAGGGCAAAACGACTCATGTATATTTTTGGTAATATAGACTCCGTAAAGGCTTCCAAGAAATCAAGCCACGCAAAGGTGGACAACATTTGGAGGCGTTTAGCAAATTATTGTGAGACAAATGAATGGGTTGCTTGTGAAGATGACTTCAAGCATATGGCAGAGTCTTTGTTCAAAAAAGATAAAGATAAAAGATAATACAAATACGTGAGGTTGTAAAAAGTCTTGATTCATGGGTCTGCAGTCTTTTCTTCATGCTATTATGAAGCATTCATGTCACTGCATGTCCTTTGTGCCAGTAGCTCATTAAAATGGTGAAAGTGATCATTCTTTATAGAAGTGTCTGGGTCCCTGTGCCTTGCCTTTCATGTCCATCCTAAACTGTATCTGCATTTCAGTTTGACACGGTTTGTTTTTCTCCTCTGTTAAGCTTTAGTGTACAATAGCATGATAAGGATTAATAGTGTGTGTTTATTGGTTATCAACTGGAACTTCAAGATTTAAAGATTTCCCATGTGAAACAGCTTTTTCTTCACAATGCTACATATAGAACTTGGAAATGTTGATAAACCGCATCCCTCCCTCCCCCAACAAACCCCCCCCCCCCCCCCCCCCCCCCCCCCCCCCCCAAACACCCACCCACACACACGCACAACCCCCTTTCCCTTTTTTCCCTGCAGGCTTCGCGTGCACACACAGACAGTATACACATGCACATCTTTCATACCAACAACAACAGCCATAACAATGATGTATATGTGCACATCCCTCCCAAAGAAAAACCTCTCTAGAACAATACAGGATGCTCAGATGAGGATGTGAGCATCATTTGTTAGTTCTCTCTTATTTGCAAGTGTATAGATATAAATGCCTATGTTATTTTAAAAGTGTGCTCTAAAGTTGTTACGGTTCTTGAAATTCTTGCTGAAGCAATGCCTATCAATGCAGATCACCTTTTGTATTTTCAATATGTAGGTGATTCTAGAAACGAGAGCTTGTTATAATTGGGAATTAAGGCCAGGGTTTTAACTTTCAATTGTATGCTTCTTATATTATTGTTCATTGTTTAATGGTAGTTTCTATTTCATTTTGTACAAAAAACCTTGATTTTATCCACTTTATGAGGATGCTAGTTTCAGTTTCAGTAATTCACTCCAACTTTTGCGATAAGTGCCAAATTTGATAACACAGAGTTGTCACTAGAAGCATCTTTAGGAGCTCTGAAAGATTCTGCATTTTGAGGTTTCTGGCATTGCTTTTCATATTCCTGACTCTGCTTTTTTCATTTCTTCAATGTCTTGCATCTTGGCTTGTTGCCCACAACTCTATACCTCTTGGTGAGTTGGTTTCAACATTTTCTGTTAGAGTAGGTCACTTTTCGACAACAAGATTGCTTTTTACTGATAAATTGCTGTCTCTGTGTCTAGAGACATGGAGCTCTTAATGGGCTTTTTAACTTTGTAAATTAATGGGCTCTTAATGGGCTTTTTAGTGTGATTATTGAAAAAATCAAAGAAGAATATCTAGAAACCATGAAGGTTTGGGACAAAATAATTTTTTGGTGGATGTTAGTATATTAGTGATGTGTGTGGACACACTTAGGAACCCCAAGGCACTTTTTTCCCTTGGCTTGTGTATATGACCATAACCCTAATGGGCTTTTTAACTTTGTAAATTTTAGTAATACATTATGTGTTGTGCTCCCAAGCTTCTTCTTTCATTTGCTATTTGTGTGCATTCTTGGTTCTTGAAATCGAACATTTCGTATTAAGGCACATCATTGTTAGTTAAGGTGCATTGTTGTCACACCCCTTTCACTTTCTTAAATCACTACAAAACTCCATGAGCATTTTCAAGACAAAATATATTACAAAAAATATTAATGCGCTTGATTCAAGAAAAAGAAGAATATTTGAGATCACTTGGCCTTTGAATGCACTATCACAAGAAGAATAACAAAAATTTTATCCTTTTTAATTAGGTTTTTTGCTTGCCAATATAAGCACTATAAATTCTACTAGAGGTGTAATGGAGATGCATAGGGTACCTTTGTTCAATTTTCTCTAGAGAAAATTAATTTTATGCATCAAGGTACAATCATCAGCCATGGTTGAGTGCAATGATTTATTTTGTATGTTGTTTGTTGATGATATGTTGGATAATTTTAACCACCAATTATGGCATACATGATGTGCTGTATTGCTTACAAAGGGGTTGTGCAATATTGTGAAGGGTGTTGAAATACATGCTATCTACAACTATAAGTGCTAAAAACTATATATGATATCGATGGTGTTGAGGATGTTCCAAGTTATAGTTCTGGTGCAACTCCTATTTCTAGTCCTCTTACAACTCTGTTTTTGGCTACGGTAGGTACACCACCAACACCCCAAACCACCATAGAGCAACTTCAATGAATGGTAGAGATGCACATGTATGTGCTTTGATTGCTTTATCTATCATGCATGCTATTATCGCTTATATTCAATCATGTGAAACAACTAAGAATGCTTGGGATACCATTTCCACTTGTATCATGCAAAAAATGAAGCTTTTGATGCTTACATTGACAAAAATTTGAAAAGTGATAATATGAATGAAGGAAATTATATTGACAATTTTCTTACAAAGATAAAAGATTTGAAGGAGAAATGGATTGTTGCATATGAAATTTTTCTAGACAATTCAATTGTGTGAACTATTCTCATTGGATTTTTTTTATTCTTATCAAATTTTTACTTTTAATATTTGATATTAAAGAAGAAATTAAATACAAAAGATAGTTTTGCAAGCAATATGTGCTCAATGATCATGCTATAAGGAATTATCCTAAACTATGTTCTAAGAAGGAAAAGATGAAAGATGTATGAATGAAAGTTGCAAACACCTTTTACTTCTAAAATTGATTCTCTAACCTTGTGCATAATGCAAAATCGGTATTTACTACACAATGTAGTTATGATCTATCATCTCATTATCATTTATCTTTGTTGTGGGCTTTGATGTTTGGCATTATTGCCCTAATGGGCTACTTATCTTTGTACATTCTATAGTAATACATTCAGTATTGTGTGTTTGTGCTCCAAGCTTCTTCTTCTTCCTTGTGCTGTTTGCGTGCTTCCGCAGACGCCTATCTCCAACAATTGGTATCAGAGCAGGTCGTCGCTTCATCTAGGGCGCCGTTGACACTCCTCCGTTTGCAGTCTCAGAATCGCACGAATTTTGGTGAGCATACTTAGCGTGTTTCAGAGATCAAAACAGCTTCGCTATGTGGTGCCGAAATCGCGATCTGAGCTCGTTTCGGCTTCCGAACGCACTATCGCAGCGCTTGTGCAGGCTATTTCATCTTTTTGTGCCAAAGCTATATACCAGTTTCTGTTCGCCAGTTTAAGCGTCTCGAAGTCTGCTACAGGTCTAGCAGAACTCGTCTAGGTAGTTCTGTTCAACTTTTTGAGATACAATCAATTTTCTGCATCAAGGTATTTTAGTGACCGGCCATGGCTGAAAGCAGTGATGTATTCCGTACGTTGGCTGTTGAGGATAAGTTGGATGGTACCACTACCCATTATGGGCTTATATGATGCGACATGTTTTGGTTGCAAAAGGATTGTGGAACATTGTGCAGGGTGTTGAAAGACGTCTTGTTACACCTGCAACGATAGGTACTACAAATACAGGTGCTAGAGCTGATGAAGATGGTGTCGAAGATGATATTCCACAGATTCCTGTTCGTATAGCTGTTTCTGTTGCACCTACTGTAGAGCGAATTCGTTGGGATGGCAGAGATGCCCAGGCACATGCATTGATAGCTTTGTCTGTCAAACGTGCCATTATTCCTCATATTCGCTCTTGTAGAACAGCTAGGGATGCTTGGGATACACTTACCACATTGTACCAAGCTAGGAATGAGGCTCGTGTTGCTTACCTCCGAAAACAGTTGGAGAGTGAGCATATGAATGAAGGTGATTCTATGGACAGTTTCCTAACGAAGGTCAAAGATTTGAAGGAACACTTGATTTCTGCTGGTGAGGTTATACCAGATAGCTCACTTGTGCAGACCGTTCTGAATGGTCTTCCTGATTCATATCAGAGTCTTGCTTCTACTCTTCGGTTGATGATGAAAGGAAATCCGAATGCATTATCATTTGAGGAGTTAGTCTCTGTTTTGTTGCAGGAAGATCAGTCCAGGCAGAACAGGTCCATTATGTGTGTTGCAGATCAAGCTTTCCTGGCTAGTCAGAAGGGCAAAGGAAAATGGAGCTCTTCTACCAGCAATCAGAAATCTGCAAATGCTGCACATTCGAAGAATCAGGATAAAGATGAGAAGAAATCAGAAAAGCAGAAATTGTTTTGCAAGTACTGTAAAGGGAATGATCATATCATAAAGAACTGTCCAAAACTGGCTGCAAAAGAGGCAAAGAAAAAGGAGGCTGGAATGGTTGTTGCAGAAGCCTCTACACCAAAAACAGAGTCTGCTAATCTTGTGCAGGAAGAAGAATGGGCATTTACTACTGTTTGCAGTTTTGACCCATCTTCTCATGAGCAGTGCATGTCTGTAGTGGACTCATATGTATGGTACTTTGACAGTGGGGCGACCAAACATATTACCTCGCAGCGCAATTTCTTCTCTTCACTCGAGCCTGCCCCTACAGGGAATACTGTCACATGCGCCAACAACTCCTCTTATCCTGTTATGGGAGTTGGTAAGATCATTTTGACTACTGCTGATGGTAGTTCTTTCACCTTGGCAGATGCTTTATTTGTGCCAGGGATCAAGAAGAATTTGTTATCAGTTTCTGCATTAGCCAAGATTGGCTTGGTTGTGAAATTCGTTGATGACAGGTGTACAGTTCATGATCTATCAAATGGCGATGTGATTATTGCTTCTGGCATTTTATGTCGTGGGCTGTATAAGTTCATAGACTATGAAAGATCTGTGAATGATTCGGCATGTGCAGTTCATGATTCTCAGGCTATGTCAGATGCAAAGCTTTGGCATGCACGCTTTGGTCATCTGAATTTTGCTAGTTTGCTACGCCTGCAGAAATCTGATATGGTGTCTTCTTTGCCCAAGCTTGAGGCACCTGGAAAACATGTATGTGAAGGCTGTATTTTGGGCAAAATGCAGCGTTCCTCCTTTCCAAAAGATGGTTCAGTTCGGGCTACGCAGAAATTGCAGCTTGTACATAGTGATGTCTGTGGTCCTATGCAGACACCCTCTTTTGGGAATTACCTTTACTTCGTGACTTTCATTGATGATTTTTCCAGGCATGCATGGGTATATCCACTCAAAGCAAAGTCCGAAGTGTTCATGTGCTTTAAACAATTTTTGGTTTTGGCTGAAAATCTGTCAGCATGTAAAATGGGCACCCTCCGTTCTGATCGAGGGGGGGAATATATCTTCTGATTTTAATGCATTTCTGGCTGAACGTGGGATAAAACACCAGTGTACAGTGCCGTATACACCTCAACAGAATGGAGTTGCTGAACGAAAGAATATGTCACTCATGGAGATGGCGAGGTGCATGGTCAAGAGTCAGGCTTTACCACATAGTTTCTGGCTTGAGGCTGTCATGTGTGCAACATATGTACTGAACAGGTGTCCCACTAAGCGCTGAAGTCTATCACTCCATATGAGGCTTGGCATGACCGCAAGCCATCTGTTGCTCATCTGCGTGTTTTTGGTTGTTTGGCATATGCATTAGTGCTTGAACAACATCGCAAAAAATTGGATGATAAGGCAGTAAAATGTATTTTTGTTGGGTACAGTTCTAAAAGTAAAGGTTATCGTCTGTATCATCCACAGACTAAACGCATTCTAGTTAGCCGTGATGTTGTCTTTGTGGAAGATGCTATTCAGCCATTGCTTTCATGTACTAAGGAGACATCTGTTAGCTCCAAAGACATGTATGATACGTTGATGCCTCTTTTTACAGGTGGACAGTCTAGTGCTTGTCCTAATGAGGCAACTTCTCAGCCTTTGCAGGTTTCATATGATGATGCAGATCATTCTATTTCTGATGCAGATTTACATGATGCACTTGTTGATGAGAGAGTTGATATTGAGCAGGCAAAAACTATGCGAAAATGGTTGGTGCAGACTTTGCGTGACAGCAAATTAGATGCACCTTTTTCATATCGTACTCGTTCAGGCTCTCATAGTGGCTCCTTTGCATCAGATTGCTATGCTATGGCTGCGTCTAGTCTCTGTGATGAGAATGAGCCTGTTTCTTTTGATGAAGCACAGAATTCAAAAAATTGGATGACTACCATGCAATCTGAATATGATGGTATAATGAAGAATGGTACATGGTCTTTATGTGACTTGCCTCCTGGCAAGAAGGCCATTGGCACTAAGTGGGTATACAACCTGAAGCGTAAACCTGATGGTACAGTTGACAGGTTTAAGGCTAGGCTTGTTGCAAAGGGTTATGCGCAGGAAAGAGGCACGAATTTTGATGAGACCTTTGCACCTACATGCCGTATGACTACTGTTCGGAGCATTTGTGCACTTGCAGCCCATCATGGTTAGAATGTACATCAGTTGGACATTAAAACAACATTTCTGAATGGTGACTTGCATGAAGAAGTGTATGTTTTCAGCCCCATGGCTTTGTGCAGAAAGGGCATGAAAACCAGGTGTGCAGGTTAAAGAAGGCATTATATGGTTTAAAGTAGGCACCACATGCTTGGTATGAGAAGATACATGCCTATCTGGTTGCACATGGTTTTGTGAACAGTCCAACTGAAAGCACCTTATATGTTAAGCGTGCTAATGATGTGCTTCTGATCATTGTTGTCTATGTTGATGACATGCTGCTCACTAGTCCTATTGAGAAGCATATTGTTGATTTCAAGGCTGATTTGCATGCCTCATTTGAGATGTCTGATTTGGGGCATTTGCATCACTATTTGGGCATTCAATTTATGCAAGTTGATGGTGGAATGGCTTTGTGTCAAGTGAAATATATTGACACATTATTGCAGCGTTTTGGCCTTGAAGACTGTAAACCTATTGCCACTCCTATGGAGACAGGTTTATGATTGAGTCTTCATGATGCTGGAGATGCATTTGATGCTATTCTCTATCAGCAGGCTGTTGGATGCTTGATTTACTTATGCATTACTCGGCCAGATATTCAGTTTGTTGTCTCACATATGAGCAGGTTTATGCATTGCCCAGGAGTCATGCATTGGAAGGCGGTTAAGCGCATCTTTTGCTACTTGAGTGGTACTCGGCTACTTGGGTTGTTTTATCCCAAGGGGGGATCACTACTGCCAGATTTGCATGCTTTTTCTGACTGAGATTGGGCTGGTTGCTATGACACTCGTGTGTCCACCAGTGGTTTTTGCTTCATGCTTGGTAGCTCATGTATATCTTGGTTGAGCAAGAAGCAGCCTACTATGGCCACTTCCAGTTGTGAGGTTGAGTATAGGGCAGCTTTCACAGCGACTGTTGAGTGTGTGTGGCTCAGATGCCTTATGGCTGATTTGGGTGTTGGCCAGTCTTCTGCCACCACCATCTTCACTGACAGTCAGAGCACATTGGCAGTTGCGAGGAACCCTGTGTTCCATGCTCGCACTAAGCACATTGAGGTGCATTATCACTATGTCAGGGAGAGGTTCTCTACTGGGGAGATCAGCTTGGCATATGTGCCCACGCAGGAGAGCATTGCAGACCTTTTCACGAAGGCTCTGCCTAGGGAGAAGTTTGAAGCTTTTTGCAAAGCTTTGGGCTTACTTCCTTTTGTGGAGTGATTTCCACATAGCTTGGAACTTCCTTATACATGAGTGCGAGCTCCTTGTTCACCGTATCACTCCCAGGGGGGATTTGTTGATATATTTAGGTAGTGATGTGTGTGAACACACTAGGACCGCCGGGGCACTTTTTTCCCTCTTTAGGAGGTTTTTTTCCCCCGGCTTGTATATACGCCTATTGCCCTAATGGGCTACTTATCTTTGTACATTCTCTAGTAATACATTCAGTATTGTGTGTTTGTGCTCCAAGATTCTTCTTCTTCCTTGTGTTGTTTGCTTGCTTCCGCAGACGTCTATCTCCAACATAAGGGACCAAGTAGAACTTGTTATTAGTGTAAGGATTAGCCGAGATTGGATTGGTAGCCAAGTTTTTGATGATAGGTGTACATGTCATAATCTCTTTGCTAGTGATAAATCATTACATTTGATATGCTATGTTGAGGGCCATATAAGGTCTTACGGAAAATTTTGGATGATTATGCATGTGGATCCAAGATTTGTAGGCCATCTCAAATGAAAAACTTGCATGCACATTTCAGTCACTTGATTTTTTTCATATTACATACACAAAATTTTGATATGGTTTTCTCTTTGCCTAAACTTGAGGCACTTTGTAAACATCTACATGAGGGTTGCATTTTGGATATTATGCAACATTCTTCTTTTTCTGAAGATGATCAAATGATATTTGAGCATAAATTATAGATTTTCATAGTGATGTTTGTAGTCCTATACAAACAAAATTATTTCATAAAAACCTATGGTTACACGAACTTTATAGATGAGGTATCCGTGAAGCTATTAGCTCAAGTTTAACTTTTTAAACTTCTATGTGATTTTAATGGTTCTTAGTTATGGTAGAAGATATGTGAACATGTAAAATGAGCACCCACTATTATAACCAAGGGAGAGTATATGTTTCCTGAATTTAAATACGTTTTTTGTTTAGCATGGAATTTAAAAACCAATGCATACTGTCATACACACCACAATAGAATGGCGTTTCTAAGAAAAAAGAGTTGGCCTCTCATGGAAATTGTAAGACGTATGGTCAAAATCAAGACAACACCTTGTGCTATCTAGTTTTAGGTTGTGATATGTGTTAAATATGTACTTAAAATATGTCCCACTAAAGCATTAAAGTATCCTCTTTTTGAGGTTCTTTTTTCCTTGGCTTGTATATATACCCACAATGCTAATGGATTGCTTATGTTTATATATTCAATAATTAATAATACACTATATGTGTAACTCATATTGTTCTTCTTATTTGTTATGTTTCTTATGCACATTCCCACTTCCCAAGCTCCAATAATAGGTATGAGAGTACATTGTTTCTCAAGGCACATTGTCAACACATCCATATTGAATTCCTCACATTGATACAAAAATTGGTGACCATTCTCAAGGTGGTATATATTTCAAAACAAGTTTAAGAGTTTTTAGCAACTAAAAAACCGATTTGAGCTTGTTTTGGCCTCTAAATGCACTATCATATTGACTATGCATACAATTTTTGTCCTTTTATGCCAACTTTTGTTTGGGTTTCTATTAATTTGTATGATTGTTTGAAGCTCTAGTATAGGTCTAATGGAGCTCCATTGGGTAATTTTTCTCAACGTTTTTGAGAAAGAATCAATTTTATTCATGGATGAGAATAATGATGTATTTCACATGTTGGTTGTGGATGATAGCTTAGATGGTTTCAACTATCGATTATGGACATACATGATGCACCATGTATTGGTTGAAAAGGGACCATGGAATATTATGCATGGTGTTAAATTATATCTTTTCACAAATATAAATTCTCAAACCTTACTTGATGGAGGTGGTCTTAAGGATGTTGTAGGTTTGATATCTAACATGATTCGTAATTTGAGTCCTCTTGCAACTCTAAATCTGACCATGTCAAGTGCACCTTAGCACCCTTATCCATTAAAATGAAAATTTGATTGGGTGGATAACATGCACTTGCAAATTCCTTGATGTTGTAGACCCATAAACATGATTCAAAGCAACGGTTTATCAACATCGCCCAATGTGAATCACACTTGTAGATACACCACATTGAAATTTGACACCCCAATCATGGATAACTTTCATTTCTCTTGGGAAAGATCCATCTAAAAATAACTCATAATTTCTAGATTTTCCAAAGTTACAGATGGAAATTATATGCTCAAATTCTATGCCACATGCTTTGAGAATTATCTCTACTAGAAATTCTAAAGGTTTCTCAATGTGCCCATCTGCTAGCTAAAGTTTCATCATGATAGGCCTAAGTGCAATTTACTTGAATTCACCCTTAGATCCTTGGTAACCATGGCTATACATGCAATCAAATCCATGATTTCTTTGGTGGTTTAGTCATTGAAAATGAAAAGAATACAAGTATTCCCTTCATCACCTTTTCTTTACTCATTGACTTTGTCCAATGGAAGTGTCTTGTATGATGGTTTTATGTTCTTGTTGAATCATAGTCTAGGGCATGCTCACACACTTTTAAATCATCAACCTCAACAAGTGTTTGATCATACAAAAATACTTCAAAATGATGCAATCATATTAGATGATAATTCCAAAACTCTAAAACAAGTATCACACACCTAGAATAAAGCAAGTACCTCACTCAAAATGTAAGGAGTACAAATACGAATTTTGCAAGAAGAGAGAGCTCAAACTTACTCGATGAAAAAGTTCTTTATGATTTCTTTGTTGATATATTTAGATAGTGATGTATGTGAACATACTAGGACCGCCAAGAAAACTTTTTCCCTCCTTAGGAGGTTTTTTTCCCCGTTTGTATATATGCCTATAACCCTAACGAGAAACTTATCTTTGCACATTCTCTTGGTAATACATTCAGTATTGTATGTTGTGCTCCAAGCTTCTTCTTCTTCCTTGTGTTGTTCATGTGCTTTTGCAGACTTCAAACTCCAAAAATTGGTATCAGAGCACGCCACTGCTTCATCCAGGGCATCGTTGACACCCCTCCGGTCACAGTCTCAAAATTGCATGACATTTGGTGAGCATAATCAGAGCGATTAGGAATTCAAAACAGCTTTGTTATGTGGTGTCAAAATCACGATCTAAGCTTGTTTTCGCCTCCAAATGCACTATCGCAGTGCTTTTGTAGGCAATTTTATCTTTTTGTGCCAAAGATATATACAGGTTTTGGTTCACCAATATAAGCACATCGAAGGCTGCTACATGTTTAGTAGAACCCGATAGGGTAGTTTTATTCAACTTTTTGAGATACAATCATTTCTCTGCATCAGGGTATTTTAGTCAGTGGCCATGGTTGAAAGCAGTGATGTATTCTATATGTTGCTATTGAGGATAATTTGGATGGTACCAATTACCCATTATGGGCTTTTATGATGCATCATGTATTGGTTGCAAAACGATTGTGGAATATTGTGTAGGGTGTTGAAAAATGTCCTAATACACCTGCAAATACAACAACTAAAGGGTGATGTAGATGGCATTGAAGATGGTGATATTCTTCATGTTCCTATTTGTGCTGCAGTTCTTATTGCACCTATTGCAGAGAGACTTCATTGGGATGGCAGAGATGCTCAGTCACATGCATCAATAGCCTTGTCTGTCAAACATGCCATTATTCCTCACATTTGCTCTTGCAAAACAACAAAGGATGCTTGGGATACACTTATCACTTTATACCAAGCAAGGAATGAGGCTCCTGTTGCTTATCTCCAAAAACAGTTGGAGAGTGAGCACATGAATGAAAGATATTCCATGGATAATTTTTTGACAAAAATCAAAGATTTGAAGGAGCAATTGGTTTTTGTTGATGAAGTCTTGCTCGACAGTTCACTTGTGCAGACTGTTCTGAATGGTCTTCCAAATTCATATCAAAGGTTTACTTCTACTCTTCAATTGATGATGAATGACAATCCAAATTCCTTAATGTTTGAGGATTTAGTTTGGGTTCTCTTGCAGGAAGACCAATATAGGCAGAACAGGTCCATTATGCGTGTTGTAGATCAAGCTTTCTTGGCTAGTCAAAAGGGCAAAGGTAACTAGTGCTCTTCTACTAGTAAGCAAAAATATGCTAATTCTACATAATCAAAGAAGGATGAAAAAGATGAGAAGAAAATAGAAAAGCAGAATTTTTTTTGCAAATACTGTCCAAAATTGGTTGCAAAAGAGGTAGGAATGGTTGTTGCAGATGCCTCTACACCCAAAACAGAGTATGCTAATCTTGTGCAAAATGAAGAATGGACATTTACTACTGTTTGCAGTTATGACCCATCTTCACATGAACAATGTATGTCTGCAGTAGACTCAGATGTTTAGTACTTTGATAGTGGGGCAACCAAACATATTACCTCATAGCGTAGTTTCTTCACTTGACTTGAGCTGGCCCCCGCAGGGAATACTGTCACATGCACCAACAACTCCTCTTATCCTATCATGGGAGTTGGTAATATCATTTTGACTACTTCTGATGGTAGTTCTTTTGCACTACCAGATGCTTTATTTGTGCCAAGGATCAAGAAAAATCTGTTATCAATTTTAGCATTATCCAAGATTGGCTTGGTTGTGAAATTTGTTGATGATAGATGTACAATTAATGATTTATCAAATGGCGGTGTCATTATTGCTTTTGGCATTTTATGTTGTGGGATGTATAAGCTCATAGACTATGAAATATCTGTGAATGATTCAACATGTGAAGTACATGACTCTCAGTGCATGTCAGATGCAAAGCTTTGGCATGCATGCTTTGGTCATCTAAATTTTGCTAGTTTGCTATGCTTGCAGAAATCTGAAATGTTGTCCTCTCTGCTCAAACTTGAGACACTTGGTAAACATGTTTGTGAAGGCTGTATTTTGGGCAAAATGCAGCGTTTCTCATTTCCAAAAGATGGTTCAATTCGAGCTACTTAGAAATTGTAGCTTGTTCACAGTGATGTCTGTGGTCCTATGAAGACACCCTCTTTTGGGAACTATATTTACTTTGTGACTTTCATTGATAATTTTTCTAGGCATGCATGGTTATATCCATTGAAAGCAAAGTCCGAAGTGTTTATGTGCTTCAACCATTTTCTGATTTTGACTGAAAATCTATCAACATGTAAAATGGGCACCCTCCGTTCTGATATATGTCTTCTGATTTTAATGCATTTCTAGATGAATGTGGCATAAAACATCAGTGTATAGTGCCATATACAACTCAACTAAATGGAGTTATAGAAAGGAAGAACAAGTCATTCATGGTGATGGCGAGGTGTATGGTCAAGAGTCAGGCTTTACCACATAATTTCTGGCTTGAGGCTTTTATGTGTGAAAAATATGTACTTAACAGGTATCCAGCTAAAGCATTACAGTATATCACTCCATATGAGGCTTGTTGTGGTCACAAGCATTAACAAGTGTGACCATATGAGGCTTGGTATGGTCACAAGCTATCTGTTGCTCACCTACGTGTCTTTGGTTGTCTGGCATATGCATTAGTGCTTGAACAACAACATAGGAAATTGGATGATAAAGTAGTGAAAAGTATTTTTGTTGGGTACAGTTGTGAAAGCAAAGGCTATCATCTATATCATCCATAGACTAAACACATTTTGGTTAGCCCTAATGTTGCTTTTGTGGAAGATGCTATTCAACCATTACTTTCTATCACTCTAGTACCATGGTGAGTACCAACGTGAGGATTTCCACCTCGTAATCATCAATCCGTAGAGAGGGTAGGCCGATATGAAGATCAAGAGCAAGTGAAGTGTGCAAAGGTGATGGTGAGAAACACAAATGCATACACACGCACACACACACACACGTGAGGAAAGTGATGATGGAGATCCATGGAAGGCAAGAAGGGAACTCATATTCATCACTAATTAGTTACAATAGCTCTACTAGCTCAAAAGCTTCTAGTTTCAAAAGTTCAAAAGTCCTCAAAATGAGCTCTCTAGCTCTATTTATAATTTTTGCCTAGTTTTGAATGGTTTCACATCTAGTGACCAACATAGTTAAAAAATAGGCTACCTACTTAGACTCCTCAAGCTCGAGGAATCCTCAGCTTGCATAAAATGGAGTCGTACATGCGATAATTGGATGTATGTGCATATATTACATTGTTTTAGTGATAAAAATCACTTTTTGGGTTATGAAATGACCTATGTGTTTCCTCTGCATCTGTAACAAGATCTTGTACCTGGTTCTGTACTGTGAACACTCCCCTCCTCGTTTTTGTCATCCCTGATAGAACCTGATCATGGGTGGGTAATGTAGTTATTGAGGAGGTTTGTTGCAAGGGTGTGTCTCATTATTCGAATGCCCCTGATAAGATCTTTTTCTAACTTCTCCCAATCGATGGGTTAGGGTTCGTCAGGAGGTGGCATTTGATAATGCTCAGAGTACATCACACGTTCGCATGCGAACAAATGGAGCAGGTGAGTGGGTTTGCTGATAAATACTTCTGAGTGGTGCTCCTAGAAGCCAGTAGTGAACATATCTTCGAACGTCTGCTTGTAGCAAGCTGGCATATATTTCAATCGGCAGTGCCATGCATAGCATACCTTGATCGATGGTGTCGTGCTCATATCATACACTAAATCCAAATTTCCATGTTTGAATCCAGGGGTGTTCACTGTGGGAGCCTTGACATGCCTGAATGTCTTGATGACATTTGCATCATATCAAAATTTTTCTCTGTCATTTGTGTGGCAACATCAGTCATACGATGTAGGCGGGGTAACCAATGGCGAATAGTAGCCATCATGTATCCGAATATAGGGGTGTTATTCCGGGGAGGTGCTAGGTAAGCATAGTTGAGCGAGTCTTGACACTAGCGGTTGTTCTGAACTTTTATTGCAAAGGCCTTCCAGGAATGTCTTCTAGGGACCGGTCCATAGCATCGGTCATTCTCTGGATATTGTTGTAGTAATTCGGTCCTCCATGTAGGTTGATAGATATAACCCTTTTCAGCTTTCGGAGGGACATCTTCTGACTCGAACTGTGTGGCATGCGTTGGGTGCTTCTTAGTGATGCTCTCAATCTATAAATTATATTCCGCGAGCAAGAGGAAGTAAGGTTTATACTGTAGCTCACTAGTCACTATTTGTTGACGTGGTGCTATAGCGGCAAAATACAGAGACTTTAAAATAACTTCTTCAATATTAGCCATGGCATGTAACTGAGCATCAACTCTCATCGAATGCATTTTGCCAAGTTCTTCAACCGTCTTTAACCACCCCGGAGGAGGTAACTCATATGTATCTTGACCTTCTTATGAGGATTTGCCTCCAACCACGCGCAATGGTACATACTCTTCTTCAAACATGTCATGCGTTGGTATCTGTATGGTCTCATCAGGTTTTGGGAGGTTAGGTGGGGATTTCGGTCCATGAGGCTCCGTCATGCTAGATACTTGGGTCTGCAATTCTTGTACTTTTGTTCGTAGCACGTTCAATTCTTCAAGGAGGGCCGGTGGGATGACCTCTTGCACAATCGTAGGTCCTAGAGAATCCTTTAATGTCAATTGCTTGTTTGTTTCCTTGAGCGTCTTGCACTCTACTTGTAGTCGATTGTAATCTTCTAGCACGCATGCGTGGTCGTCCAATATAATTTGCATGGAATCAATAGGAGCAGCTCTAAAGCGTGAGGGGCTTAGGGGTGTCTCTGGATGATCCATTGTAGCCTCAAAGTTTTCACGGTTTTGTTGTTGGAGCCATTGATTTTCTTCTTTCGCTGCAGTGAGGTGCCTCCGAAGGAGTGCCATGTTGCGCGATAATTGAGCATTGCACATTAAAAGGATGTCTAACTGAGACTTGATATCTTTCACACGCTCCTATAATTGTGCCTTGAAGGTTTATTATTGCTGTTGCTTTTCCACTTATAAGGCTTGATATTTCACGTTTAATTCTTGATTTTGTAATGTCAGCGCCTCTAGGTGTTTCTGCAATTCCTAGGTTGTCTGTTGGAGGGCCGAATGTTGTCGCCCTATCGAGGAATACTCGGTGTTAATTTCTTGAATGCACTGTATCATCTACTGAATGGAAGCATCAACGGTGGAAGATGATGACGATGTGAATGATGGAAACGATACATGCATGGTGGGTTGTGATGCAGTAGGTATGGGAGTTGGGGTTGGGACAGTGGATGCTGTGGCGACTGTGGCAAGGTGCACGATGATGGGGGTCGTGTGGAGTGTGCCCATTGATGTGGATGATACTTGTATATGTGCATCTAATGAAGCAGTGGGTGAAATCTCCATGTCACTGTAGGTGCTTTCGCTGATAGCAATGTGAAATAGTGAACTGGGGGACATTACAAAGGGGAAAAGTGGGGTTCACAGATATAGAAAAGATGTGAAAGAGGGGTAGAATGAGGGTGGTTGTGTAGAAGATGTAAAGGTGTACAATGGGTTGGTGGTGTACGAATGGAAATGTGAAGGTGGGGAAATGACTGATTGCATAGGGACAATTGGAGTGAAGACAGATGTAATGGGAAGGTTAGTCGTAGTTGGGCTGGAGATCAGGGGACAAATGGAAACAGGTGATGGAATGCGAATGTCGGGACTACCTACAACATCAGGGGAGGGTTGGGTTGGTGTTGGGGAAGAAGGGGTGGTTTCACGAGTGGTAGATACAGGGGTAGTGTCTTCGCTCACAGTTAGGTCAATGGTTGAAGAACCCACAAAAGGTGCGGATGTCATAGGTTACATTGGTACATAAATATATGTGCTAGGCCATTTGAGTATTCTGAGTTCTCATCTTCTTTCCTATTGATTCTCCTACATTGTTGGCTTCATCTATTCTTCTGGGGGTCTCTGGTTGATTCTCCTACATTGTTGGCTTCAACTATTCTTCTGGGGGTCTCTGTGCTTGGGCTCTAGTTACTGCCTTGATGGGTATGTACTTGGATATGGAACCTTCGGTGTGTTGCACTATACCTATCACATTGATGGGGGTCACTTTCATGGGTGTATTAGCGGGGTTCTTATGGCAATCTCTTATAAAGTGATCCTTCCCACATTTAGGACAAAATCCTTGAATATTGAAATATTGTTACTATAGAGCAGGTGCGGCATGTGGGCAGTCACGTACAAAATGGTCTCCCTAACACTTGAAACATGGTCCTTGTTGCTCTAGCACAATGGTGAGAACCACTTAAGAAGCTCCACCTCCTTAATGTCAATCCATGGAAGAGATAGGAGTGATATGAAGATCGTGAATGTGAGATGATGTAAGAGTGAAGGTGAGAAGCATAGAGATGCACACACACATACACACACACAATGAAGAGACAAGCAAGACACAATGGAAGGTAGGAAATCAACTCTATTGCTCAAGATCTCACTTACAAGCTCAAAATAGCTCTAAGCTCACACTAACCAACACTCAGTAACCTCAAAAATGAGCTCTCTAGCTCTATTTATAGTTTTTAGACTAGTTTTGACCGGTTTCACATCTAGTGACCGACATAGTTAAAAAATAGGTTTTAGATGCTATTTGAAAGGGTAAACGGTGTCTAAAAATAACCAAAATTGGTACGCTCATTCTACCTAAGCCCCTCAAGCTCGAGGACTCCTCGGCTTGCACAAAATGGAGCTATAAATTACAAAAACGGTTTTTCTATGTTACATATAGTACAAAAGTGATGAAAATCACTGTTGAAGGTTTTGAAAAATATTTATAAAACATAAATCTTTGAAAAATTGATTCGACTGACTCCCTGCTCTGTCTTTACATGCTTCCTCATCTTCTATGCCTCTGGCTACTGCCAACACCCCCTCCCTCTCGCTTCTATCGTCCGCGACAGAACCTTGTTGTGAGGTTTGTCGGATGTAATTCTGTAGGAGCTCCTGAGCGAGGGTGTGTTTTGATATTTGAATGCCTCGGGCCAAATCTGCCTCGAGTTTCTCCCAATCAATGGGTTGCGGTTCATCGGATGGTGGGAGTCGATAATGCGTGGAATATACCATCTGTTCACAGGCAAATAATTGAAGTAAATGCGTAGGCCTGCTGATGAACACTTCCGAATGGTATTCCCAGAAACTGGTTGTGAACATCTCTTTGAAGGTCTGCTTATAGCATGCCGATAAGTATTTAATTCTGCAATGCCAGGCATAACACACCCGGACCGATGGCATTGTACTCATATCATATGCAAGATCTAGATTACCATGCTCGAAACCCGGGGTGTTCACATGTGGTGCCTTGACGTGTCTGAAGACTTTAAAAACCATCTGCATCATGTCAAATATTTTGACAGTCATGTGCACTGCTATATCGTCCATATGTTTTAAGCGAGGGAGCCAGTGGCGAACCGTTGCCATCATGTATCCAACTGTAGGTGGTCCGGTGGGTGGCCTGAAGTATGGGTAGTTTAGCCAATCCTGACATAGCTTGTTGTTCTGTACTTTTATAGCAAATGCCTTCCAGGAGCGGTGATGTGGCACTGGTCCCCAACCTGGGTTGTACTTTAAGTGTAGAGGTGCCTTCACCCAAGTACTCATCATCTCTGGATAATTCTGTAAGAGATCCTTGTGCTAATCGGGTTGATAGATCTCTCCTTGCTGCGCATCTAGTGTCAAATCCTCAGGCTTAAATTGAGTTGCGTGGGAGGGCTTTTTTCCTGTTTCTTTCTCTATGGCCAACTGATATTCTTCCATTAACATAAAATACGGTTTGTACTGTAGCTCATGCCCTGATATGTATCTATGAGAAAAATAGGGAGACTGTAAAATTCTTTCTTCAATCATGGCCATGGCGTGTAACTGTGCCTCTACCCTTGCTGAGTGGGTTGTTCCAAGTTCTTCTATCGTCTTCATCCATGTGGGAGTTGGAAGTTCGAAAGTCGTCTGGCCTTCGGCCGTGACACGTCCACCTGGGATGGGTTGAGGTTCATATGCTTCTTCAAAAGTTTCCTCCACCGGAATGGTTACTGTTTCTTCCTCTGCGGGTAGTTCCGGTGGGGAGTCTGGCCTGGGGGGTGCTTCATATACAACTATCTGTGATTGAAGAGTTGATACCTGGGCCCGTAATGCGTTGAGTTCCTCTAGGATGTCAGGAGATGGGTCCGTAGGAGCTGGTAGTCCTTGTGGTATTGGTGCTCTTAACTATAATATCTTGTGTTCATCTTTGAGCTTCTGAAACTCCTCGTTCATGCTGTCATACTCATCTAACAATCTGACATGATCATCTAGCAACATTTTCATAGATTCTGAGGGCACGGCCTTGAAGCAGTTGGGGCTTAATGGTTGGTCGGGTTGATCTAGGGCAGCTTCTAAATTTTCTCTGTTCTATTCCTGTAAGCACTGGTTCTCATCTTTTGCTGCTGCCAAGTGGCCTCTGAGTAAGCCCATGTTCTTGGTAAGCATTGCATTGCGAATAGTCTATGCCCTTAACAAGTTATCGATATCTATGACAACCTCTTTCGTCTTTTCTTCACTTTCTAGTTCCAGTTTATAATCAGCCTCTCGGAGTTCTTGGTAGCGGGTATTCAGTGAGGCATTCTCGATGGTCAGTGAATTTAGCTGCAACTGTAAATCATTGGTTGTCTTCTGCAGCTGCTGATAATTAGTTCCAAGAGACGTGAACTCATCTCTTACTTGAGTCATACACGTGAACATTTGTCGAAATGCAGTGTCTATAGTGGGTGATAATATTAGTGACGAAGTGAATGCAGTTACGGTGTGTGTGGGTGTTGATGCAAAGGGTAAGGGAGCTAGCTAGCTAGATCAACTGTTTGAGGTCCAGTACAAGCTAAATATAAACCAAACCAGATGCATTTGTGGGGCATGGTGAATCTATCCTGAGTGGGGAAAGTGAAATGTTTCATACATATCCTTAATGGTTTTGAGAGCTCAGGTGTGATTGCTGAAATATCTTCCCACTTAGTAACATCTCCACGTTTCATAGGCTCTAGAATTAGCCTTTCTCGTTCTGTCGGCGTATGCGTTCCATGTATCTTAATAGTAGCTCTAATCAAATCTTTACACAGATAAAACTTCTTATATGGCGGATCATTTACCAAGGATGGCAAAATAAATGTGCCAGGTAGATCCTTGTTCTCCGAAGCTGTCAATGTTGTTACCAAGTAGTAGCATCTGTAGAAATCCAGTTTAGGCAAAGGATCACTGAAATATTCTGTAAAGCCTGCTCTTGCCCAAACATGCGTTAAATCTTCTATGTTCTATAGTCCTTCGAATTCTCTTGAAAAAAATTGGTACTTGGCCTAAGTACGGTGATCAAACGCCAAATTGGCCTCAAAAATGAAATCTGCATCCGCCAATGGGCCTGCTAATCCTTGAATCAATGAGAGTTGCGATGGATCTTCTCAGTATATCCCCTAGGAGGATCGTCAATTGGCATAGGTCCTGGAAAACCCTGAAATTCTAGTGGTTGAGCCATAGGATGAGGCTTTGCCAGTAATTCGCCAATATTTGCCATGGGTACACTGGGGCCAGCTTTTGATGGTCCTTCTGCCTGCATGATGAGTGATGCGAGTGTGTAGAAGATTTGCTACAAAAGATTAACACATTAGTATGGAAATTAATTATGATCCCATTACAGTGAGACCGCAATCCCTTTCCATAACCGATGTGTAACCCGTGTAGCCGAGTGTTGTGATGTGGTTTATGGAATGATTGTTGCAAAACTAATGCAAGTCTCTAGACACCTACATGCTTCAGATGATGCATACATTTCTTGATGAGGTGTTATTACAAGTGATGTGGGTTATAGTGTGTGGATTTGTACAAGGTTTAGGTGTGACTGAGTTATTACAAGGTTGTAGATTAGTCGGGGTGGGAGTTATGTTAGACAATGGGTTTTGAGGAGACAACTGGATACGTTTTGGTATCCATTTCCTAAGAGTTTCTGAGCGGGTGGAATGTTTCTTCTGAGGGATAAAAGGTGATAACAGATATGGTGGTATTGGGGGGTGAAGAGATTTCTGAGGGGTATGTATTACATGGCTTGAGCGTTGAGCTATAATACACTGTTTGGGTACCCATATCTGCATGGGTGTGGGTCGATTCGTAAGGTACTTCTTGGCGATCCAAATTTGTTGAATGTTCGTACTCGTAGAAGAAGGTCGAGGAGTCATTGGATACTGCCTCTGCTTCTACCTTGACTTCTTCTTGTCATTGTCTGCATTGTTGAGATCTGTCCATGGTGTCTGCCCTTTCAGCACCCATAATTATCTCGTGTCTCTTACTTTGTGATATTGCCACTACTGCTTTCTTCCTTGTGTCGTCTGATATTGTCATCGGTCTGGGTTCCTTCATCGTGGTTGACTCCTTAGTGGTTGAGGTTGAGAGGTCGGATGTGCTTTGGAAAAGAAGGGAGGTCAAACACTTGCGAAACCTACCCATTAGGAAGTGCATCGTTTCGTACTATTAATCTAGGCCAGCCCGCAGTAAGTGTGGAAGGATGGGCACTGCAGCTGATAGTGTCCATTTGGCCGCTGATGAAGTCCACCTGACCTGGAATGGTCCCCATTTGTCTGCTGATTGTGTCCATTTGACCAAGCGGTTGGGCGGTTGCCCCTTCTAGTTTGCAAGAAGCCCAAGGGAAAATCTCCTGACGTCCTTCTGATTGACAATTGTCCATTGCCAAGCATGCGTGGGTTGGTGTAGACATAACGTGACTCATCTGACCAAAGATCTTCCGGTCTTCCATCGCATGCATTTCATAAGGTCTAGGGTTACATACCTCAGTCGGAATGCCGTTAGGGAAGTCAAGTGGTATCACTCGCTTTTGATCTAAGGTTCCAATCTGCAAGGAGCCTTGTCTAAGATTTAGGTCCACTAAGTGATCGTATAGCCAATCTTGGCCAAGGATTAGGGGTTCTATCAGGTCATCGTCATGGCACACCAGTAGCTTCACTGTCATGTTCACGTCGTGTATGAGGATAGGAAGATCCACCTCACCCATGCAAGGGGTTTCCATGCCTCCTAGCCCTATGAGGTATGCCTCAATTGGCCGCATTTCTATTCCTGAATCCTTATAGTGGGACCATCTAATTGCACTAGTCGCAGCACCTGAGTCAATTAAAGCCCTGAGCTCTTGGCAAGGATTGCCGTGCTCTAGCCTGACTGTAATGAATGGTCTCCGATCCACTATGCTAGGATGGGTACTTGACTTTACTTGACACATGGCCATGGGATATCTGGGTGTTGTTTTCAGACGGTTATAATGTTCTCTCCCTAGTCCTTGTCTTCTTAGCTTCATGCGCTTAATGCGTTCTATAGCTTCTGCCTGAGCTTCAGCTCGTATTCTATTTTCTTCCTCCTTATGCTTCTTTGCCAATGTGAGTCGTCTGAGCATATCCTCAGTAAGAGGTTCATGGTATAACTTGACTCTACAGCCACTAATGTAATTAGGCATTATGTCTCCTTCCAAGGTGGCTAATTGTACCACTCCACTTGTTGAGAGTCTATTAATGATCATAGGTCCATAACCTCACTTTCCTAACTTCCGTGCGTGTTGTTTCAATGTATATACTAGGACTAAATCTCCTTCTTTTAAGCCTTTATCTTTCACATGTGCATCAAAAGATGCTTTCTGTCGCTTCTTTGCTGCGTATATTCCTACTGTTGCTTTCAGCCTGGTTTCTCCTAATCATTCCAAGTCCATTATTCTTGCTGATAATTCATGGCCGGTCCACTGATGTTCTTGTGCAACCTTAAGGGTCGGTATCAAGAAGTCCAAAGGAAGCACAACATTTTGACAAAAAACCATCTGAAAGGGAGTTACATTGAGTACGGTCTTGTAGGCCACTCGATATGCCCAAACAGCGTGGTGTAACTGTTTGTCCCAATTTGAACGTTTGTTGTTCACGAGTTTCGTCAGTACGTTGCAAAGGATCTTGTTAGTGCTTTCAGCGTGACCATTGGCCTGAGGATGATATGGTGCGGATTTCTTGTGAATCACCATAAAATCCTGCAACAAATATTCAATGACTTGGTTTAGAAAGTGAGTTCCTCGATCACTCATTAACTCTATAGGCAATCCATATCTTGTAAAGACATTTTCAAATAAGAATTTTGCAGTCGTGTGTGCATCATTCTTTTTTGTGGCTTTTGCCTCTATGCATTTGGTAAGATAATCTATAGCAACAATAACATATTCAACATGTGTACCTTTAGCAGGGGGGTTAATGGTTCCTACAAAGTCTATACCCCACTTAGAGAATGCACGTCCTCCCATCATGGGTTTCAATGGCATTTCATCTCTGCGAGTAGGAAACTGAGTTCTTTGGCACACATCACATCTCTTTACATAGGTGTGTGCATCCATGTGAAGAGTGGGCCACCATAATTCTGCAAAGAGGATGGCTTTGATTATCCTATCGGGTCCAAAATGACCTCCCGCAACACCTTGGTGTGCAGTCTCTAGTATGCTCAAATAATTGCTTTCATGAACACATTGTCTTAAGTATCCGTCTCGTCCTCGTTTGTATAGATTGTCGCCAATAAGTGAATAGCCTTGAGCTTCCTGCTCTAGACTTCGTTGTCGTGCTAAAGTCATTCCTTGAGGGAATGTTTTTGTCCTCAAGTATGTCACTAAAGGTTCACTCCATTCTGGTGTTAGAGACACGTGATATAATGTAGCATGTTCTACTGGTGGTCTTTCACAACAAACAGGGCAGTCTTTACACAATTTGTAGACATCTGCTTCCATAGAAGGCCAATATACTCTTAGTCTATGCAGAGTCTGCAATGTACGATGTTTCAAGTGATGTTGCTTTAATGCACCTATGTGTGCTAATTGCAACCAATTCGCATGTTCTGATTCATCTACACAACAAGCAAGAATTTTTTGATTATCCTGTTTATATATACTTCCTGCTATTATCTGATATCTCTGTGACTTGGTAATCTCTCCTTCCTTGATCTTTATCCTAGGATTCTTGGGTCCATACGTGAGAATAGGGACTATAGGCTTAGCCCATTCTGGTGCTATCTCAAGGTTAAACAAGTATGCATCGGGTAATTCATCCGCTATCCCTTGAGGAGCTTCTCCTGTGGTTAGTCTCGAGAGGTGGTCAGCTCTGAGATGTGTCTTTCCTTTCCTGACTACTACTTCGAAGTCATACTCCATGAGTAATAGAAGCCAACGTATTAATCGTCCCGTGTTACATGGTTTATTGACTAAGTACAGTAAAGCTTGATGATCTGTAAAGAATTTGAACTTTTTTGCCAACAAATAATGCCTGAATTTCTTTCCTGCGTAGATAATTCCTAATCCTTCTCTTTCCATCATAGTGTAATTTCTTTTTGCTGCGTTCAAGTGTCTGCTCGCGTAAGCTATGGGGAGATCTATATTACCTTCATTCGTGGGTTGTGCTAACACACATCCTATGGCATAGTTGGATGCATCCACATGTACATGGAATGTCTTACTCCAATCCGGGGTTGTTAATATAGGTGCTGAGCACAAACGTCATTTAAGTTCATTGAATGAATTCTCACACTTATCTGTCCATTCAAACTTGGTCAAAAGAGAGTACAGAGGCTTGGCTATGATTGCATACATGTGTATGAATCGTCTGTAATAACCACAATGTCCCATAAATGCCTGTACTTCTTTTACATTATTTGTCCTAGGTAGATCTACAATTACCTTTACTTTTTCTTCGTCCGTAGAGATTCCATTCTTTGACACAATGTGTCCTAAAATTTTGCCTTGCCTGACCATGAAAACACACTTTTCTGGGTTCAAACAAACCTAATATTCTCGACATTTGTCAAATACTTGTCTTAATTCTGGGATATGAATCTGCCTTAGATTTGAATGAGCACATAGGTCATCGACATACACTTCCAAATTCTTGCATAAGAATTCCTTAAAACATGACACATGAGTCACTGGAAAGTGGCGGGTGCATTTGTTAAGCCAAAAGACATCACACGAAATGAAAATATGCCCCATTCTGTGGCAAAAGCCGTCTTGTGTTGATCTTCTGGAGCAATGGCCACTTGATTATAGCCTGAGAAACCATCAAGAAAGCTGTAAACTTCCTTGCCCGCAACTCTTTCCAATAAATGTTCCATGATAGGAAGATGATAACTGTCTCTAATCGTGGCGGCATTAACTTTTTTAAGGTTAATACAAACACACAATTTTCCATTCTTCTTGGGCACTACCACAATGGGGGATACCCACTCGGTATGCTCAATTTCATAAATGAATCCTACTTCTATCAAGCGATCTATTTCTTTTTTAATCTTCACAGAGTAGTTATCATTATACGTGTAGGGTTTCTGTTTTGTAGGTTTTGCATCTGGAGTCGTAGGGATTCTATGAGAACATATATCCGGATCTACTCCTTTCAAATCTTTGTAACTCCAAGCAAAAACGTCTCTATATTCGCGCAATAGGGCAACTAATTCTTCTTCTTCTTCATTCGTCAAATCATGCCCTATGTATGTACATTTTTCTTCTTCTCCTTCTATGGCTACTATGATTTTCTTGGTTTTCTCTCGATTATCACATTAGCTTTTTTATTAAGTATTCGTACCATTATTCGTCTATCTTCTATTTCATATTTCTTGAAGTTCTTGGGAACCTCAAACAAAGATTCTTCTTCTTCTGATATGGTTTCTTTCTTCTTTCGTTTCTTACCTTCACTCTTGGCAGTCACTCGTGTGGCTAACCTCACATCATTTGTAAGTTCCTCGTGCCTCTATGGGACAAGCATAATAAGTGCATCAAAGAAGTGGATATACAAGAAGAAGGAGCAAGTAGGGAGCTCCAAGAAGTGTATGTCGAATTTTCAAAAGAAATCCCCATAAAAATAGTGATTTTCATCACTAAAAACCATTGTAAATACCATTTTCTATTTTTGTAACTGCATTTTGTTCAAGCCGAGGAGTCCTCAAGCTTGAAGAGTATTAGAACTATCATCCTACCAATTTTCATAATTTTTAGACTCCGTTTGAGCCCTCAAATAAGCCCTGGGACCTAATTTTTAACTAGGCCAGACACTAGGTCTGGACAGGGTCAAAACTAGTCAAAAAACTATAAAAACAGCTAGAGAGCTCATTTTTTGAGGTTAACTTGATAGAGAATAGAGCTTTTGTAAGAGAACTCTTTTGCAATCTAAGCTTTCCATTGTTCCTCTCTTTGATCTTACCTTGTGCGTGTGTGTGTATGTGTGTGCATGTTTGTGTGCTTTCACTCACGCACTTGTGCCTTCACTTGCTCGTGGTCTTCACACCGGTCCTCACGTCTCCGTGGATTGACAAGTAAAGGAGGTGGTGCTTACGCTTGAGCTACACCAAATTTTGGCGCCGTTGCCGGGGAGAGAGCTTCGAGGACGAGCGTTGTGATGGTAAGATCGTAGATTTGCGATGTTGGAAGGTAAAAAAACTGTCATTTTTGTTCATTTTCTGATTTTTCTTCTTCATCTTCATCATCATCACCATCTCCATCTTCTTCCATCTTCTTCTTCATAGAAATTTCTCATTTTTTAGTGCATTTTCACCATTTTCATACCATTTTTCATGCATCATTATGTGTGAAGGTGTTAGGAGATGCAATGGAGAGCAAGCGCCTGTGTTTTTTCATGATTTTCTGCACATACGGAGCTCGCCATTGCCAGGGCTCAGAAATTTGAATTTCCCGCCAAAAAACACGATTCTGTGAAAAATTCAATTTTTTTTGAAAAATCACGATTTTCTATTTCCCGCATAAAAACCCTCTGAAGGAAACACGATTCTAAGGTCATTCTCAGAATCACGGTTCTGTGGTTGTGCTCAAAATCGCGATTCTCACAAATCACAATTTTCAGCCAAAAAACACTTTCTGTGCTTGTGCTCAAAATCGCGATTCTCTAAATTTTTGGAAACCACGATTCTCTGAGACAAAATCGCGATTCTCTAGAATATGATTCTCTAGAACACGATTCTCTAAAACACGATTTTCAAAAACACGATTCTCTATTGGCAATCGGGATTTTCATGTCAAAAACACGATTCTGAGAAAACACGATTCTGTGGTTGTGCTCAAAATCGCGATTCTCTAAATTTCTGAAAACCACGATTCTGAGACAAAATCGCGATTTTCAAAACACGATTCTGTGAAAACACGATTCTGTGAAAACACGATTCTATGAAAACACGATTCTGTGAAAACACGATTCTCTGCTGACAATCGTGATTCTCAAAAATGTGATTCTCTGATTTCATAGCATCGCGATTCTCTGATTTCATAGCATCGCGATTCTCTTGAAGTTCACAAAATCGCGATTCTCTTGAAGTTCACAAAATCGCGATTCTCCTGAAGTTCACAAAATCGCGATTCTCTGATTTCACAGCATCGCGATTCTCTTGAAGTTCACAAAATCGCGATTCTCTTGAAGTTCACAAAATCGCGATTTTTTCCAAAAGGTCCTGTTTGCCTGTTTTGACCCCCAAGAGCTTGATTTGACATAACTTTTTCATCCAAAGTCCATTTTTTGAGCTCTATAGCTCGTTGGAGTTGACCCTCTGGTGGGACCAAGAACTAAGGGGAGTCCAAAGGATTTTGACCCATACCAAGGGGAAATTTTGGACTATTAACCAAAGCTTATGAACTTGAGATCTGGTAGACACATAGGCAAGGATAGACAAAGCATTAGATCTTCTCAGTCTAGTGTCAACCATACATCCAAATCTTGGGCACAACAACTAAGTGGTTGTCCTTACGTACTAAACTCAAACACAAGTGACTTAGAAGTGTCTTTTAGCATGGGAAAACATGAAGGTAATTAAGGAACAGCCTATTTACAAACACCAGAACATCCATATAAGACACAATTGGAATATATTCGGACCAACCGATTAGGTGCTCGCATCTATGAGGACGGCCTGAGGCGATCAGTGGTCCAACTCAAAAATCCAGATCAAACCTTTGGACTTGAACACCCAGTAGTCAAGTTCGAAGAGGGTTCATACATTGATAAGGAAGGAACCATGTATGTGGTCACCAACCTACCAGATAGGACTGATGAGTTTGGAAATATCATTCATGAGAATGAGATAGGAGACCTAGAACAAGGAAATGTAGGACAAGGACCCCAGACTCCTAGAGGTAAGTCGGTCTTGACCAGAGTGATCACACCAGATTGGATCCCTCAAGACAACAAAAGCATAGAACTATTCTTGAATAGAGAAACAGAGGAAGCCTTTTGGAGATTCAAGCCAGATCAACCTAGCCAATTGGGTATAATCATCTACGAGTTCAAGGATCCAGAGATACCAGGCAAAGTTGTCTACCTGGATAACACATCAGAGAAAATATTCTTGGTAACAGAACATGATAGACATGCATATACTTGGAAGAGTGAATTGATTTTCCCTCCATCAAGATCCAATGTTTCCCATGGATTCCAAGGAGTAGGATCATCCCAAGCTCATGAAGCCCAGAGAGAAAGAAATAGAGAGAGACCTGAGGTAAGTTTTGCACACACTGTGGGCAAAAACAGATCAGGATTTGAAAATGAAAGACCTGAAAGAGAGAGACATCAAGCACATAGGCAACAAAGAGATGAACATGATTTTCCATTGCCTAGACCCCCAGAGCACCCAAGAACCCTTAGACCCACTCAAGTGATCAAGGCAATGAAGAATTATTTTGATGGGACAAGAGATCCTTATGATCATGTGGCCAAGTTCAAACAAGTCTTAAGAGCTGAACAGGTTGAGGATTTGTTCACCCAGTACGAGGCATTTGGTTTGACTCTTAAGGGCACTGCCTTAGCTTGGTTTCAACCACTGAGTAGTCGCAACTATCGTGATATAGGTCAACTGCTAGACGAATTCATTGTAGAATTTTCCAAGAGTGGTATCAGGCATAACACATCATCTTTGATCCACAATTTCAAGCAGACACCCCAAGAAACAGTGCGACTAGCAGGAAGAAGGTTCAGACAGTACTTAGAAAGATGCCCTGTTCTAGAGTTGCCCACACCTCCCAAACAGGTGGCCTTGTTCTTAGATGGCTTGCTGAGCACAAAGTTAAGATCATATGTGTACTTGAAAGAGCCTAGATCCATAGAAGAGTGTGTGCGGACATGCATTGACATAGAAGATAACTTGGGTGAGGAGTTAGGATTGTCCAAACTCTATAAGGATTCTGATAGTTCTACTAGTCATACTTCAAAAATCTCCACAAAAATAGATGAGATAGCTGAGCAAGTTGCCAAGAAGCTGGGAGTCCAAAATAGACAAACACAAAGAGTCACCTCATTGAACCGATGCTATACCTGCGGAGGGGACCACATGGCTAACGTATGCCCAATGCAAAACCAAAACATTAGATTGCACTATTGCATATTGCACTATTGAGAGAAAATACACGAATCACAGAGCTCCATATTGCACTATTGAGAGAAAATACACAAATCACAGAGCTCAAGATTGTCCCTACAATAGACAAGCTGTTAGACAAACTTATCAGCAACCTTATCAACAAGGTAGGTATTAGAACAAATACCAACAGCCATATATTGACCACAACAGCAATATCAAGCACAATATAGGCCACAACCAGTCTTGGGAAACCAACCACCAGCCCCTGCCAATGTGATTCCAATCAAGTATGCTGTGGGAGAGGAAAATCCAAATAGAGCATTGGTGCCAGTGACCCCACTGATCTCAGAGAATGACTCTCATGCTCATAGTTCAGACTACTCCCATGAAGGTAGTCCACATGCTTATTACACAGAGTCACCTGAACATAGTGAGATATATCCGTATCAATATGAGGCACCACCTATGGAACAAAATTGGGAGCCTGAATACTCCAATGTCATGTACACAAATGCTAACCCTAGGCCTCAATTGAGACAAGTAAGACCACAAGCCCCTAGAGGACCATGTTTCAGATGTCAGGGCGACCATTTCCTTTGTGATTGTCCCCACCCACCATCTCCGAGTCAAGGACATGCTATCACCATACAGACTTTTTGTCCTGATTGTGGCAAAGACCATCTCCCCAGAGATTGTCCAAGAAACCCCTCTAGTGCACCCAAGATTACACCCATTAATGTGGTAGGCTTAGTGGCGAATTCAAGTTCAAGTTGCAGTAATGTGGCTCCTATACAGGCAGTTACTAGAGCACAAGCATTAAAACATGATAAACCAGTAGAGCATTCAGAGTCGAGTGAATCGGGAGAACCTAGTAAGAGGAAAATAAGGACATGGAAAGATACCAGAGAGAAGGCTAATCGCAAGTGGAATAAAAAGTTATCGGAACTAGAAGAAATCTTGAAAGACGCAAAAACAAAAATAGAAGACATCGCATCTCAAAACCCCTCGCATGCCGACACTCCATCCACTTCACCTTATCCCACCCCACCACCCATTGTAAATAGGCCATAACCAGGGTCTGTTCTTGTAGATCCAACCCTAGAAGGCTTGGACATGATGTTCAAGGCCTACCAGGCTCGACTTCAAGAAGGGCCTACAGCTGCAAACCTAGACAAGAGTTACCCTAGAGCGGATTTAGAGATTGAACGGATGAAAATGTGCATGAAAATGGTAGAACAAGCTCAAGCCATACTCGAGACTAGTCAAAAGTTCAATCAGATGAACTTTGTTAAACCAGATTTGCATTTCTAGGGCTTACTAGAAAGATTAGAGCAGTTGGTAAATAAACCACAAGTTTCTTTACCTCCACAGGCTCAACCAGTTATTGAAAGAGGAAGCTCACCACCAAGGGGAGCTTATGTTCCTAATTCCACGGATGCTGGAATACCTCCTTCAATTCAACAGTACTCTCAAGAGTTCTTGCGGGAAATACAAGAAGAGAAATGGGCCAAGGAGAAGGGTAATTCACCTCCTATTCCTGAGATTGATGACCTTCATGATCAATTTCCCCAAGACATTCCATCCATTTACGGAGATCAAGTCGAGCAGCAAGAAGATGGAAGGTTAGATTTCGAATCTAATACCTTAGAAGAACTACCTCAATTTCCAGGCTCATGGGAATTTGAATCTCTCCAGATTAGAGCTCCCACAATACTGGTCCAGCATGAAGACTCAGTGGTTCCAAGGAACACTGATGTCGTGAAGAACACTAAGGTTCAATGTCATCTCACTGTAGAAGAGTTGTTAAAAGCAAAACCCGATCTATGGAATCATGTGAAGGATCAGGTTCCAGAACTTGATTCCAATATGCCAAAAGGAGACTCTAAGCAGAAAGTACCAGAGATACCTCTAGACAAAATATGGGACATGTGTGAGGGTGAAGAAGGTAATACTTATCTTCCAATCACCTATCAAGGTTACACAACCAAAGCAATCATAGATTCAGGTGCTGGTGTTGCTATTGCGACCACCTCCTTGTGGAAGCAATGGGGCAAACCCACATTAAGAACAACTAGAATGAAGCTTCAAATGGCCGACGGTCATTTTGAAAGACCTCTAGGATTGCTAGAAGGGATAACTCTAACCACTTGTGGTGTAGAGTTTGAGCACACATTTGCTATATGTGACTTTGAGAAAAACAATGTTTATGAGATGATCCTAGGAAGACCCTTCCTACGACAATTGCAAGTATTACAAGATTGGGGAACCAACTCCTTGTACTTACAACACTTAGGGGTCACCACCAAGGTCAATTTGAAGGACTACACCTTCAGAGATGTACCACCCCTACAGTGGAATCCTATCCACAAAGCGAAAGAAGATTCCATCTCTGTGCATTCTGAAAGTTCACCTGATCCATCATGGCTGCATGAGGATACTCATTTATGGATGTGTAAGGTCGCAGAGGAAGAGGAAAAACGCTTGAAGGCGAGAGAAGAAGGAACTTCTCAAGAAGATAGACCAATTAAAGACCCATCCTATACACCAATGATCTTTCCAGATGAGGAATTCGAGCCTCATGGCTCGCCAGAAATCTTAGCCACCATGGACATTGTGGTCAATGAAGAACAATGGACACCTCATTGTGATGAGTAGGGTTATGATATTTCAGTATTCATGTGTCAGCCCTTGCTAGAAGAATGTGACCCTAGTGATGTCATAGAAGAAGAAGAGAATGACGATGATATAGAGTCCATTGTGATGGATAGTTGCTTTAACTCAGAGCAGCACTATCTAGAAGATATAGGAGTGTTCACCCAGAAAGAAGAAGAACCTCTCAAAAGTATTAAAACGGTAAATTCAAAGGATGGAAGTGAGAGCAGTCAAAAGAAAAAGAAAAGAAAAGCAGTGAAACAAGAAGAGGAGGAATCATTGTTTGAAGTACCAGAGAATTTCAAGAAATATGAAGTTGACGACCGCAAAATTTTGGTACGAATGCCTAAGAGAGAGGCCATCATAGGCGAATCATATGATAATAAAGAAAAGACCAAAAAGATTGTTGTGACCATTGAGGAGAATGAAGAGAGATGTACCTACATAGGAGATGACCTAAGTGCAAGAGAAGAAATGGAGCTCGTAGCTCTATTGAGGGAATATAGGGATGTGTTTTCGTGGCACTATAGAGACTTGAAAGGGGTAGATCCAAGAATTTGCTCTCATACTATCCCTATGACTGCTGATGCCAAGCCCACCAAACAAAAGCCCTACACATATAATGATACATATGCAGCCAAAATAAAAGAAGAAATTGATAGGCTGATTGAAGCTGGATTCATCTATGAGATTGAGCATACTGAATGGGTGTCCCCCATTGTAGTGGTGCCCAAGAAGAACGGGAAGTTGCGAGTGTGTATTAACCTTAAAAAAGTTAATGCCGCTATGATCAGAGATAGTTATCCACTTCCAATCACGGAACACCTATTGGAGCGTGTTGCAGGCAAGGAAGTTTATAGCTTCCTTGATGGATTTTCAGGTTACAATCAAGTAGCCATTGCCCCAGAAGATCAACACAAAACAGCTTTTGCCACAGAGTGGGGAATCTTTGCATTTCGTGTGATGCCATTTGGGCTCACCAATGCACCTGCAACATTCCAAAGGCTCATGTGTCATGTCTTCAAAGAGTTCTTGCGGAAGAGCTTAGAAGTGTATGTGGATGATTTATGTGCCCGATACCACATCCCTGAGCTCAGACAAATCTTCAATAAGTGTAGAGAATATCAAGTGTGTCTGAACCCAGAAAAGTGTGTGTTCATGGTGCGTCAAGGTAAAATTTTAGGTCATATTGTTTCTAAGAATGGAATCTCAATAGATGAAGATAAGGTACGAGCCATAGCGGAGCTGCCAAGGCCAAGGAATGTTAAAGAGGTACAAGCCTTTATGGGCCATTGTGGATATTACTGTAGGTTTGTCCACATGTACGCGATCATAGCTAGACCCCTTTATGCCTTTGTTGACATTGTAGCATCACAACTCATACTTGTCAAACTAGGAAGCATCTCATGAGACCCAAATGTTTGCGTAGAAGCACTCAGCAGACGTAATGGCGCTTCGTCAATGTATGATTAACAACATTATTAACAAGAAGATACAACATAAGCATCGCAAATGATGCACCTAATCGTAATCACAAGCATAATAAAGACGTAATCATACATCAATATGTCACAAGCGTTAGACAAGAAGAGAACAAGCATGCATGCACATCATGACGACGAGAGAGCAAGAGTCTATCTACAAACTAGCATAATCTCATTAATTCTCCAAAAGCTCTCCCCAAAGAAGAGGTGGAGACCTCTTTATATACAAAAATGGCAAAAAAGCATGCTATGTGGGATTTCTAAACTAAAAGGAGAATGAATCCCACTTATTTTCTAGTGTGGCACTCACACACACCTATACAAGAGTGCTTTATTAACTGAATGAAAGGTAGAAAAAGGTACAAATGATGATGAAACTGAAGTGGATCCAAGAAATACATGTTGTATCTTCAACACTCCCCCCCTCCTTGACTTTGTCGTCCTCGACAAAGCTTTTGCAAGTATGGAGCTTTTGTGGAAGAGTGTGTAGGAGTTCCTTTTGATTTGCATAATCCTTGCACCGTTTGGAGTGCTTTGCTTTGTTACTTTTCTTCATCTTGCTTTTTGCATGTTCATTTGGAGTTGATTGTCTTTTAACTTGCATCTTTTGCCTCATGTAGATGGGAAGAATATGCTAGATTAAAAAAAAAAAAAAAGTAAATTTATAACTAGATGGATGATGAAATGACAAAGAATATAGATGATCAATACAAAATAGATGAAATTAATTCATCTCTTCTTAGTCCACATGCATGAGTAGGGACTAAGGGTGCATGGGTGGAAAACAAAAAAAGTGTCTATGCACGGTCTTGTAATGTGACCCTATCTTATGCATACTCTAAAAAATGCAATAAAAAAATGGTGCAAAAACGGATGGGTCTTGAGAAAAGTGCTCAAGGGTGAGGCGATGATGAGGCTTTCTCCAAATATCCAACTCCAAGGGCCGCTTCTTTTCCATCAACCATTTGAGATGGATGATACCTTTGTCCACCAACCTGAAAAAAGAAAAATGAAAAGCAAATTTTTGAAATCTATGTACATGTGCCCTCTTTGTGCCTGGGTTAAACTAAGTGTGCCAAATGCTTGGCCTTTGGATGCGGCCCTATTCGTGTGCATACTTGGTGTGCATCTTAAACATATGCTGTGCATTGGGCAAGGTTGGGTCCGACACCCATGGATGCTGCACGAAGAGGTTTTAGGCCGCCAATATGTCTTCGCTTTGTTGGTCTTAGCCTTGAGATTTCTCCTTGGATCTTTTCTGAGTGTTGACTTTATTGCTTTGGATCCCTTTGTCAAAAGTGGTCGTTCTTGATGATAAGGCATGGTGAATCTAGACCGTAGATTATGAAGTCTAGTGTGAGAGGGTTGAGTTTGTATAAGAGCTTTCTTTGGTACCCATATCATAGTGCGATTTGGTTGGGCTCTAAGTAAGTTCTTGGCCACCCAAATTTGCTTTACAATACAAGGGAAATGTGACTTCTTCTTGATGTATGGGTCTTTTGGGCCTTCTATGTGAGTCTTTAGAAAAAACTCATCTTTACATGGGGAGTTCAACAAAGGTTGAGTTTCTTTATATATATCATGCTCATGTAATGGATCATAAGGTTGTGTGGTTTGAGATCGATCTAGAGATTCAACGATGCATTTATCTGTATTACACATAGAATCTCTAGATATCACTTTATCTTCCATAGAACTCATACAAAGTATTTTTTTATCTCCTTCTTGATGATCCAGGTGTAGACCATCCTTGCTCTTGAAATCATGAGAAGATTCCAAACTTAGAGGAAGGGAGGGCCCTTCCACATCCTCCAAGCACTTGGAGTCCTCCATTTCTCCATTTGCCAAGGTTTCCTGCGGCTTACTCAAAGAAAGATTAGATACAAAAGCATGAGTGGAAAGATAATTTTGTGGATTTAAAGCACAATCTTTGAATAAATGATCATATCCACAATCCTTACAATGAGGGTAATCATTAAGATTTTCAATGGCCACACATTTAGAGGTAGACATAATAGATGGACATGACACTTCAAACTCTTGATGACTTTTAATAAACCTTTGAGTGCCTATAACCAAGTCTTCATCTATCCCTTCCATGACAAAAAATGTTTCAAAAAAATCCATACCATTCACCACAATAGGCAACACAACTTGACCCATGCAATCATAATTTTCACCATTCATGAAGATAGAGGAATGAGTGGTTAGATGAATGTTGTCCAAAATAATAGTCACTAAATCAATATGAATTAAATTCCACTCACAATTAGGGTCAATATAAGCACTCATATTTCTATGATCATGACCAATGAACACATTTACAAAAGTGTTGCTATGTTCCTTAGTTGCAACTATGGAACCTACCCCCTCAGAAATTCCATCAAGTTCATCTTCCCCATGCAATTTTTTTCTATCTTTTTCACCTTTATCATGTGTAATTAACGCATGCATTTCATGTTTTTCTTCCTTCATTTGTGCAACCTTTTCCCCCTTCCTTCTTTCTTTTGCCTTTTTCTTTCCCATGTCTTTGCTGAAACAATATTTTTTTGGTTTTTTGAGTGTTTTTAATATTTGTTAGGTATATTTGAAAGAGTTTTTAGAATTTGTTTGATGTTTTTGTGTATGTTTTTTGAATGTTTTTTAAGATGTGTAAATAAGTTCTAATGGGGTTCTCCTAACAAGAATAAAAAAATGAAATATTTTATACATGGTATGTTCGAGTTTGGGGAAGGCAAGCAATGCAGCTCTGAAATGAAGAAATTTGTAGCATATTTTCTTTCATAGTTTTCCATAAAGCATGAACCAAAAAATAATGACATTTCATAAGTAGTTTGGAACATTAAGCCACCTCATGATCTCTACTTCCTATCATTATCCATCATACTTCACTCGGCGGAATCAAGATAGAAATAACGTGTGCATTAATCCATAAAACCTTATGGTGGTGTGATAAAATCTCACGTTCTCCAAGAAAATAATTCAATTTCTATGTCAACCCTTTGCACCCTCGCAAAAACATTGCCCAACCTAATTAAGGCATCAAAGGGACTAACCTTTTAAGTTTCTAGGAAAGCCAAGTATTCAATCATAAATGGCATATGTAATGTTTAATGAGAATCTAGATGGCCTCCCTTTCCACTACCCATTCATCCTCTGGTCAATCACCGTCCTGTAACACTTCTTTCATGGAATTTAGATCTCCCAGTATGAGATTCTCTTCCTCCTGTTCCACAAGAGCTTGGGCATCATCCTTCACCCATTATATGCTGTCAGCCACTTCACATTGATTTCTTGATCACAGAAATCCATTATCATGAAGATCTTGGAAAACTCTTCCCCTTTCATTCACGAGCAAAATGCAGGGTCGTTAGCTCCTCGAAATCCTTTTCATTCTTGTCTGCTCCATATGCAAGGAGTGCTTTCAGTGCCTCTACATTGCCCACAGTAGAAGCCTAACTGTATTGTGCACAGTCAGCACTTCCTGGTCAGCCGCATTAGCTTCGTACTATCCGTCCATTTTATCATCTGAAGGCACTCTTAGTGCGAATCCCAAGACATTACTGAGCTTATTAAGAATCTCAAGATCATTTCAGTACTTCATCATGGATGAAGGTCCTCCCTTAGTCTCCTCAAGGACTGGCTTCCATTTAGGCTCATCCTGTAGTTGTGATATCTTGACTTCAATTTCGCATTAGCTTGACTTGGAACCTCCCTTGACCCGGCATCACCTCTCCATTGATTCTAGAAGATGATAGATATGCAGTTCAATCATCGACTACAAGATAGCCATGGTTTTTCTTGGGATGGCTGTACTAATCTGCATAGGGCTATTGGAGCACTCCACACCATTCATTTAAGTCATTGCTCCAATCTTCTTTGACTCATCTCCAAACCTCACAAAGCCCTAACCTTTGGAGTGACATTACCTGCGTATGCATCATTTAGTTTCTCTTGCTGAAATCTTGAAATAGTGGCCATTGCTTCACGACTGGCTGTAGTAGCTGCATATCTCTCCTTTACAAGCTCTATTTCCAGTATAACCTTTTCTTCTTCTAGAGCTCTTTCTTAAGCATTGATTCTTTACCAGTTTCTCCCACTTGAAAAGACCAAATCAGTAGGGCCTTGTCCCCATGAAGTAGTTGTGCCAAAGAGTTCTCCTTATGCATGCAGAGATAGCCCCGAACTGGATACAACACTGATGCCTGTCTAGAGACATTCTGTGACTCAGCTGCTCTGTGTTAGACACATCGACAATGCTGCAAGACTCTTGAGAGAGCGTTGATGTTGCTTTTGCATGATCAGTTTTTTCTATTTATCTACATCATGACTTTTTGCCACATTTGATCATAGCGCATCCTTCCCAATCCATTGCAACAACAGGATTGGAACTGAAAAAATGTCGCCAAGGTCATTGGACAGGCCTCCACGTAGGTCACCATAGTGCTACCTTTTTTGTGCATCCTCCAACTTTCTAGCTAGGACAGTAAGATCTACAACCTCCAATGTCGGTGTTTGTGACATTAACACAGTTGTCACAGCGCGGAGCCACCCCTCACCTATTTTCTGATAAGTGAGCTATAGCAGAGGATACTGTACTGCCTTTACTCGTAGTCAGAACTCTAATAGTTCTCCCATCGGTAGGAAGAGCTTAAAGGATACACGATTACAGCAGATGGACCATGGCTGCAGCGATCTTTGCAGCCGATCCAGCATCAGAAGCTCTATAGCCACGAACACTAGCGGTGCTCCTCGAATTTAGCAATCTATTTCAAACAAGAAAAAGAACAGAGAAGTAGAGAAAGCACAATGCTAACTGTATTTGAATACAATCAGAGACTTGAAACTAGGCACAATCACATGAGAGACTAGAAGTTTAGGTTTCTGTTTCCAGTGGACCGCTATAGTGGATGAATTTCCAGCCCATCTATTCCCCAGTAGCGTGCCCATCTTCTTTCGGCCTGTCAGGCCTTCCCAACACATTGGTCTTCCATTTGAGCTGTAGTCACCACAGGAGAGCTGCCGAACTTTCATGGAAATAGAATACTTGGCAAGACTTTTTATCACTGCATTAATGCCTCTGTAGGCCGCCTCTTTAATGGTGTCTCTCGATTGCCTTTGTTCGCATCTTCAGTAAGGCGCCACCCATTCTCTGGCCATTCTTCTGTATCTAAAGCTTATCTGTAAGCTGTAATCAACCCGTGGATGAGAAATGCATTAGTTCGTGAAGTGAGTGCGGCTGTTTCTTGCATACAGAGTAGCACGCGCTAGTGAATTTTGATCAGTTTGCCTAGGAAAAGGCGCAGAGAGTATTTGAGCTAGAAACTGCCAGAAGAGTGAGAAGAGACATGGTTGCTAGGGCAAGCAGATGTCTATACCACATGTGCCATCAAGGTGCAGCAGCAACAATTTTTTCCACAGGTTTCTGGTAGCACGCTTAAGCACTCCAGTTCTTTATTCAAATACATGCGTAGCCTATAGATTAGTAAAGATGTGTTCCTCAGGGGAAGTATGCGCGAATCACATCATCTTTGAATTCCCTATCTACCCCTCTTTCAACTTCATGCAAGATTTCACTTCATCCGGATTTTGTGCAAGTTCTGACCCCCTATGCTTGCCAACCTCCATAGCTATATTCTGTTCTCCCCCGAGCTATTCATGACCATTAGAGCGATAGAATCCGGATCTGTACATAAGGACCTCATGATAGCCACTACAAGGTGAATGAATGAACCTGTCATCATCTTTGATGCTAGCCTATGAGCCAGCAAGGTCGACATCGTCTAGATTATTCGAAGCTCCAATGCCAGTAAACCTTACCGATGAAGATGTCATGCCAAAAACTCCTATGAATCTTGTAGAAGAACCCAAAAACAAACTTATTTACACATGATTATAGAAAGAACAACAAAGTTAATGAAAAAACTGAACATGATAAACTAAAAATTTATAAAAGGTACTCCTATTCTACTCGCAACTTGAAGAATCACCACACATGGTAGAATAATCACCCAAAAGGGGATTCTAATCATACCAAAAATGGCTCATCTCAACAAGTTATTGTAAAATCTTGCCAGCCACAAATGCTCACAAGAGCGTAATAAAAAGAAAAACTCAAATCGTCATGAAAAACTTGCATACACGTCATCTTCACGTCATAAACCATCACGTAAGTGACAAGAGAACGCTCCCCGGCAACGGCACCAAAAGTTGTTGACGTTGTAGCATCACAACTCATACTTGTCAAACTAGGAAGCATCTCATGAGACCCAAATGTTTGCGTAGAAGCACTCAGCAGACGTAATGGCACTTCGTCAACGTATGATTAACAACGTTATTAATAAGAAGATACAACATAAGCATCGAAAATGATGCACCTAATCGTAATCACAAGCATAATAACGACGTAATCATACCCCAATGTGTCACAAGCGTTAGACAAGAAGAGAACAAGCATGCATGCACATCATGACGATGAGAGAGCAAGAGTCTATCTACAAACTAGCATAATCTCATTACTTCTCCAAAAGCTCTCCCCAAAGAAGAGGTGGAGACCTCTTTATATACAAAAATGGCAAAAAAGCATGCTATGTGGGATTTCTAAACTAAAAGGAGAATGAATCCCACTTATTTTCTAGTGTGGCACTCACACACACCTATACAAGAGTGCTTTATTAACTGAATGAAAGGTAGAAAAAGGTACAAATGATGATGAAAATGAAGTGGATCCAAGAAATACATGTTGTATCTTCAACAGCCTTGTTGTCTAATTTTGAGTGGAACAACGAATGTGAGAATTCTTTCAATGAACTGAAGAAACGTTTGTGCACAGCACCAATACTGACCACCCCTGATTGGAATAAACCATTCCATGTCCATGTGGATGCATCCAATCATGCCATAGGATGTGTGCTAGCACAACCCACTAGAGAAGGAAATTTAGATTTACCCATAGCATATGCTAGTAGACAGCTAACTGCAGCGGAACGAAACTATACCACAACTGAGCGAGAGGGCTTAGGCATGGTATATGCTGTGAAGAAGTTTAGACACTACCTATTGGCCAACAAGTTCAAGTTTTTCATTGATCATCAAGCTTTGTTATATCTGGTCAATAAACCTTGCAATACAGGACGGTTAGTAAGATGGTTTCTCTTACTTATGGAATATGACTTTGAAGTTGTTGTTAGGAAAGGTAGAACCCACCTTAAGGCAGATCACCTTTCTCACATCACTTCAAGAGAGTCACCGCAAGGAGTGTCTGATGACCTACCGGATGCTTATTTGTTCAATTTGGAAGTTGTTCCTAAATGGGCAAATAAGTTGGTACCAGTCCTAACCTTCGGACCCACAAATAAGAATGTTAAAACATCACAAGAAGAAATTGTAAAATCACAAAAATATCACATATTGGCCGGAAGCATGTACAAACAAGATACTGAGGATGTATTAGCTTGTTGTGTCGAGGATGATGAACATAGTAGTTGGTTGCAAAAAGCTCATGAAGGATTGCTAGGAAATCATTATTCTAAACAGCGCACATTACAAAATCTGAAACGTTTAGGAGTGTATTGGCCTAGCATGGACAAACAAACACATGAGTGGATTAAGAATTGTCCAATGTGCAGAGAGAGACCGCCAGTGGAGCATGCCACCCTTTATCAAGTGTCATTAATTCCTGATTGGAGTGCTCCATTGGTAGAGTTTATGAGATCGGGAAGATTACCCAAAGAGGCTAGTCTAGCAAGAAGACAAAGCATGGAGCAAGAGGCTCAAGGCTATGCCTTAGTAGGAGACAACTTATACCAAAGAGGCAAAGATGGTTACTTAAGACTGTGCGTTCATGAGTCAGACTATTTGAAAGTCTTAGAAACTGCACACAGCGGTGTTGAAAGTGGACACTTTGGTCCTGATCGAGTAATCAAGACCATTCTATTCTCAGGACTTTGGTGGCCCACTCTTCATATGGATGCTCATACCTATGTGAAGAAATGTGACACATGCCAACGTGCACAATATCCAGTTAGAAAAGACGAGATGCCTTTGAGGCCAATGATGGGAGGGCGTGCATTTTCGAAGTGGGGCATAGAATTCATAGGTCCTATTAACCCCCCAACTAGAAACTCCCACACAGAGTATATTATTGTAGCCACAGATTACCTTACAAAGTGGGTCGAAGTGAAAGCCACAACAAAGAATGATGCTGAGACTACGGCTAAGTTCTTATTCGAGAATGTGTTCACGAGATACGGGTTACCAATAGAGTTAGTGAGCGATAGAGGCACACACTTCTTGAATGAGGTTATTGAAAATCTTCTCCAAGAATCCTTGGTGATACATAAGAAGTCCGCCCCTTATCACCCACAAGCTAACGGACAAGTCGAGAGTACCAATAAGATCCTCTGTAACGTATTGACAAAACTGGTAAATAATAAACACTCTGATTGGGACAAACAACTTCATCATGCTGTTTGGGCTTATCGAGTTGCCTACAAAATGGTACTCAATGCCACCCCATTTCAGATGTTCTTCGGACAGAATGCTGTGCTACCATTAGATTTCTTAATCCCCGCTTTCAAAGTAGCACAAGAGTATGAGTGGAATGGACATGAATTGTCCTCTAGGATCTTTGATCTAGAACACTTATGTGAGACAAGGCTACGCGCGACGGCAGGCATCTATGCTGCAAAGAAAAGACAAAAGGCATACTTTGATGCACACATCAAAGATAAAGGATTGAAAGAGGGAGACCTAGTGCTGGTTTATATGCTAAAGCAACATGCCCGTAAGTTGGAAAAAAGAGGATACAGACCCATGATCATTAATAGAATTCCACTAGCCGTGCAGTTCAGTTGGCCACTTTAGAAGGAGATATTTTGCCAAACTACATTAGTGGATGTATATCAAGAACCTCTTACTGAGGATATGCTAATGAGACTCAACACTGCTAAGAAGCGAAAAGAAGAAGAGTTAAGGGTGAGAGAAGAAGCACAGGCAGAGGCCAGAGAGCATATTAGGCGAAATAAGTTAAGGCGACTAGGCCTAGATGTCGCCTCAAAAGCCCCAAAATATCACATGGATATGTGCCAAAAGTGAGGCATAATTACATCTCAAGTCATTGACCGACGTCCCTTTGTGACCATAGAGATAGGAAAAGGAAAGGGTGCAAGGACTGTGAAAGCATTGATTGACTCAGGTGCAACAAGTAGTGCAGTTAGACTGTCCTACTGCCAAGACTTGCAGTTGAACATCAATCCCATAGAAGCTTATCTCATAGGATTGGGAGGTGTGGAAACCCCTTGTTTGGGCGAGGTGGAGCTTCCCATCTACCTTCAAGATGTTCCAATGAAAGTCAAAGCACTAGTGTGTCAAGATGAGAACCTTACAGAACCACTTGTCTTGGGTCAAGATTGGATCTATGACCATGCAGTTAACTTAAACCTAAGAAGTCAAATTCTTCAAGTTTGGGTACATGAACAATGCATTACAATAGAATTAGGGAACTGCATGCTCACAGATCATGGCACCACACACTCCCTTAGTTCCTCTAAGACTAATCTTCACGAGCACGATGTTGTTTGTGTCAAAAGCTCTATGATCCAGACAGACTCAATCATGATAGGACAATTGCAAAGGCAAGCAAATCCTCCTTCTTTTTCGAGGAGTAAAGCATCCCCTGTAGTTCAACCTAAGAAGCAAGCACAACAATTCAAGACAACTGCTATATCAAATAGAAAGACACCATTCAACAAGGAAGCAGTTCTGGGCATGACTCAGATCTAGGTATGCAAAGGAGAGCAACCTCCAGCCTTGCCCTCACAAACCCCATCCAGGCAATCCAACCAGGCCAGACGACGAAAGAAGAAGCTCGGACAAGCTCAACCACAAGATTTTTGACAAATTTGGGTGCCTAAGAAATTAGTTGCAGCTCAACGAGGGCGATTACACATGTGAGTACCCAGGAAGCTCTTACGTCCGCAACAACCTATGCTCTCCCATACGCGAAAAGTCTCAACAAAGAAGCCAAGGCGAGGCAAAGGTGAGAACCAAACACCAAGAACAAAAGTGGACCAACTAACCTCTCCAATGCGAGTTAGGCGACCAGCCACAAAGCTATGGGTTTGGAAACCAAAAGCATCAGTGGCCCCTACAAAACCAAAGTGCCAACCACAAGGAACACAATAGTCAAGAAACCAGCCAAGGATGAATAGGCCAAAGGTGCTCGCTACACAGTCACAGATCATTCTCAAATGGATCCCCATAAGGAGGATGGATCGGTTGTCATCTCGAGATCCAATGGATACCTCCACGACAGCTAGCATCAACATCTGCAAATAACATCGGAAGCCTCAACAAGCGACAACCATGTGCTCCTTGCACAAACCAGTCTTTTTCACCATTCAGGTCATGCATTTCCAAAGTATGCATTAATATAGGGCCACATTACATGGCCGTGCATAGACACATTTGAGAGTCCCATGCACAAGAGCACATTGATATATTTCAACTATTGTTACTGATACTAACATATGTTTTCTTGTTTTGTGACATCGCTTCCAAAAAAAAGAAAAAAAAAAATAAGAAAGAGAAAAAAAAGGGGAGCAGGAGAAAAAAAAAGAGAGAGACAAAAATTGTTCCTAGGTTTCGCTCATGAAACATGAATGAGTCAGGCTGAGTTGAAGGTGGAACTGTTGATTACTGGGCATTTACCAGCTTGGATAGAAGTGTATCTCCGCTAGCAAATGATATAATTGTTGCCTTATCTGGTAGATGTCAAGCACTTGTCAGGAACATGGCATCCACAACTATTGTTTCCCCTTACCATGGTAGGAGGGAAGAGTTTGAAGGTGAGAAGACCGCTGCTTAGGGTGAGCTAAAGAGAAGGTGTGAAACTAAGCTTGGTGTAGTTACCCAATGATGTTTGCCAAGGAATATAAAGAAATTCAATTCTCAATATTTGGCAAATGTTGCTTTGAAGAAAGGGGATAGGGCGCGACACTCAAAGAATTTCATCAGTGATCCATCAACATGGACACTCATCGACAATGAAAGACGAGCTGATGGTCCATCACAATGCTGGGTGTACAACATGAAGAGCAGACTATGGATCGACCTTTCATGGTAAGAATCCTCTACTTGGGTATCACGACAACACTACTAGATTAGGAAACCTCTTCATCAGCATACCCTTGAGCAATCCGCTCAAGACCTACTTTCTTGCACCATGTTTTCTAATGCATTTCCCTAGTATGCATGCATAGGGCTACATTATAAGGCCGTGCACAAGGCACATATTTTCCTCAACACATGCACGAACACACTTACCCATCATCCATTAGGGGATACGGGTACTTGGCATGACTCCTATGAACATCACTTGGAAGATCTAGAGGCAATCAATGGAGACTCACAACGACACATTCATGCTGGAATCCAAGGATGAAGCACATATCACGGGACTACCACTCGCACAGGCCCAAAGAAACAAATGAAGAAATGGCCAATCGATCTTGCCACATTTGGAAGAATGAAGGATCTCGTTTCTACTGCATGGACACTACCTCTCAAAGCATTACCTCGAACAACCATTACAACAAGGGTTTCTCAGGGACGACAGACTCGAGAGGGGGGGAGTGTTGAAGCTCAAGGTCAAGGACAAGCATAATAAGTGCATCAAAGAAGTGGATATACAAGAAGAAGGAGCAAGTAGGGAGCTCCAAGAAGTGTATGTCGAATTTTCAGAAGAAATCCCCATAAAAATAGTGATTTTTATCACTAAAAACCATTGTAAATACCATTTTCTATTTTTGTAACTCCATTTTGTTCAAGCCGAGGAGTCCTCAAGCTTGAGGAGTATTAGAACTATCATCCTACCAGTTTTCATAATTTTTAGACTCCGTTTGAGCCCTCAAATAAGCCCTGGGACCTAGTTTTTAACTAGGCCGGACACTAGGTCTGGACATGGCCAAAACTAGTCAAAAAACTATAAAAACAGCTAGAGAGCTCATTTTTGAGGTTAGCTTGATAGAGAATAGAGCTTTTGTAAGAGAACTCTTTTGCAATCTAAGCTTTCCATTGTTCCTCTCTTTGATCTTACCTTGTGCGTGTGTGTGTATGTGTGTGCATGTTTGTGTGCTTTCACTCACGCACTTGTGCCTTCACTTGCTCGTGGTCTTCACACTGGTCCTCATGTCTCCGCGGATTGACAAGTAAAGGAGGTGGTGCTTACGCTTGAGCTACAGTGAGTTTCTACTTCATAGAAGTATTCTTTTTCTCATGCAAAGGGTGAGTCGATAATAATTGACTCTAGATCGAAATCGCTTGCATCCTCAAATGCATCAGTGCTAGGTTCACATTCTTCAATAATAGAATCACACATGATTGGCTCTATCATGAAAACTGAGATGTCATAGCCATCCTCGTCACAGTGGGGGGTCCATTGTTCTTCATTGATGGCCACGTCCATGGTTGCTAGGATTTCTGCCTAACCATGGGGTTCGAATTCCTCGTCTATAAATACTGCAGGTGCGTAAGCTGGGTCTTGAAGGGTTCGTGGATTTTGTTCTGAACCTAAAGTTCTGGCTTCTAATCGTTCTTCCTCTTGTTTTGCTACTTTACACATCCATAAGTGAGTGTCCTCGTGCAACCATGAGGGGTCTGATTCCAATGAGTGTACCGATTGAGTTTCTACCTGTGTCTTATGGATGGTATTCCATTGTATTGGGGGTACGTCTCTATGGGAATAGTCTTTAAGATTGACTTAAGTAGTCACTCCTAAATGTTGCAAGTACAAAGAATCAGTTCCCCAATCTTGTACAATTTGCAACTGATGCATGAATGGTCGTCCTAAAATCATCTCGTAAGCATGATTTTTCGCAAAATCACAAATGGCGAAAGTATGCTCAAACTCTACACCACAAGTGGTGAGAGATATGCCTTCTAGTAAGCCTAATGGTTTTTCTATATGTCCGTCAGCCATTTGTAGTTTCATCCTGGTAGGTCTTAATGCTGGCTTACCCCAACGTTTCCATAAAGCGGTGGTAGCGATGGCTACTCTGGCTCCTGAATCTAAGATGGCTTTGGTGGTGTAGCCCTGATGGGTTATTGGAAGATAAGTATTACCTTCCTCTCCTTCGCTTACATCTCTGATATTTTCTATGGGTATCTCTGGTACCTTCTTATGTGAACTTATCTGTGAGTGGGTAGTAGCAAGCTCAAGGAATTGATTTGCTACATGCTTCCATAGTTCTGGTTTAACCTTCAACAACTCCTTTAATGTGAGATTACATTGTACTTTAGTGTTCTTGATCACTTCCGTGTTTCTTGGGATCACTGATTCTTCATTCCTCACTATTATCGTGGGTGCTCTCATACTGATAGACTTTGCTTCCCAAGGTCCTGTGAACTGAGGTAATTCTTGCAGAGAATTGGATTCAAACCCTGTGTGTTCACTCAGTTGCTCTTCCTCTACATCATCGTAAATAGAGGGAATGTCTTGGGGAAATTGCTCTTGCAAGTCGTCTATTTCTTGAATAGGAGGATGGATTCCTTGTTCTTTTCTCCACTTCTCTTCTTGTATCTCTCTCAAAAATTCATGTGAGTATCTATGTATGGAAGACAGGTTGTCTTCACCCTCTGTGTTGGGTACTTGAGACAGGGATGGTGCATTCCTTTCGTGTGTCTCCGAGGTAGTAGGGTTCCTATGCTGATCCTTTTTCTCTTTGCTATCAATCAAATATTCTAGCCTCTCCATTAATCCTTGAAAGTGTAGTTCAAGTTTTGCCATGTTATTCTAATTGAGATATCTAGAGGCTTCAAACATTGCTTGTGCTAGTTCTACCATTTTCATGCATAGTTTAGTTCTCTCAATTTCTAGATCTGCTCGAGGGTAGTTCTTACTCATTTCAGCTATTTGGGGTCCTTCTTTTAATCTTGCTTGATATGCACGAAACATCATGTCTAGGTTTTCTGGTATGGGTTCCGCTAAAACTGATCCTGACTTTTGAGCTAGGTTTTCTTGATTTGATTCTTGCGAAGTCAATTCTAAGATTTTGGCTCTAGATTCCTTGAGACTTCCTTCCAACTCTGTTATCCTCTTAATCCACTTTCGCTTGGTTCTTTCTCTAGAATCTTTCCAAGATTTTATCTTTTTACTACTAGCTTCTCCAACTTCACTAGTTCTAGCTGTTTTCTCCTGATTAAGCTATTGATTCTGTAAGAGCGCTTGGGCTCTTGTTATAGCTTGGATAGGCACGTATGTCGGGTTGGATCCATCTGCATTGTTCACAATACCTATCACGTTGATGGGTGTTAATTAGCAGGGTTCTTAGGACAATCTTTGATTATATGCTCTTTACCACAGTCGGCGCAAAAGCCTTGTATGTTATAGTATTGTGATTGTCCTGCTATCGGAGGATGTGGACAATCCTTTATGAAATGATCTCCTTGGCACCTAAAGCATGGTCCTCTAGGGCCCTGTGGTCTTTGTTGCCTTAATTGGGGCCGTGTATTAGGGTTCGTATACATCACGTTAGCATAGTCGGGCTCCCAATTGGGGTCCAATGGTGGACTATCGTATTGATATGTTTCCACGTGTTTTGATGATTCTGTGTAATACGCGGGTAGACTATCTACATGACTAGAGTCAAAACTGTTTGAGTTTGGGTCACTTTCTGTGATCAAAGGTGAAGAAGGCACTAAAGCCCTACTTAGGTTCTCTTCTGCAACAACATATTTAATTGAGATCACATTAGCTGGTGGGGGTGGCTGCTGAGCTAAGACAGGTTGAGGTCTCTGTTGAGCCTGATAAGGGTAGTTCTGAGGAGGCCTATAGTAATGAGGCTGAGCATTATACTGACCTTGATACCTATTGGTATGCTTGCGGGTAGTTTTGTCTAACTGCTTGTTTGTTGTATGGGTAGTCCTGAGCCGTATGATTCGTGTATCTTCTCTCAATCGTACAGTATTGGCCACTAGGGTTGGCTTGAGGTTGTGTTGCATTGGGACACACATTTGCCATATGATCACCACCACAGGTGTAACAACGCTTGTTTGTTGTTACCCTAGACATCTGTTTACTTGAAACTCCTAGTTTCTGGGCCACTTTTTCTGCTAGGTCTTCTATTGAGCTAGACAATTTTGTGGATGCTAGAGAGGAACAATCTGAGTCCTTATAAACCTTTGAGAGTTCCAACTCGTCTCCTAAGTTATCTTCAATGTCTATACAGATTCTTATACACTTCTCTAGCGTTCTGGGTTCCTTCAAATATACATAGGAGCGTAGTTTCGAGCTCAACATGCCATCTAAAAACAATGACACTTGCTTGGCCTGTGAGGGTAGCTCTTGCATTGGACATCTTTCAACATATTGTCTAAACCTACGTCCTGCCAGTCTAACTGTTTCTTGAGGGGTTTGTTTGAAACTATGAATCAACGAAGACGTGTCATGCCTGATTCCACTTTTAGAGAATTCTATAATGAATGACTCTAAAAAGTGATGGATGTCTCTAAATTGCCTTTGTTGCAATGGTTGGAACCAAGTTAAAGCTGTATTCTTTAACGTTAGTCCAAATGCGTTATATTGCGTGAACATATCTTCAACTTGCTCTGCTCTTAGCACTTGCTTATAGGTCATAGGGATCTCCTATCCCATCAAAATAGTTTTTCATGGACTTTACTAATTGAGTGGGTCTCAATATTCTTGCGTGTTCACGTGGTCTAAGTAGAGGAAAATAATCTCTACCACCTGGTATTCTAGGTTCTCTTTGTCTATCCACTCTGTCCATGTCTATGGTGGTTCTATCTCTCCCTATGGGATGATTGAAACTTACTTCCGGTCTTTCTTTGTTTTTCTCTCTTTGATTAGCATGGGCGGAGGATGTTCCTGCCCCTTGTTGGCTTGCATTTACGTTTGCTCGAGATGGAGGGAATACCAACTCACCTCTCCATGTATATGTGTTTCTTGCGTGGTCAGGTACCACAAATCCTCTTTCGAAAGTTTCATCCAGGTATACAACCTTTCTAGGTGTATCTGGGTCCTTGAATTCATAAATAGTGATGGTGCCTACCTCACTAGGTTGTTCCATTTTGTATCTCCAAAATGCTTTGTCCGTTTCTTTATTCACAAACAATTCTATGCTTCTGTTATCCTAAGGGGTCCAATCTGGAACTAGTACTCGTGTGAGTACAGATTTCCCTCTAGGTGTTCTAGGTTCTTCTAATGGTTCTTTTCCTTGGGCTCTCGCACCCGCCTCTAACTGAATTACACCAAAATCATTGGTATTGTTTGGCTGAGTACTTATGATGTACCTCGTTCCTTCTTTGTCTATGTACGCGTCTCTCTCAAATTTCACCACTAGACGTTCCAATCCAATGGGTTGGTCCGGGTTGTGCATTTGCACCACTTGTCTTCGCAAACCATCCTCATAGATGCGAGCACCTAGGCAATTGGTTCGGAGAAATTCTAACTGAGTCCTATAGGGTCCTTCGGGTCTTTCCAAATATGCTACATTTGACCCTCCTTTTGGTCTTTCCATGCTAAAAGCCATTTCTGATTCACTTGTGTCTGAGCTCAACTCGTAGGGATAACTACTATTCAATTGTTGTGCCCACGATCGTGCAGTAGTTCCTACGCTTGCTTCTGATGATCTAAGGCTTCGTCGGTCTGACTTACCTATGTGTTTGCCCGATCTAAGGTTCATGAATTTACTTCCTTGCACACTCAGTACACGCTCAAATCATCAATGATTCTTTTTTCTTACTTTCTTGATTCTTTTTTAAATTTCTTTAGATTCTTGTCTTGTCTTAGCTGTATGCGTCAGGAGTCGACTTTCCGTCAGACTTAGGTTCTTTTCCTTTAGGTTCTCGTATCACACACCTTTACTTTAGTCTTGGACTTGAGAATGTTAAATATCTTGAACTTGAGGCGTTCCTATCGTCGTTAATCCAATCCACAATGCTAACGTTTAGCCTAAGCTAAGAATTGACTGAGGGGGTTGAGTAATCTTCCAACCTCGAGTCAGCTTTTTTTTTGGTTGCTCTGATGCCCAAGAAGCCGTGCTTCCCAAGCCCTGCGCCTTACTTTGCCTTGATTTGTTTGCCCTTGATTGTCCTTGCTAGACCTATAAAATTCAATGTTTAGACCAATTCTCAAATGGATGATCAAGCACTTGAGTATATACACTTTTAAAGGTCCTTTCCCTTTTGCCCAAAATTTCAATGCCCCCTGGCTTTCTAGTCCCAACTATGTCAACCTCAAATTAGCTTATCTAAAAATCAACGTATTCTTTATGAAAAAAATACTTTAGGTCACATAGTACTCATAAAGAGCTTTCTAACGAGCTATTAAGCTCAAAAAACGGACTTCGGATGAAAAAGATATGACCGTTCAGGCCCTCGGGGATAAAAACTGACAAACAGGTTTTTCTCCAAATATGAGCTAAGGGGTCCCCTATGAGTCTAATCACCCAAAAATTTTCAAAAAATAGACCCAAAATTGGTCAAAAAATCAAACCCTAAAAATTGCGTTTGGGGTGAGCAATCACGATGGTCTGAGATAATCGCGATGGTCTGGGACCGTCACGATGGTCCAAGTGAACCGTCGCGATGGCGTGATCTGCGAACCATCGCAATGGCGTGGCACAATCGCGATGGTCCGAAGGAGCGAACTGTCGCGATGGTCAGAAATGAACAATCGCGATGGCGTAAAAGTGAACGATCGCGATGGCGTAAATGTGAGCAATCGCGATGGTGTGGATGAACTGTCACGATGGTCTAATCAATGAGCAATCGCGATGGCATCGGTCAACGGTCAACGGGACAATCGCGATGGCGTGAGCCCGTCGTGATGGTCACGAGGCACGATGGCTTGAACTAATCGTGATGGTTCGATTTTCGAGGTGTCGTGATGGTCTAAGGGTATCATCGCGATGGTCTAGCTTGCCACATGGCAGCATCGGCACGATGGCATGAGCCAATCGCGATGGCGTGGGGTCGACGGGATCGTCGCGATGGTCCAAGTGAACTGTCATGATGGCTCAAGTGAGCTATCGCAATTGTTAAAATGCACTTTTACATTACAGGCATTCTAAGTTCTTTCGGGTTCTTGGGAGTGGTAGGGGTCTGATAAATCACAGGCCCTGTAACTTGATTTTCCCAATTAATTTATCTAAACCGCAGTACGTTAACATTCAAAACTCTGTTTAATCTAAATTACTGTCAAATCTCTGGTTAGTCTTCTCACAGATTATTGTTCATACTCAGGTTAATACTCTCTCAATACGTAGCGCTGGAGTTATTCATTACCGTAACACAGACTTGTATTCCTTAACGTAATGGACTGAGTTAATCACAAGTTAATGTAATTAAACAAAGATAAAACCAGTAATACTCAGACTTCTCAAACACTGCACTACAACGACTTCCCAGACCGCAATCGCCCAGACAGACAGTCAGGCGATACTTCTCATCCTTACTGGAGCATCACCGCAATGCCTTTTTATTAGTTGATAAGTCGATACATCTCTTCACACGACCTTTCGGTTCGTGCGGAATATGAAACCTTTCAGTTCATGCGGGATAGGAAAATACAGGAATTATGGAAATACAAAGTGCCAATCCGGCGGCTTACACTAGCACGCACGGTGGACTTGAACCCGCAATGGAACAAAAGTTAAGGCTCATCTACTATACCCTGTATATACATGGCTCTGGCTAACTTAAAGGTTCTGGAAATTTTCTGTTTCAGAGAGTCCAACATCTTTTTGAGGATCTCTAGTTCTACGAGTTGAGCATCAGTTCTAACTGAACTTGCCGCAATTACTTGACTCATCAAAATTTCAGCCTGTGTCTGTAAAAAGGCCTCTTGCAGGTAGAAATCATTTGCTAGTGCTGCATCTCGGTGCAATCTCATATCATTGATCTGATCATCTACCCTTGACAGTCTGTCAGCTTGAAAACCTAATTGCTTTTCTCGTCTCTCCAGTTCTTCAGACTGGAACTGCATGGTTTTGTAGTAGGCGTCTATTTCTTTCTGCACTCCTTCAAATTCTTTCTTCAATTTGAGATATCGTCCCAACTCTTCCTGTAACTCTTGATCACGTTTGAACAAAGGTTCGGTATTCTGATGCAACTCTGCTTCAACTTTAAGTACATTGTTGGCCAGAGACTGCGAAGCTTCTTCTAATACACTGTATGCTTCCTACGTGCTCTGCAATTCATTTCCTATGGCAGTCATTGCATCTATTTTATCAATGATTTCTTGCTTCAGTGTGCTGATTTCGGTATCCTTTTGACACAGCAAAACATCTTTCTATGCGAGTTGATCTTGAAGCTGTTGAATATGTAAGTGTAAACCATGATTTTCTGCCTTAACTGCATCCACTTCTTCTTGCAATGGAGCAATATCTGCTTCTAGGAGATCAACTTTATGCTGCAATTCGTGACGAATGTTATCAGTGATCATTCTGAGTTGTGTTGGTAGCTGCTGTGAGAATTGGATGAGCATTCGACCCATGGATTCTAATTCCGTAAACATGGGAATCGGAGGAAGAATAGGAGGAGGAAGTGGTTGGGATGAAGAAGCTGACAAGAGATGATGGGAAGATGGTGGAGAATAGTTAGGTGAAGAGGATGAGGAATTCGGTGCTTCAGGGGCAATAGGTTGAATGGGGACAATGGGCTCGACCGGAGGCATTGGTGGAGAAGTAAGTAGAAGACTGTTGGGTACCAACACTATTCCAGTAGGTTGCTGCATAGTCACTTCAGTCCGGTCAATCACAGCATCGACCAAGGTAATGACTTCATTTATGATCTCTGCAACAATGGTTTGCACATCTTCTGGAATCGAGTGCTGAGAATCCGCCCGAGAAGAGTTTTCTTTGGAATCAGCAGTGGACGCACTGTGTTCCTGTTGCCGGATGGGAGAAGACTGGGTAGACGAATCAAGGTGAATTGATGTGGCACTGTCGTGGAAAATTTCTTCTTCATTTCCAGCGGCGAAACCTTGAACTTGACTCTCAGACGGGCTTATCCGTCTGCGTTTCCGATGGAGAAGCTGGAAAAGATCTTCATCCTCATCTTCTTCGTCCTCGAGCACTTGGGCAGATTCTTCATGATACAAAATTTGAGCTCTTGGTGGAGGTTGTGCGGCTTGAATGGCTAGGAATAGAAAGGTAATGATATGTGGTAAACACGAACGTGGAAGCTCTCCCTTGTTAACATGCTTAATAACCGTAACACATTCACGGTGAATGCGCCAGAAATAGAACGAAGCAAAATTAACATGCTCACAGGAAGCCATGTCAATCATCGAGTAAAACGGGCGAGAAATGCCGTAAGTGCGTTTCTGTAAATTAAGGATAGCAACAAGAAATTGTAAGGCGGTACGTTCAGGGTCAGGGTGACACAAAATGGCGTATTCATTTGAGGAGGACCGTGGGAATAATTCAACCATGGTGGCAATAGGAAGGAGAGGATCATTCTCCACGCCTTCTATGGGCAAACATAATGTTATAGCGAATGATGTTAATGTGATTACGATGCGAGATGGTAAACATGTAATCGGCCAACTCTGCTCGGTAGCAGGAGTGGCAGCAATGGCTCCAATAATCTGTGCATAATAAGGGTGACACTCCACTGAATGCCAAGGCAATTCAGCGACGTTTGATAGGCCGCGAATACACAAGAACTCACTCACGTCATGAGGGAGTCCATCACGGAATGTAGCAAAATTAGCTAAGGCTTCCATGATGCGTACATGAAAGCACAAAGACACGAATACACGGTAAACACAGAAAACACAGAGCACACAGAGCACACGGACACAATAGCGTTTAACAGTGAAAAGAAGAGGATTAAGTAGACACTCGAAAATGGGAAGCGATCGAAAATTCTTAATCTTCGCACGATGTTGAGATGATAACCTTCATAATTACGGCGGGCATGCATGAACATAATCAATAACACAAGGTGGCAATTAATTATGATTATATATCAAAACGAGGAGCTTTACGGTCTTATTCAATCAACACACAAAAATAAAAAGAAAGTAAATAACACGCGGAAAAGCGGACACATTAGCGAGAGTCAGGTGCTTGGTGATACGATCACACCTTTGAACCATTGATCACTTTAGGAAGAGGAACTCCGGTCAAGGTAGTCAACCGAAAAGTAGCTGGTCCCACTTGTTCACTAATTTGGTAAGGACCGGACCATCGTAATTTAAATTTCCCAGCCGCACGATTTGATTTAGCATTATAAAACTGCACAAGTTGGCCCACTGTAAACATAGGAGTCTTGAGGAAACGATCATGAGTCCGGGCTTGCCGCAACTGAACTTCTTGAAGAGTTAGAAAGCTTTCCCAACAATGTTCATCCAAGTTTTTGAGTGCTTCCATCCGAAATGGCAAAGAGTCTTCGGGTAACAGCTTCTGAGTTATGGCCACACGTAAGCTTGGCACGACAATCTCCATAGGTGTGATTGCTTCCAACCCATAGGCAAGCTTGAAAGGAGTCAGTCCGGTTGCAACTTTGTATGTAGTTCGGTATGCCCATAAGACTGCATGTAGTAATTGATCCCATCTTTTTGGTGATTCCAACTTCCGATGAGTGAGATCTGCTGCAAAATGTCCATCGGAGGGTATCGAATGTGCCATAGTGATGACTGAGTTTGCTTCATGTGGTGGAATGCGGCAAAGTAATACACCAGTGTCGGTCCATATAGTACAATTGTCCTACCAGCAACCGGAATCGGCGACTATAAACTGCAATCTTCCGTCGCATAGCAGGAGGTGTATGAAGAGGAAGACATCCATCAGTCAAGAAAGTTAACAACGTATCATAATAGGAAGGTGGCACAAGATGGTCGGTAGATTCATCACAAGCTGATTCAGCAGCGTAAATTGCTGGTGTGGTATCGTCAACGCCCACCGGAGCTTCGTCGGAATCCAACCGAGAGAGAAAGTCTGCTAAGGCATGGGCTGTACCTGGTCGATGAATCACTTTGTAGTCGAACTCTTGTAGCAATAAGACCCAACGAGCCAAGCGACCACCTAAATATTGCTGCCGGACCAGATATACAAGTGCAGCATGATCCACGTGAAAGGTGAATTTTTGGCCTAGCAAATAATGCCTAAATTTCTTTACAGAATATACCAATCCAAGACATTCTCGTTCAGTCACAGAATAATTCCTTTCCGCAGGAGCGAGGCGGCGACTTGCATAGTAGACAGGCCAAAACCATTTGTCCGTTTGCTGCATTAAAACACTACCAATTGCTATATCCGATGCATCTACAAAGACATGGAATGGGCGTTCCCAATCAGGAGGTTGCAAAATGGGAGCCTGCGTCAATAATCCTTTTAGACGATCAAAAGCAGTTTGACATTCCGGAGTCCATTCGAACTGTCGTGGAGTACTAGTCATTAGCCGATTTAGTGGTGTTGCTAAATGGGCTAGCCACCGTAGATGCTTGCCATGCCACCCGATTTGACCCAAGAAGCACATAACCTCTTTCGACGTTGTAGGAACGGGTGCTTCCAACACAGCTACTACTTTGTCTGGATCAACTTGGATACCTTGTGCCGATATGATATGTCCAAGCAGTTTACCACAAGACACCGCAAAAATAGATTTTGACGGGTTCAAGCAGAGTCGGTATTCATGGCATTTCTCAAAACAACACCGTAAACGATACAGGTGCGCCGCAATCTTGCCGAATAAGGAGAAATCATCTAAATAGACTTGCATTAGAGTGGTTAGGTAGGGTGAGAAAACTTCCTACATACGGCGTTGAAATGTGCTGGGAGCATTCCGTAACCCAAACCACATGACCGTACAAGCAAAAACACCCCAGTTTGTAATAAAAGTTGTTTTCAGTATGTCTTGTTCAGCCATCCTGACTTGGTTATAACCACTATAGCCGTCCAAAAAGGATTACATCTCATGCCGGGCCACTCTGTCAAGCATTGTGTCAAGAAAGGGAAGAGGAAACGGATTAGGTACTGTGGCCGCATTCAGTTTCCGGTAATCCACACAGATTCGGAGCTGCTTATTTTTCTTAGGAACAATAACAATCGGTGATATCCATTCAGCGTGTTCTATTGGTACGATAAATCCCACCTTCAATAACCTATCGAGCTCTGCTTTGACCTGTGCTGCATAGTTAGGATTCATACGGTAACTGGATTGTTTAATTGGCTTCGCTTCCAGCTTAAGCACGACTCGATGTTGATAGATCTGTGGATTCAGACCCTTCATATCACGATAATCCCAGACAAAAACATCAAAAAACTCACGCAGGAGTCTGATCAAAGCTTCTTGAAAGGCCTCGGACAATCCTGCGTTAATCTTAACAGGTCGCATATTAGCTTCATCACCCAAATTATAGGTCACTAACTGGTCTTCCAAAACATGAAATTGACGAGGTTTCCCCAAGTCGTCAGCTGATTGTAAAAGTTGATGTAGAGTAGCTCCATCCATAGCATCATTATCATCTACCTCTGTATCTTCGATCACGGGAACAACCGTACAGACTGTCGGACTCCAGTTATCGGCTACCGCTTGAAGATCTATAGTACCTAAGGAAATCAAATCTTTATTGTTCGTCAAAAATGCCTCTTCTTCATCGTCAGATAAGCCATCCAACATATGGAGTGGCTCTGCTACATAGGGTCTGGCCTGAAGTTCACAGGGCTGAATGGCATCCAGTTTGACAACATATTTGCGGTGGTTGTCCTTGAAAGTCAGTTCCTACGTTGACCAATCTTGTATAACTTTAGCCTGTTTCAACCACGGTCGACCGAAAAGGAGATTGTAGTCGAGGCTGGATTCTGGTAGTTCTAAGACTACGAAAGTCATTTTGACGGTTGTGCCCTGCAAAGTAATCGGTATATTCCTTACAAGTCCCACCAGATGGACTCGGGATTGATCTGCCATTCTGACAAAGAATTGAACGGGCTCGATTTGGGTCCACCCTAACTTCTTGCAGAGAGCTGCAGTTGCTATGTTCACACCGGAACCACCATCGATTAACACTTGCATAATCTTGTGATTTTTATGCCAGACAGTGATTAAAGGGACGGAATGATCCACCATGGAGTCAGTTTCCGGTTGTATTGTTGCGGTCGCCGGAGTACTGGGAGATTCCGGACTAACTTGTTGTTGAAACTGCTACCTAACTCCAGGCACCAAGGCGAGTAGTTGCTCCAAAGGGAGTGTAATTGAAGCCTTTGAGAGAATATCCCATACCTGGTCTGTTGAAAGTGCATTCTTCACTGGTTCCGATGATGATTCTCCTGTTACTAGAGTAGAGTCTTGTTCATGCGCTTTCCCATTTGGTAGGGGAACCTGTGTCACTAGAATTGGATCGGGGAACACGGTAGGCTCTTTGGCGGTCCATTGGCTGGCTTTGGTATACATTCGATGCTGTTCACGGATGCCAGGTTCAAACACCTCAGCTGTAGGTTTCAACTGCTTACCGGATCTTATCTGGACCACTGCTGCTTGTGATTCCACTGGGGAGATATAGACCATGTTGGTCATTGGGTTCTGGCGCTCTTTCTTTTGTTGGTCATATTCGGCTGCATCCTTGCAAAATCTCCGGATGTGGACAAGTTCACCGCAAAAGTGAAATCGAGGTGGTGGCACAAAAGTATTCTTCGCTGATGTACTGGCCTGCCATCGATTTGCATTGAAGTTGGTATTCCGTTGTCCCCGGTAATTTCGGTATCCTTGCTGTTGATTATTTCGCATCTGTGGTGGCACGTAGTGGGTTGCGGTTTGACCTAGTTCTTGTATAATGGCATTTACAGCTGCTCGTCCCTGCACTTTGGCATTATACACACAATTTTCGGTTGAGTGTCCGGTGGTATTGCAGATGGCGCAATACATCTGATTAAGGGCATAGGTGGCACTGGTGTGCCCGGGATTTTTGCACTTAGTGCAATACATTTGTTTAGCCTGATCATCTATACCATGCTTACTAGCCTTCAGCCATTCCAAGTCTTCGGTGAATCCTCCAACCTTATGCTCTAGTTGCAGGGCCATTGCTATAACAGCATCTAGTGTCATAGCACCTACACAGCGGATGATCATGATTTGTCTGAGCTGTGGGGTCAAACCATTAATAAACCATTGGGTTATCACATCATCCGGTAAATTAGCATGTGCCGGAGGTAATTGTCTTAAATGTGTTCTAAATAATGTGGCGTATTCCTGAACAGTCTGGTGAAGCTTCTGTCGATTGTTCTACAGATAGTCGAAGATTTCGACAGGGTTTTTCTTCAATTGGAACCGCTGTAAAAATGCATCTCTTACCGCCTCATAGGTAACGAAATGATTGAAATCATACTCTGTTAACCATCTCGCCGCTTCATTGACTAATGTAGACTGGAATACGATGGCCTTGTATGCCGGATCGGGTGGATGGTTCAGTACGGCATAACTTATCTCAAAGGTATGCACGTGTGCATCAGGGTTGTCACCTGGAAATCCACGGAACTTTGTGTAAGTTACCCCTGTTGGAACTGGTCGCAAGGGAAGGGGCTGTTGCTGTTGCTGCTGTTGTTGTTGTTGATGATGCTGCTGCTGTTGACCACTCATGGTGCTAGCCGTGGTATCGTTGCTGTCTCCTGAGTTCTGAGGAGGTGTTTCCGGTCCTTCGAAATCTATATGGTCAGACTGCTCACCTTTCGGCTTGAAAATAGCGTTCAATCTCTTACGAATCTCTAAATCAAAGAGCCTATCCTCAGCTTGGATATCCCAGGTAGGCAAATTTCCCCGAACAGTGGTGTCCGAAATGAAGATTCACCAGGAAGTATCACACTGTCACCGGAAAACTGTAAATTCCCTACAGCTGGGACCGAACTGTCATCGGAATTGGTCGAGCTTTCCCCAAAACAGGGTCTTCTTTCACTGGCAATGACCTCTTTGGGTAACACCACTTTATCCTCGGAGAAGTTCGAATCCTGACTAGACAATGTCGGGCCAACTGCGCACTGTGTCCCTGTACCTTCTGCAGACTGTATCGAAATTACACCGGAATCTACCGGAATTTCCTCCTGTGTCACCGGAATTTCCTCCTGTGTCATCAGAATTTTACCGGAATCGCTACTAACAGACTCTGTTCCTTCGACAACTGGACTTAACCGGTCTATGCTTCTGCCTACTGGAGGCGTCCCTAACAAAGTTGGTATTGTCCAGGGATGCTGGTCTCTCCTGTACTTCGGATACGACTCGCCGGACCGAGTAACCGGCATATATCACGTCTGCACCACTTACGTACTACTCCACCTTATTGATTATTCACAGTTCTGTGCCACTTTCCCATAGACGGCGCCAATGTTAAAATGCACTTTTACATTACAGGCATTTTAAGTTCTTTTGGCTTCTTGGGAGTGGTAGGGGTCTGATAAATCACAGGCCCTATAACTTGATTTTGCCAATTAATTTAACTAAACCGCGGTACATTGACATTCAAACTCTATTTAATCTGAATTACTGTCAAATCTCTGGTTAGTCTTCTCACAGATTATTGTTCATACTCAGGTTAATACTCTCTCAATATGTAGCACTGGAGTTATTCATTACCGTAACACAGACTTGTATTCCTTAACGTAATGGACTGAGTTAATCACAAGTTAATGTAATTAAACAAAGATAAAACTAGTAATACTCAGACTTCTCGAACACTGCACTACAACGACTTCCCGGACCGCAATCACCCAGACAGACATTCTGGCGATACTGCTCGTCCTTACCGGAGCATCACCGCAATGCCTTTTTATTAGTTGATAAGTCGATACATCTCTTCACACGACCTTTCGATTCCTGCGGAATATGAAACCTTTCAATTCATGCGGGATAGGAAAATACAAGAATTATGGAAATACAAAGTGCCAATCCGGCGACTTACACGATGGTGTGAGAACGTCGCGATGGTCCGGCCGAGCCGTCGCGATGGCGTGAGCCAATCGCGATGGTGTGACACAATCGCGATGGTGTGAGCCAATCGCGATGGTGTGACACAATTGCGATGGCGTGAGCCAATCGCGATGGTCCACCAAAATGATGATTTTGCAAATGCGTTTGTGGATACATGCAAGCGGTACTGTCGCCTACCTCTTGGTGAACTGGCATACCAAAAATGCCAAACTTGGCAGACCATCGCGATGGTCTGACACACATGGCAGATTTCTGACAGAAAGTGAAATTTTACCTTTTGCAAGCTTTCCTGATGCACTGGAGCACTGTACTTGCAAGAAAACTAAAAAACACAATAGCACATGCAAGCACAAAAGCTCTCTCTCTCTCTCACATGCACAAATGAGGGGAAATGAGGAGAATGGGTGGATATGGTGATTTTTCTGATTTTTTTGGAGTGCAAGATGATGATGCGGTGATGAAGATGGAGTGTGGGGGAGGTGAAAAACACCAAAAACTAATTAAAAACAACAACAAAAACTGAAATTTTTACCTTCCAACGCCACTTCCTTCTATACTCTTACCATCACACATTCGTCCTAGACTCGATCCCCGGCAACGGCGCCAAATTTGGTGTTGATCTAGCACAATGGTGAGAACCATGTTAAGAAGCTCCACCTCCTTAATGTCAATCCGCGGAAGAGATAGGAGTGATATGAAGATCGTGAATGTGAGATGATGTAAGAGTGAAGGTGAGAAGCATAGAGATGCACACACACATACACACACACAACGAAGAGACAAGCAAGACACAATGGAAGGTAGGAAATCAACTCTATTGCTCAAGATCTCACTTACAAGCTCAAAATAGCTCTAAGCTCACACTAACCAACACTCGGTAACCTCAAAAATGAGCTCTCTAGCTCTATTTATAGTTTTTAGACTAGTTTTGACCGGTTTCACATCTAGTGACTGGCATAGTTAAAAAATAGGTTCTAGATGCTATTTGAAAGGGTAAACGGTGTCTAAAAATAACCAAAATTGGTACACTCATTCTACCTAAGCTCCTCAAGCTCCAGGACTCCTCGACTTGCACAAAATGGAGCTATAAATTACAAAAAGAATTTTTCTATGTTACATATAGTACAAAAGTGATGAAAATCACTATTGAAGGTTTTGAAAAATATTTATAAAACATAAATCTTTGAAAAATTGATTTGACTGACTCCCTGCTCTGTCTTTACATGCTTTCGCATCTTCTATGCCTCTGGCTACTGCCAACAGTCCTTTAGGTCCCTGGGGTCTTGGTTGTCTAGCTTGTGGTCGAGGGTTGGGGTTGGTGTACATGACCTGAGCATAATCAGGTTCCCAATTTGGTTTGTACATAGGACTTTCATAGTATGGATCTAGGTTTTTTGGTGACTCTGTATAGTATGCGGGTGGGCTGCCTACATGCGTGGAGTCAAAACTGTTGATCAAAGGGGTTGTAGGTACTAATGTCCTATCTGAGTTCTCTTCTGGAGTGGCATACTTCACAGAAACTATGTTGACATGGGGTAGGGGTTGTTGTCCTAGGACAGGTTGGGGTCTATGCTGCACTTGATATGGAACTTGATAATGAGGGGGGGGCACGATAGTATTGTTGTGGCTGGTACTTCCCTTGGTATCTACCTGGCTGATATGGCTGAGGATGACTCTGTCTAACCACCTGCTTATTAGATGACAATCTTGAGCCGTGTGGTTAGTGTACCTATGCTCTATGGTACAATATAGGCTATTGGAATTTCCTATGGGTTGCATTGTGTTTGGACACATATTTGCCATGTGATCACCTCCACAAGTGTAACACCTTTGAGGGGGGGGGGGGCTAATTTGATGCCACTTTTACTAGAGAATCCCAATCGTTTGGCCACTTGTTCTGCTAAGTCCTCTATAGAATTGGAACGTCTGGATGAGGCCTCTATTGTGCTATCCGAATCTTTATGCACCTTAGAGAGTTCTAGCTCTTCCCCTAGGTTATCCTCTATGTTTACATAGATGTGCAACCATTCATCCATGGTCCTTGGTTCCTTTAGGATTATGTATGAACTAAACTTAGCACTCAATAGGCCATCAATGAACAAAGCTATAAGCTTAGCTTGAGTGGGTAGTTCCAATGGGGGGCATCGCTCTATGTAGCATCTGAATCTACGTCCCACCATCCTCATTGTCTCTTAGGGTGTTTTTTTGAATCTGTGTATCAATGATGATATGCTGTGCCTGATTCCACTCTTGGAAAAATCCGTAATGGTGGATGTCTCTAAATTGGTGTTGGTGCAGTGGTCAAAACCAATCCAATGCATCACCCTTCAGAGTGAGTCCAAAGGCATTAAATTGTGTGAACATGTCTTCGACTTGTTCAACCTATAACACCTGTTTGAATTCAGCTACATGCTCATAGGGATCTCTGGATCCGTCAAAGTAATTCTTCATAGCTTTCACCAGTTGAGTGGACCTCAAAGTTCTAGGGTAGTCTCTCGCCCTTGGTAGGGGAAAGTCGTCCCTACCCCTTTCTACAACTAACCCAATAACGTTGATAGGAGTGATTTTTGGCATATTATTAGGGTTCTTTGGGCAATCTCGTAAGAGATGCTCCTTTCCACAGTCTTGGCAAAAGCCCTGGATCGTCACTGACTGGGGTTGTGTAGGTGGAGGCACGGGACAATCACGAATGAGATGATCTCCTTGACATCTGTAGCATGGTCCTCTAGGGAATGGAGGTCTTACTTGCCTAGGTTGAGGTCTAGGGTTGGGGTTTGCATACATGACGTTTGTGTAATCTGACTCCCAACTAGGTTCATTCGGCTCTTCACTATAGTAGGACTCACCATGTTCAGGAGACTGCATGTAGTAGGCTTGGGGGCTATCAACATGTGTAGAATCGAAACTATGGTCACAGGGATCACTTTCTGAAAGCACTGGTGTTATAGGGACTATAGCTTTATTCAGGTTTTCTTTTGCAGCAGCATACTTTACCGGAATCACATTAGCTGGAGCAGGGGGTTGTTGTGCTAGCACAGGTTGAGGCCTTTGTTGGTTTTGGTAGGGTTGGTAGGGTTGGTAGGTTTGTTGAGGCCTCGCATACTGCTGAGGTGGGTACTGGTTTTGGTATCTTCCTTGTTGAGGGTATGGTTGTGGGTACGTCTGCCTAACGGTTTGCTTATTGTAGGGGCAATCTTGCGCGGTGTGATTGGTGTACCTCCATTCTATAGTGCAGTACTGGCTACTAGGATTTACTTGGGGTTGAGCCATAATGGGACATACGTTCGCCATGTGGTCACCATCGCAGGTATAGCATCTCTTTACTGGGGCAAATCTTGGAATTTTTTTGCTAGAGACACCTAGTTTTTGTGCCACTTTCTCAGCGAGTTCCTCAATTGATGTGGATTGCGAGGAAGAGAGGCTAGAGGCACTATCTGAATCTTTGTATATTTTGGAAAGCTCTAACTCCTCCCCTAGGTTATCCTCGATGTCAATGCACATGCGTACACACTCTTCTATAGTCCTAGGGTCCTTCAGATACACATATGACCTCAATTTGGTACTTAGCAATCCATCCAAGAATAAAGCCACTTGCTTAGCTGGTGTGGGTAGCTCAGGGACAGGGCATCTCTCCAAGTATTGCCTAAATCTTCTTCCAGCAAGTCTCACGGTCTCTTGAGGGGTTTGCTTGAAGATGTGAATCAGCGAGGAAGTGTTATGTCTTATGCCATGGTGTAGCTCAGTGATGAGTAGCACCTCCTTTAATGTCAATCCGGGAAGACGTGAGGATGGTATGAAGACCACGAGCAAGTGGAAGCACAAGTGCGTGAGTGAGAAGCACACAAGCAGGCACACACATACACGCACACGCGCACACACGGCAAGAACAAAGAGAGTAAGACAATGGAATCACTTCTATTGCAAGAAAGTTCTCATACAAGCTCAAACTACAAGAAGCCGACCCAAAAATGAGCTCTCTAGCTCTATTTATAGTTTTTGACTAGCTTTGGCCCTGTCCAGACCTAGTGTCCGGCCTAGTTAAAAATTAGGTTCCAGGGCTTATTTGAGGGCTCAAACGAGATCTAAAAATTATGAAAATTGGCAGGCAACTACTTCTAAGGCTCCCCAAGCTCGAGGACTCCTCGGCTTGTACAAAATGGAGCTACAAAAAGGTGAAATGATATTTACAAGGTTTTTTAGTGATGAGAATCACTTGAAAATGATGTAGGGGCTTTGAAAAAAATGATGGGTTGCCTTAGTGCTAGATCTGCATGTGTGTTCGTACTTGCTTCTTCCCGTATGCTGTCAACACTCTCCCCCCCCTAGCGTCTGTCGCCTCTGACAGACCTTGGCTCTGCGGGTTGATCAATATAGTTCTGGAGAATGTCAGCTCCCACGTCATGTTCTTTGATTCGCAGCCCTCGGATCAGGTCTCTCTGCAGGGTATCCCAATTGACTGGGCCCGGTATGTCCGTCTGTGGCGTTGTGTAGAGTTCTAAGTGCATCGTTTGTTCGCATGCAAAGAGGTGTAACAAATGGGTGGGCCGTGGCGCGAACACCTCTGAGTGTGCTTCCCAGAACCCCGTGGTGAACATTTCATCGAACGTTTGCTTGTAGCAGGCAGGGAGATATCTGATGCGTGCGTGCCATGCGTAAGCCACTCGTATGCTCGGGGTTGTGCTCATATCATATAGCAGGTCGTAGTTACCATTAATAAACCCGGGAATAGGAGGTTGAATACGGCATACATTGCGAAAAGTTTTGAGTACGACCTGCATCATATCGAAGATCTTGAGCATCATCTGGGGAGCGACATCTGGCATGGGTGGAGACGTGGTATCCAATGTCTGATGGTTGCCATCATGTATGACACCGTGGGAGTACCGGTTGGGGGAGCGATGGCGGGGTAATTGAGCCATTCTTTGCAATTGGCATTGTTCTTGACTTTGATTGCAAATGACTTCCATGTCCTTCTCCGTTGTACTGGTCCATAGCAATTGTTATACTTTAAATGCATGGGTGCGTGGTCCCATGTTCGTAGCATCTCGGGATAGGTCTCCAATAGCTTTTGCCTCCAGATGGGTTGATGTATTCTCCCTTTGCGCACCTCCTCTGGAATGTCCTCCGGTTCAAATTGCGTTGCGAACGTTGGGTACTTGTTGGTCTTACGTTTGATCTCGGCGTTGTAGTCTGCCAACAGTACAAAGTATGGCTTATATTGTAATTCTGAGCTGGTGATTAGTCTTCTAGGGGCCAGCTGTCTGAAGTATTCTGATTGAAGTATGGTTTCTTCAATGGTCTTCATGGCCAACATCTGGTAGGTGATACGTTCTTCATGAGTCTGCCCCATTTCTTCTACCTGTTTCATCCATGCCGATGGGGGTTCCTCATAAGTGTCCTGTCCCTCCTCAGTGGTTGTGCCTCCTGGAAAAGGTTGAGGCTCATAGTTCTCTTCATATGCTTCCTCCACTAGAATAATAACTTCTTCCTCTTCCATGGGTTGCTCAGGTGGGGAAGGAGGTCGCTCGTACTGCATCAACTTCAATTTTAATTCTGCAACCTGTTGCCGTAACTCCAGTACGTCATTGGTCGTTGAATGTTCAGGTTCAGGTGAAGTAGCAGCGTCGGTCATCTCTTTAGGTTCCCGTTGGTGTGGTGTAGACTCTTGGGGTCTCTGTAGGTCCTTCAGTTGGTCGGCAAGCTGATCATGTGCTTCTAGAAGATTGGCATAAGTTTCCAAGATCTTTTGTATGCTTTCTGAGGGAACGGCTTGAAATTTAGCCGGGTCTATGGGTGCTCCCGGGGTGTTCTCCATGGCAGCCTCGAGGTTCTCTTGGTTTTGTTGTTGAAGCCGTCTGTTCTCTTCTTGAGCTGCCGCTAGATGTCGTCGTAGCAAGGCCATGTTTCGTTGAAGCCTTGCATTGCGGCCCATTTGATCTCGCAGCTGTTCCTCCATGGCTTTGCTCTCTTCCATATGCCTCGCTTCGAGTTGCGCATTTGCATGTTCGAGGGCAGATATTTTGCTTTGTGACTCCGTATGGCTGGACTCCAAAGCATTGACACGCTCTTGGAGTGTTGCTGAGAGGGTGCAAAGCTCCTTGTTATTTTCTTCCAATAATTTATATTCCTGCTTAAGCTGAGTGGCAGCTTCGAGCATGGTGTCGAGTGCAAGACTAAATGAGGTGGGTGTAGGGGTAAGGATGGAAGATGCAGGGGTTTGGGAAGTGGGAATGGGAAAAGTGGATGTTGTGCCTACAGTGCTTGGAAATGGCGATGTGAGTGAAATGATATGTGGTAATGTTGGGATAACAGTGGTGGTGGGTGATCCTGCGGATGGTGAGATGTCCATGGGATCGGACGTGAGAGTGTGTGATTCGTACACTGTGAATACAGGAATGGTGGGTGGTGTGATAGTGGTGGCAGTGAATGTGGGGGAGTGGGTTTGGGAAAGGGACTTTTTATTATAAGTATCCACCTGTTGGAGTATATTTACAAGGTTTGTCCAAAATGAGGGTTGTGTGACTTGGGTTGAGTGTGAGTCAGTTGCTAGGGGAGTGGCGGATAGGGTTTGGGTGTGAGTGAATGGAAAAGGATGGGATGAGGTCTGGCTATTGGCAAGTGGTTGTCCAAGGGCGTGGAGATAGGAAGGGTGACCTATTATGGTATGATCGGTGGCCGGATGACCGGCGTGAGGTTCCAAAATTTGGGTGGAAGTGTGGGACGTGGGTAAAGGGAAAGATGTAAAAACGGAGGTGTGTACAATGGTTTCGTGATGGGTGGATGTCGGTTGTTCAGGAGGAATAGTGGAGAGGGGTTCTGAAAGGGGGAGGGAAGGTGGCTGTGGAGATGGTACGTGTGTAATTACCTCATGTTCGTCGGTGGGACTCGGGCTCGTCATGTGAACATCTTCTGAAATTATAGTAGGCAAGGCGGTAGAGGTTTCCATTTGAATCATTTTCCCGCGTCGTGGTCGTGTATCAATCCTTCGTTGATCGTAGACAGGATTTTCCTGATATACCATTGTCCTCAATGCCTCCCCGATCCCACATGTCTCTGCCAATAAATTCAATGATTCCACAAAGTTGGAGTCAACATTCTCGGCTTGAAGCATCTGGTTCACTAGAGCTCTATTCGCCGCTTCTGTCATCTTATGTCTTCTCTGTACCTGCTTGATTGTCTTGTACAGCCGTCTGAGTTGTGCTGTGTAGGCAGAGGCCTCCTCTTCACTGTCTTCCGGGTCATTTCTGTGTGCGCCTTCCTGCACTTGTGTGCTTTGGTCATGAGGATGTTGTGCCACTCCTTCCCCATGTACTCTGCTCGTCTCGCCCCGTGGCTGTTCTCTTTGGGCAGATGCACCCGGACCCACATTGTCAAGGGAATCTTCACTGTCGGATAGGGGGACCGTCTGCAGGAATCTTTCAAAATCGAAATTTGGATCTTCTGTGAAGGTGGCCATAGATGCAAACTCTGCATCGGTAGGTAGTGGAGGGGCGGATGGAACGGGTTGTACCACCTCTCTTGGTTGAGACTCTTGGAGATGGATCGTGAAAGATGCCACTTGGGTTTCTTCTCTAGTGGAGACTTCGGCGGTGGCTTCTGGAGGGATCAGGACCTGTGAAAGGGATCCACGCATTCTTTTTGCCGGTTGATTCCCTGACTTTCGCCCTTTGAACAGCTCCAGGTGTGCATACTTTAGGGCTCGAGCAACTGGCACATCATATGCCAGACATCTGTAGATGATCCTTGTCAGTGCACAACAACCATGTAAAGTGGGCTTCCTCGCCCCCCGCTTGCCAGCCTCATATACTTGATCTAAGATCCATACCGGCATTTTAATGGGCAAGCTTCCGGTCTCAGCTAAATACAACCCGTACCATATCTTCTTGTGAGGCTGAGTGAAACGGTCCTGAGCGGGAAATGCGAAGTGCTGGAGGCACATGCGCAGAGGTATGGCGATGTTGGGGGTGAGGGCGCACATTTCTTTGAGCTTCTTGACTCTATTGCTTTTCATTGATTCTGGTATCAAGGGGTCGCGATCTGAAGGCACATGAGTGCCATACATTTGAAGGGCTTCCCTGATTAACGTTACATTTAATTCAAACTCCTCATCTCCTCTAGATTGGATAAGGAGGGCACCCAGAATGTGCCTGAATGATCTTTATCCCCGGTAGGTTTCAGCGTAGCAATCAAGTAGTAGCACCTGAGGAAGTCGGGTTTAGGTAGAGCTGCACTGAAGTAAGCTTGTAGTCCTGCCTTTTGCCAGATATCTTGAAGTGGAGCTGCATTCTGTAAGGTCTCAAATTCTCTTGAAAAGAATTGGAAGGTCCACCAAACCCCTCCACACTCCATCTTGGACTCCCAGATGTGATCTGCGTCTCCCAAATCCCCTGGCATTTCATTGAACCAATGGGAGTGCCCTTTTACTCTTTCGGTTAGTCCACTGGGTGGATCTGGAATAGGAATCCTTCGCACATTCAAGAATTCTTCAGGCCGAGCTGTTGGTGGAGCTTCCACTGGCATGGCATCCCAATTGATAGGAGCACCAGATCCTGCCTGAGAGCTTGTGCCTGCCGCGGTTGCCATGAGAGTAGGTTGCTTATCTGTTGGAAGACGAAAGGCACATTAGTGTTGCATAGGAAACAAGATGTAATGGTGTTCCCTTCACAATACTAACATGACAATCCCGGAGGTCCGTGGTTAGTGGTGAGGTGTTTATGATATGTGTGAGTGGTGATTAAAGGTCAGTGTCATCCTAGATGCATACTTTGGTTATGCAATGGGCTCGGAATGCTCCTGTGTTAGTGTGGACGGATTTATAGAATAGGGTCAGGGGGTTTAGTACACAGTTTAATTCTCCACACTTTGATAGAGGAGTCGTAGCTCTTAGAGCTAAGGACAGGTGAAGATTTCGGTATGAGAGTGTGATGTATTTGGGACCTTTTGGGTATCCATTTCCAGACATTCCTGGGGTTGATGGGAGTGGGGACAGTGAGAGGTGTAGGTATCTTGTCATTTGCTGAGTTGTTGGCCAAGAGTGCTTGTGAAAGTTGCTTCATCCTAGTTCCAGAAGGTGAAGTAATTTGGGCTTGTAAGCAGGCCTTGGGCACCCATATCTGTCTAGCATTAGGGGTAGCCTTCATTGACCGCTTAGGGACCCAAATAGAAATGGTATGCCTAGGGGTTATCCTAGGGGGCTTCTTAACTTCGTTCCTTGACGGTGAGGCTTGTTTCTTGTCTTCTTGAGATTCTGCTATTAGAGTTGTGGGTTTCCCATCCTTGCGTATCCAGATTTGCTTCGCGCCCCGAGGTGCTCTATGTTGCACGGGTTGGCGCTCCTGCCTCTTGATCAGCGGCCTCCTTCGTGTAGAGTGATGTTCGGTCTGCTCGTTTAGAATCTTCTTTATATCAGTTAGGAACTCCTTCTTGGCTCCTGAACCTTCGGTAAGATTGATATTCCTCCGCACCATAGAAGTTTGGACAAGCACAACATTGTTACCTTCATGTGGATTCCTGGAGGGACCAGAAGTTGGTGCCTTTTCTATTGGTTTGAGTGCTTGATTTTCTAATTCAATCGTGAGACAGCTTTGGCCTACCCAAGCCTGAAGAAGTCCACTTCTTAGGTTGAGGTTGACTGCGTGATCATAGATCCAGTCTTGGCCTAAGACAAGAGGTTCGGTCAGATCCTCGTCTTCACACACTAGCACTTTTGCTGGCATGAGGACCTCTTGTATGTAGAGGGGAAGATCCACCTCTCCCATACAAGGGGTTTCAACACCTCCTAATCCTATCAGATATGCTTCTAGGGGTTTTACCTCCAATTGCAGCTGCTGGCAATACGAAAGCCGAACTACACTTGTGGCTGCTCTTGAATCAATTAATGCTCTCACGCTTGTGCTTCGGTCTCTTTGTCCTAGTTCTAGGGTCATAAAAGGTCGTCGGTCCACTATCTTATGGGTACGTTCACCTGCAGTCTCACACATGGCCATGTGATAGCCTGGAGACTCTTGAGTGTCAGTCATAGGCTGATCCCTCCCTTGTCTCCTCAACTTCATTTGTCTGATACGCTCTAAGGCCTCTGCCTGCGCTTCTTCTCGAATTCGTTTTTCCTCCTCTTTACGTTGCTTAGCAGTATTGAGTCGGCTTAGCATTTCCTCCGTGAGGGGTTCCTGATACAGCTTGACTCTGCATCCGCTAATATAGTTTGGGAGGACATCCCCCTCTAAAGTGGCTAGTTGTACTGCTCCACTCGTGGAGATCCTATTAATGATCATAGGTCCGTAGCCCCTCTTTTCTAGCTTTCTTGCGTGTTGTTTCAATGTGTAGACTAAAACTAGATCTCCTGCTTTCAAGCCCTTATCCTTCACATGGGCATCAAAGTATGCCTTTTGCCATTTTTTTGCAGCATAGATGCCTACTGCTGCTCGTAGCCTCGTCTCACCTAAACGCTCTAGATCAAAGATCCTAGAGGACAACTCATGTCCATTCCACTCATGCTCTTGTGCTACTCTTAAAGCTGGAATTAAGAAATCTAATGGTAGCACCGCGTTTTGTCCGAAGACCATCTGAAATGGGGTGGCATTGAGTACCGTTTTGTAAGCAACTCGGTATGCCCAAACAGCATGATGAAGTTGTTTGTCCCAATCCGAGCGTTTATTATTTACAAGTTTCGTCAATACGTTACATAGGATCTTATTCGTGCTCTCGGCTTGTCCGTTAGCTTGTGGGTGATAGGGGGCAGACTTCTTATGTATCACCATGAATTCTTGAAGTAGATTTTCAATAACCTCATTCAAGAAGTGCGTACCTCTATCACTAACCAACTCTATTGGTAACCCATATCTAGTGAACACATTTTCGAATAAGAATTTAGCCGTCGTATGAGCATCATTCTTCGTCGTGGCTTTTACTTCCACCCACTTTGTAAGGTAATCTGTGGCTACAATAATGTATTCTGCATGGGAGTTTCTAGCTGGGGGGTTGATGGGACCTACAAAGTCTATACCCCACTTGGAAAATGCACGTCCTCCCATCATTGGCCTTAAAGGCATTTCATCTTTTCTTATCGATATTGGGCACGTTGGCATGTGTCACAACTCTTCACATAAGTATGTGCATCCATATGAAGAGTGGGCCACCAAAGTCTTGAAAATAGAATGGTCTTAATTACCCTGTTAGGCCCAAAGTGTCCACCTGCAGTAGCGCTGTGTGCAGCTTCTAAGACTTTCAAATAGTCTGATTCATTAATGCACAGTCTTAGGTAACCATCCTTGCCTCTTCGATATAGGTTGTCTCCTACTAAGGCATAGTCTTGAGCCTCTTGCTCCATGCTCCGTTTTCGTGCAAGACTAGCCTGATTGGGTAATGTTCCCGATCTCATGAACTCGACCAATGGAGCACTCCAATCTGGGATTAATGACACGTGATAAAGAGTGGCATGTTCCACTGGGGTTCTCTTCTGGCACACTGAACAATTGTGAATCCACTCTTGTATTTCTTTGTCCATGCTAGGCCAATACACTCCTAAGCGTTTTAGATTCTGCAATGTTCGTTGTTTAGAGTAGTGATTCCCTAGCAATCCCTCATGGGCTTGTTGCAACCAACTAGTATATTCATCGTCCTCGACACAACATGCTAATACGCCCTCGGCATCTTGCTTGTACATACTTCCGGCCAATATTTGATACTTTAGTGATTTTACAATTTCCTCTTTGCTTGTTTTCACATTCTTATTTGCAGGCCCGAAGGTTAGGACTGGTACCAACTTATTTGCCCATTTAGGAACAACTTCTAAATTGAACAGATAAGCATCGGGAAATTCATCAGACACTCCTTGCGGTGGCTCTCCTGAAGTGATGCGAGAAAGATGGTCTGCCCTAAGATGGGTTCTACCTTTCCTGACAACAACTTCAAAGTCGTATTCCATTAGTAAGAGGAACCATCTTACTAAGCGGCCTGTATTGCAAGGTTTATTGACCAAATATAGTAAAGCTTGATGATCAGTGAAAAACTTGAACTTATTGGCCAATAGATAGTGTCTAAACTTCTTCACAGCATATACCATACCTAGGCCTTCTCTTTCCGTTGTGGTATAATTCCGTTCAGCTGCATTTAATTGCCTACTAGCATATGCTATTGGCAAATCCAGGTTTCCCTCACCTGTGGGTTGTGCTAGTACGCATCCTATTGCATGATTGGAGGCATCTACATGGACATGGAAGGGTTTTCTCCAATCCGGAGTAGTCAATATTGGTGCTGTGCACAGACGTCTTTTCAACTCGTTGAAGGAAGTCTCGCATTCCTCACTCCACTCAAAATTTGTTAACAACCCATAGAGAGGTTTAGCTATGATGGCATACATGTGGATAAACCTACGATAATATCCACAATGGCCCATAAAGGCTTGTACCTCTTTCACATTCCTTGGTCTGGCCAATTCTGCTATTGCTCTTACCTTGTCTTCATCTGTTGATATTCCATTCTTAGAAACAATGTGACCTAAGATCTTACCTTGTCATACCATAAACACACACTTCTCTGGATTCAGACACACTCGATAATCTCTACACTTGTTGAAGATTTGCCTGAGCTCAGGGATGTGGTAACTTCTAGCTCAGGGATGTGGTAACTTCTCTCTTGGGAATGAGCGCACAAATCATCCACATATACTTCTAAGCTCTTTCGCAAGAACTCTTTGAAGACATGACACATGAGTCTTTGGAATGTTGCAGGTGCATTGGTGAGCCCAAATGGCATCACACGAAATGCAAAGATTCCCCATTCTGTGGCAAAGGCCGTTTTGTGTTGATCTTCGGGGGCAATGGCTACTTGGTTGTAACTTGAAAATCCATCAAGGAAGCTGTAAACTTCCTTGCCTGCAACACGCTCCAATAGATGTTCGGTGATTGGAAGTGGATAACTATCTCGGATCGTAGCGGCATTAACTTTTTTAAGGTTAATGCACACTCGCAATTTCCCATTCTTCTTGGGCACCACTACAATGGGGGACACCCATTCAGTGTGCTCAATCTCATAGATGAATCCAGCTTCAATCAGCCTGTCAATTTCCTCTTTTATTTTGGCTGCATAATTGTCATTATATGTGTAGGGCTTTTGTTTGGTGGGCTTGGCATCAGCGGTCATCGGAATCGTATGAGAGCAAATCTCTGGATCTACTCCTTTCAAGTCTCTATAGTGCCAAGCGAACACATCCCTATATTCCCTTAATAGAGCTACAAGCTCTGCTTCTTCTTTGGCACTTAGGTCATCTCCTATGTACGTACATCGCTCTTCGTTCCCTTCAATGGTCACTACAATTTTTTTGGTCTTTTCTTTATTGTCATATGCTTCTCCTATAATGGCCTCTCTCTTAGGCATTCGTACCAAAATTTTCCGGTCTTCCACTTCATATTTTTTGAAATTTTCTGGTACTTCAAACAATGATTCTTCCTCTTCTTGCCTTACTGCTTTTCTTTTCTTTTTCTTTTGACCTCCTTCACTTCCTTTCTTTGAATTTATCATTTTAATACTCGCAAGGGGTTCTTCTTCTTTTTGGGTTAGCACTCCTATGTCTTCTAAGTAATGTTCCTCTGAGTCAAAGTATGTATCCATCACAATGGATTCTAGATCATCGTCATTCTCTTCTTCTTCTATGAACTCACTAGGATCACACTCTTCCAACAAGCGTTGACACATGAATACTGAAATATCATAACCCTCCTCATCACAATGGGGTGTCCATTGTTCCTCATTGACTGCAATGTCCATGGTCGCTAAGATTTCTGCCCAACCATGAGGCTCAAATTCCTCATCTGGAAATATCATTGGTGTATAGGCTGGGTCTTTTATTGGTCTATCTCCTGGGGGAGTTCCTTCTTCTCTCGCTTTTAGGCGCTTTTCCTCTTCCTCTGCGACCTTGCACATCCACAAGTGAGTATCTTCATGCAACCAGGATGGTTCAGGTGAACTTCCAGAATGCACGGAGATAGAATCTTCTTTCGCTTTGTGGATAGGATTCCACTGTAGGGGTGGTACATCTCTGAAGGTGTGATCCTTCAGATTGACCTTGGTGGTGACCCCTAAGTGCTGTAAGTACAAGGAGTTGGTTCCCCAATCCTGTACTATTTGCAATTGTCGTAGGAAAGGTCTTCCTAGGATCATCTCGTAAACATTATTCTTCTCAAAGTCACATATAGCAAACGTATGTTCAAACTCTACACCACAAGTGGTTAGAGTTATCCCTTCAAGCAATCCGAGAGGTCTTTCAAAATGACCATCTGCCATCTGAAGTTTCATTCTCGTTGGTCTTAAGGTGGGTTTGCCCCATCGCTTCCACAAGGAGGTGGTCGCAATAGCAACACCAGCACCCGAATCCACAATTGCTTTGGTTGTGTAACCTTGATAGGTGATCGGAAGATAAGTGTTACCTTCTTCACCTTCGCTCATATCTCCTATCTTGTCGAGAGGTATCTCTGGAGCCTACTTTTGGTGTATTGGATTCAAGTTCTGGAACCTGATCCTTCACATGATTCCAGAGCTCCGGTTTTGCCTTGAGCAGCTCCTCTACAGTGAGATGACATTGAACCTTAGCATTCTTCACAACATCAGTGTTCCTGGGAATCACTGAGTCTTCATTTCTCACCAATATTGTGGGAGCTCTGATCTGGAGAGATTCAGATTCCCATGGGCCTGTGAAATGAGGCAACTCTTGTAAAGAATTAGATTCAAAATCTAATCTCTCATCCTCTTGTTGCTCTGTTTGATCTCCATAGATAGACGGAATGTCTTGGGGAAATTGATCACGAAGATCATCAATCTCAGGAATAGGAGGGGAATCACCCTTCTCCTTGGCCCAGTTCTCTTCTTGTATTTCCCGCAAGAACTCTTGAGAGTACTGTTGTATTGAAGGAGGTATTCCAGCATCCGTAGAATTGGGAACATAAGCTCCCATTGGTGGTGAGCTTCCTCTTTCAACAACTGGTTGAGCCTGTGGAGGTAAAGAAACTTGTGATTTGTTTACCAACTGCTCTAATCTTTCTAGTAAGCCTTGGAAATGCAAATCCGGCTTGACAGAGTTTGTCTGATTGAACTTTTGACTAGTCTCAAGTATAGCTTGAGCTTGTTCTACCATTTTCACGCACATTTTCATCCGTTCAATCTCTAAATCTGCTCTAGGGTAACTCTTGTCTAGGTTTGCAGCTGTTGGCCCTTCTTGAAGTTGAGCCTGGTAGGCCTTGAACATCATGTCCAAGCCTTCAGGAGTGGGGTCAGCTAATACTGATCCTACTCGGGGTGGTGGGTGGGTTACGAGGGGTGTATTAGAGGGTGGAGAAATGGAGGGTGATGGGGATGGTAGTGGTGGACGTGTGTGGTAGTGCGGTTGAGATGTGATCTCTGTGATTTTTGCCTTGGTTTCTCTCACGCTTTCTTCAAGTTCGTTTATCTTTTTTGCCCATTGCCTTTTCATTCTTTCACGACTATCCTTCCAGGCGCTAGTTCTATTTTTGGTTATGCTCTCTGTTTCACTCACCTCGGGGCTCTTTTCGGGACGAACACCTTGGTGTTGTTGAAGTGCCTGGGCTCTGGTGATCACCTGCACAGGTGCAGTGGAAGTCACAGTCCCTGTGGAGTCTACCACTAACCCAACAACATTGATAGGAGTGATTTTAGGCATGTTATTAGGGTTCTTCGGGCATTCTCGTAGGAGATGCTCTTTCTTGCAGTCTTGACAGAAGCCCTGAATGGTTACTGGTTGAGGCTGTGTAGGGACAGGCAGTGGACAATCACATATAAGGTGATCTCCCTGACATCTGAAGCATGGTCCTCTAGGAATTGGGGTTCGTACCTGTCTAGGTTGAGGTCTCGAGTTGGGGTTTGTGTACATAACATTAGAATACTCAGGTTCCCCACTATTTTCACTTGGGTCCTCATAATAGTATGACTCGTTATGCTCGGGTGACTGCATGTAGTAAGCCTGTGGGCTATCAATATGTGTGGATTCAAAACTATGGTCACTGGGATCACTGTCTGATAGCAATGGGGTGACTGGGACTATGGCTCTATTCGGATTTTCTTCAGTAGATGCATATTTCACTGGGATCACATTGGTTGGAGCAGGGGGTTGCTGCACTAGGACTGGTTGAGGTCTCTGCTGCCCTTGATAAGGTGGCTGATAAGTTTGCTGTGGTCTGTTGTATTGTGGTGATGGGTACTGATTCTGGTATCTACCATGTTGTGGGTATGGCTGAGGGTAATTTTGCCTAACAGTTTGTTTGTTATATGGGCAGTCTTGTGCAGTGTGGTTGGTGTACCTGCGCTCTATGGAGCAGTACTGGCTACTAGGATTCGCCTGGGGTTGGGTCATAATGGGACATACACTTGCCATGTGTTCACCGCCACAATTGTAACACCGCTTAACTGGGGCAAATCTCGGAATTTGCTTGCTAGAGACACCTAGTTTTTGGGCTACCTTCTCTGCAAGTTCCTCGATGGATGTGGATTGACCAGATGTCATGTTACTAGAGCTATCAGAATCCTTATAGATTTTTGATAGTTCTAATTCCTCACCTAGATTGTCCTCAATGTCTATGCACATGCGCACGCACTCTTCTATCGTTCTGGGATCCTTCAAGTACACATATGACCTGAGCTTAGTGCTCAACAATCCATCTAGGAACAAGGCCACTTGTTTGGCTGGTGTGGGTAGCTCCGGCATCGGGCATCTCTCCAGGTATTGTCTAAATCTTCTTCCAGCTAGTCTGACCGTCTCTTGAGGTGTTTGTTTGAAGCTGTGAATTAGTGAGGAGGTGTTATGCCTGATTCCACTCTTAGAAAACTCAACAATAAATGCCTCTAAGAGCTGGTCTATGTTTCTGAAATGCCTCTCATTTAGTGGTTGAAACCACGTAAGGGCAGTGTTCCTAAGAGTTAGACCGAAAGCATTATATTGTGTGAATAGGTCCTCTACCTGTTCAGCTTTCAATACTTGTCGAAATTCTGCCACATGGTCATAAGGGTCTCCCGTGCCATCGAAGTAATTCTTCATGGACTTCACCAGTTGAGTTGGTCGTAGGGTCCTAGGGTGTTCTTTCGGCCTTGGAAAAGGAAAATCATCAATATTCCTTTGATTCCATGGGGTTCTATGTCTCTCAGGTTCCACTCTATTCCTTTCTGTTCCCGTTCTTTCTCTTCCCAGGGAGTTGGCAAAACTTACCTCAGGTTTGTCTCTACTTCTATCTCTTGGAGCTCCATGAGTTTGGGAGGTCCCAGCTCCTTGGTGACCAAAGGACACATTAGACCTTGGTTGGGGAAAAACAAATTCACCCTTCCATGTGTAAGCATGCCTGCCATGCTCAGTGACCACGAAGATTCTCTCTGATGCATTGTCTAGGTAGGTTACTTGGCCTGGGCTATCAGGGTCTTTAAACTCATATATTGTGAGGGCACTCACTTCCTGAGGTTGAGAAGATTTATATCTCCAAAAAGCCTCATCGGTTTCTCGGTTTAGAAACAGGTCTATGCTTTTATTATCCTGTGGAATCCACTCTGGAGTCATGATTCTGGTCAAGACAGATTTACCACGGGGGGTTCTTGGCTCTCTCTCTAGATTCCCTTGCTCTATATCACCCATGTCGGTCTCCGCAATCACATTTCCAAACTCATCAGTTCTATCAGGAAGAGTGGTGACTACATACATAGTCCCCTCTTTATCTAGGTATGCTCCATTCTCAAACTTGACTACCGAGTGGTCTAATCCATGGGGTTGATCAGGGTTCTTAATCTGGACCACCGATCTTCTCAGTCCGTCTTCGTAGATGCGAGCACATAGACGATTCGTCCTGATGTATTCCAGCTGAGTCTTGTAAGGTCCCTCTGGCTTCTCTAGATAAGCCAACCCTGAACTACCTACTGGTCTCTCCATGTGATAGGACATCTCAGAATCACTTGTTTCTGATCTGGGAATGTATGGGTAATCACTCAACTGCTGGGCCCAAGACCTGGCAGTGTGATTGACACTAGCTTCAGAAGATCTGAGGCTCTGTCTGTCTCAACCTAAGTGTCTGCCTGATCTAAGGTTCATAAGCCTGATTTATTTATCCCCTAGAACCCAAGCACACTCTCGTTGCAGGTTGATTTTGCACCAATCACTTTGTTCTTTTTAGTTGAATATTATGTTTATGGTCTTGTCTGAAATCGCGTCGTCAGGAGTACTTAAGTGAATTTCCGCACTTGATAAGTGATCGACTCCAGTTTACCTTTTGTCCCTTAGGGTTTTCGCACTTAAGACCTATTTACTTCTTGCACTTTGTTGATTAATATTCCTGGACTTGATTCGTGCCTAACGTTGCCCTAATTAATTACCACACCTAAGTCGTACTTAGCCTAGGCTAGGAATTGACAAAGGAGGGTTGAGAGATCTTCCAACCTCAATTAGCTGGTTGACCAGACTGCTACACAAGCCCAGGAAGCCTTCTCCCAAGCTTGGTACTCACCCTTGCTAGCTTGCTTTGAATTGCCTTGAGCGCGCACAAAGTTCCTGCAAAAGCTCACCTGTTAGTATAGCTCTATTGCCACAAGTAATTGAAAGACACACTTCAATAATTTCAGTCCCCTTGGAGTAGTTCACTGTACCCCCTGAATCTGAGAACCACTTAGTTCCACCTAAAGGTCAACTTAAAAATGCATGTTCTAAAACTCCGCGTATGATTCTTACAAAAACCAGTCGAGGTCCACGTGGGATTCTCAACGAGCTTTCCAACGAGACCAAAATCTCATCAATCGGAGTTCGTATGGTCAAGTTATGACCATTCAGGCACTAAAGCGTCAAAACAGGCACTCAGGGTTCAGGAGATCCCTCTCTGGTTTCTAGGCCTTTTGCCCACTTCCAAGGTTCTAAAGTTATACCAAGGTGCCTAAAATTAAGCTCAACTACCCTTCCAATCACTAAAAAAAAAGTAACCCTAAATTTTCATGCGTTAAGAGCCGTGTATCGCGATAGGTCGGGTCGAGGTGTCGCGATAGGTCGAAGTGTCGCGATAGGTCGGGGTGTCGCGATAGGTCGGGGTGTCGCGATAGCTCGTGAAGTGTCGCGATACCTCGAGGTGTCGCGATAGCTCGTGAGGTGTCGCGATAGGTCGAAGTGTCGCGATAGGTCGGGGTGTCGCGATAGGTCGGGGTGTCGCGATAGCTCGTGAAGTGTCGCGATAGGTCGGGGTGTCGCGATAGCTCGGGAAGTGTCGCGATAGGTCGGGGTGTCGCGATAGGTCGGGGTGTCGCGATACCTCGAGGTGTCGTGATAGCTCGTGAGGTGTCGCGATAGGTCGAAGTGTCGCGATAGGTCGGGGTGTCGCGATAGCTCGTGAAGTGTCGCGATAGGTCGGGGTGTCGCGATAGGTCGGGGTGTCGCGATAGCTCGTGAAGTGTCGCGATAGGTCGGGGTGTCGCGATAGCTCGGGAAGTGTCGCGATAGCTCGGGGTGTCGCGATACCTCGAGGTGTCGCGATAGCTCGTGAGGTGTCGCGATAGGTCGAAGTGTCGCGATAGGTCGGGGTGTCGCGATAGCTCGTGAAGTGTCGCGATAGGTCGGGGTGTCGCGATAGCTCGTGAAGTGTCGCGATAGGTCAGGGTGTCGCGATAGCTCGTGAAGTGTCGCGATAGGTCGAAGTGTCGCGATAGCTCGTGAGGTGTCGCGATAGGTCGGGGTGTCGCGATAGCTCGTGAAGTGTCGCGATACCTCGAGGTGTCGCGATAGCTCGGGATATGGTGAATTTTTCTGTTCTATCTAGTGATCCTGGGAGCTCTAGGCCTGCGCAGTGTCGTGGTGCACTCAGAATCGTGATTGGGTGAAATTTTCGGAGTGTCGCGATAGCTCGAGCTCAACGCCTCGGGGACTGTGCAGACAATTTCTGTACCTGCTGAGCTTGCTGGAGATGATGATGGAGCTGCCACTTGCAAGAAACATGCAAAAAACACACAAAGACAAGCACGCACAATCGCTCTCTCTCAAACTCGCACACAACAAATGAGGGAATGATAGGGAAGAGGGGATATGTAGTGGAGAAGGAGATGGAGGTGGAAATGGAGAATGAGGTGAAGATGAAGATAGAGATGGAAAAAAAAAAAAAAAAATCAGAAATTTACCTACTACTTACCATTCCAACGCGTCCTCTCTACGTCTTACCATCACACGCTCGTCCTCAAAGCTCGATCCCCAGCAACGGCGCCAAAATTTGGTGTAGCTCAGTGATGAGTAGCACCTCCTTTAATGTCAATCCGGGAAGACGTGAGGATGGTATGAAGACCACGAGCAAGTGGAAGCACAAGTGCGTGAGTGAGAAGCACACAAGCAGGCACACACATACACGCACACGCGCACACACGGCAAGAACAAAGAGAGTAAGACAATGGAATCACTTCTATTGCAAGAAAGTTCTCATACAAGCTCAAACTACAAGAAGCCGACCCAAAAATGAGCTCTCTAGCTCTATTTATAGTTTTTGACTAGCTTTGGCCCTGTCCAGACCTAGTGTCCGGCCTAGTTAAAAATTAGGTTCCAGGGCTTATTTGAGGGCTCAAACGAGATCTAAAAATTATGAAAATTGGCAAGCAACTACTTCTAAGGCTCCCCAAGCTCGAGGACTCCTCGGCTTGTACAAAATGGAGCTACAAAAAGGTGAAATGATATTTACAAGGTTTTTTAGTGATGAGAATCACTTGAAAATGATGTAGGGGCTTTGAAAAAAATGATGGGTTGCCTTAGTGCTAGATCTGCATGTGTGTTCGTACTTGCTTCTTCCCATATGCTGTCAACATGCCACTTTTAGAGAATTTGATAATGAATGCCTCTAGAAGTTGGTCTATGCTCTTGAATTGCCTCTCGTTTAGTGGCTGAAACCATGTCAGGGCAGTGTTCCTAAGGGTTAGACCAAAGGCATTGTATTGCGTGAACAGATCTTCCACTTGTTCAGCTCTCAAGACTTGCCTAAACTCAGCCACATGATTGTATGGATCTCCTGTGCCATCGAAGTAGTTCTTCATGGACTTAACTAGTTGAGTCGGTCTCAGAGTCCTTGTGTGCTCTCTAGGTCGTGGTAGAGGGAACTCATCCACATTTCTTTGATTCCTGGGAGCTCTAAGTACCTCAGGTTCTACTCTGTTTGTTTCCGTCCTCGTTCTTTCTCTGCCCCCTGTTTGGCAAAGCTTACTTCTGGCCTATCTCTACTTCTGTCTCTTTGAGTTCCATGAGCTTGGGATGTTCCAACTCCAGGGTGACCATAGGACACATTCGATCTTGGTTGGGGAAAAACGAATTCACCCTTCCAAGTGTAAGCATGTCTATCATGTTCTGTAACCACAAAGATCCTCTGAAGCGTTATCTAAGTAGGTCACTCTGCCTGGGCTATCTGGATCTTTAAACTCATAGATCATGATTGTTCCTATATCATTTGGTCGATCAGATTTATACCTCCAAAAGGCTTCATCAGTCTCTCGGTTCAGAAGCAGATCTATACTCTTGTTGTCTTGGGTAACCCACTCGGGATTGAGGATTCTAGTAAGAACAGATTTCCCTCGAGGAGTCCTGGGCTCTGCACCCATGTTTCCTTGTTCTAGGTCATCTATGTCCGTCTCAGGGATCACATTCCCGAATTCGTCTGTCCTATCTGGGTGACTGGTGACTACGTATATGGTTCCTTCTTTGTCCAAGTATGCTCCGTTTTCAAACTTGACAGCTGGGTGTTATAGTCCTATGGATTGGTCAGGGTTTTTAATATGGACCACGGATCTTCTAGACCGTCCTCATAGATGCTAGCACCTAATCGGTTGGTCCTAAGGTATTCCAGCTGCGTCTTGTACGGGCCTTCTACTCTATGCAAGTATGGCACTCTTGAACTTCCCGTAGGTCGATCCATGCCTTGAGACATCTCTGATTCACTAGTCTCAGAGCTAGGGTAGTATGAGTGGTGGCTCAACTGGGCCCAAGACCTAGCAGTGTGGTTGACACTAGCCTCTGAAGACCTAAGACTTTGTCTATCTATCCCTAGATGTCACCCTGATCTAAGGTTCATAAGCCTAATTGAATAGCCCAAATTTGCCCAAGTACAACCTCGTTGCTGAGTTCTTTTGTATTAGTCACTTGATTCTTTTTTAGTCGATTATCGTGTTTATGCTCTTGTCAGAAATCACGTCGTCAAGAATATTTGATTTAATTTTCACACTGTAAGTTGATTGTTCCACGTTAGATTCTTTCCTTTAAGGTTATCGCATCACGAAGAGATTATGTTTAATCTTGAACTTGAGTGCATAGGTAGTCTTCAACTTGATTGATGCCTATCGTTGCCCTGACTTACTCCTAGCACTAGTCGTTCTTAGCCTAAGCTACGAATTGATAGAGGGTGTTGAGGATTTTCCAACCTTGAGTTTCCTTCATTGTGTTGTTGCCGTGGTGTGCCCAGGACGCGTGTTCCCAAGCTTGCACTCACTCTTGCTTGAATGCCCTCAAGTGCTCTTAGTGGACCTATAAAAGTCCCACGGTTAGCTCAAGACTTAGGTTCAAATGACACAATAGACCACTTTCATGCACGTAACTCACAGAACAAATTATCCTTTGCCTTTATGGAAAACAATCCCAAGGATCCCTCAGTTTTCCTACCTCGGGGTATGGTCAACTTCAAAAAACCCTATCACAGCAAACGGATTTCGTATGAGGAAGTTATGTCAGTTCAGGCTTTAGGGATTAAAACAGGGTTCAAACAGGCCAACAGGGCAACAAGTTTTCCTCGGGTTATTTGCCTATAGCCTCCTTATGTGCTCTAGAGTCCATTATCCATGTCCAAAATTAGCCAAAATCTTCAATTTAAAAAACCCTAAAAATTTAGCCAAAAATGGCTATCAATCGCGATCGACTGGGCTGTCAATCGCGATGGACAGGTGTCAATCGCGATGGACTGATGTCAATTGCGATGGACTGGTGTCTATCGCGATGGACTGGTGTCAATCGCGATGGACTGGTGTCAATCGCGATGGACTGGTGTCAATCGCGATGGACTGGGCTGTCGATCGCGATTGATGGGTGTCAATCGCGATGGACTGAAATTTTCGGGGTTTTCTGTGAATTTGTGTCAATCGGGGCTCTATATGTCGTGATGGACAAGAATCTCGGCGAAATGGGGTGTCAATCGCGATTTTTCTGTCGGTCGCGATGGACAGGGGTGTCCGTCGCGATGGACACATGTCCGTCGGGGTCTGTCAATCGCGATGGACTGGCTGTCCGTCGCGATGGACAGTGTCAATCGCGATGGACTGAAAAAATGCAAATTTTCCAAAAAATTTTTGTGGATTTGTGATGTGCAAGGTCTCTAGTCTACTGTGGTACACTTAATTTTACCAATACATGAAATTTTCTGTCAATCGCGATGGACAGAAGCTTGCGACACAGAGACAGTTTTGCACATTTCCGTACCTGCGCGACATGCTGGAGATGATGGGATGGCCAATACCTTGGATGGATTGTCTTCAGAGCTAAATGGAAAGATGCAGTGTGAGAATGATGCAGTTAGTAGATGGCAGTGAATTTACAAATGGGGTCGGGGGGTTTGTTACACGCTTTGGGCTGCCAAACAAACTGAATGGCTGTTGGTTTTGATTTTGTGGAGACTCTGGAGGGCTTTATAAGAGTGTCTGCTTGGAAATGAGGCTTTTTAGGGACCCATTTACAAGTGATTCTACTTGTGCTCATGGGAGGATAGGTGTTCGTGCGTGATGTATAAGAATGAGTATCAGATGTTCGTGTGAGTGAAACATGTTGTACAGGGTGTGGTCGCTGTGTAGCTATTTGAGCCCGCAAGCAAGCCTTAGGCACCCAAATTTGTCTTGATTGTGGGCTAGCCTTCATCAACTCCTTGGGTACCCAGATAGACTTCACTTTCACAGAAGAATTTTTGGAATGCTTCTTATTAGTGTTGTGTTGTCGATCACTAATAGGAAGTTGAGTCGGTTGTTGTGGCTTGACCGCAATAAGATGCTCGCCTTTCTGCACCCACATTTGTTTTGGTAGCTGGGACACCTTTCTTCGTACTTTCTTTTGGCTTCGAGCATAGGTAGTCTGCTTCTTCTGCCGTTTATCTGCCTCTGGTTGCTGCATCCCGATGGCCTTTGGAAAAGAAGCGAGTTCCATTGTATCCTTGACTTCTTTATTTAGATAATCATCCCTCTGCATCACATAGTTTTGGACAAGAATAGCATGGTCATCTTCATGTGTATACCTGGAAGGACCAAGAGTGTGTGCCTTTACTAGTTCCTTGAGTGCTCCATTATCTAGCTCAACTGTAATTCGACTCTGATTTACCCATACCTGAAGAAGTCCACTTCTTAGGTTTAGGTTGACTGCATGATCATAGGTCCAGTCTTGACCCAACACAAGAGACTCAGTGAGGTCCTACACACTAGTACTTTAACTGTCATAAGAGCATCTTGAATGTAGAGGGGAAGATCCACCTCGCCTATGCAAGGGGTCTCCATGCCTCCCAATCCTATGAGATATGCTTCCACAGGATTGACATTTAAGTTCAATTCTCGACAGTACAAAAGTTTAACAGCACTAGTGGATGCACCTGAGTCAATCAAGGCCCGTACAGTCCTTGCACTCTGTCCTTGTCCTATCTCCAAAGTCACAAAAGGACGTTGATCAATTATTCTATGAGAATTATTACTTGAAATTTTGCACATAGCCATATGATATCCTGGATCTGCATACGTTTCTGTCTTAGGCTGCTCTCTACCCTGTCTTCTCAACTTCATCCTTCGGATGCATTCCAATGCCTCTGCCTGTGCCTCTTCTTGAATTCGCTTTTCTTCTTCCTTGCGTTTCTTGGCAGTGTTGAGTTGATTTAGCATCTCTTCAGTCAGGGGTTCTTGATATAATTTGACTCTGCACCCGCTGATGTAGCTCGAAAGAATATCGCCTTCTAAGGTGGCCAATTGTACTACTCCACTCGTTGAGATCCTATTTATGATCATAGGTCCATAGCCTCTCTTCTCTAATTTTCTCGCATGTTGTTTCAGGGTATACACCAAAACTAAGTCTCCGGCCTTCAATCCTTTATCCTTAACATGGGCATCAAAGTATGCCTTCTGTCATTTTTTAGCTGCATATATTCCCGCTGCCGCTCTTAGTCTTGTTTCACCTAGTCGTTCCAAATCAAGAATCCTTGAAGAGAGTTCATGACCCGTCCATTCATGCTCCTGTGCTACTTTCAGTGTAGGTATCAAGAAGTCCAATGGTAGCACTGCATTTTGACCGAATACCATCTGAAAGGGTGTGGCTTGGAGTACCTTTTTATAGGCGACTCGGTATGCCCAAACAACATGGTGTAGCTGTTTGTCCCAATCAGAGCGTTTATTATTCACTAGAATGGTCAACACATTGCACAGAATCTTATTTGTGCTTTCGGCTTGCCCATTAGCTTGTGGGTGATAGGGGGCAGACTTCTTGTGTACTACCAAGAATTCTTGGAGAAGATTTTCAATAACTTCATTCAAGAAGTGGGTGCCTCTATCACTTACTAGCTCTATGGGTAGCCCGTATCTAGTGAACACATTCTCAAATAAGAACTTAGCAGTCGTCTGAGCATCATTCTTTGTCGTAGCTTTTACTTCTACCCACTTGGTTAGATAGTCTGTGGCAACAATGATATACTCAGCATGGGAACCCTTAGCTGGGGGATTAATAGGACCTACAAAGTCTATTCCCCATTTAGAGAATGCACGTCCACCCATCATAGGTTTCAAAGGCATCTCATCTTTACGTATAGGATACTGGGTTCACTGACAGACATCACACCTCTTCACATAGGTATGTGCATCCATGTGAAGGGTTGGCCACCATAATCCTGCAAATAGGATTGCCTTGATCACCCGATCTGGTCCAAAGTGTCCTCCTGCTACACCTTGGTGAGCAGTTTCCAAGATCTTGAGATATTCACTCTCATGGACACATAGTCTCAGGTAATCATCTTTACCACGCTTGTATTATCACCAATGAGTGAGTAATCTAGGGCTTCTTGTTCTAGACTTCTTTGTCTGGCCAGTGTCATATCTTGAGGGAATGTTCTCGTCCTTAGGAAGGCTACTAGAGGTTCACTCCAATCTGGCACTATGATCACTTTATACAGAGTGGCATGCTCCACGGGTGGTTTAGTGCAACAGATTGGGCATTCTTTACACATTTTATGTGCATCACCTTCCATAGTAGGCCAATGCACTCCGAATCTCCTAAGTGTCTGTAAAGTTCTTTGCTTTGAGTAGTGTTGCTCTAATGCACCTACATGTGCTAATTGCAACCATTTTGCGTACTTGTCCTCTTTCACACAACAAGCCAATATCCCTTGATCTGTGTGCTTGTACATACTTCCTGCCATGATATGGTACTTCTGGGCTTTTACTACCTCCCTATCTTGAGTGTTTATGACTGGGTGGTTAGGCCCGTATGTCAATATTGGCACTAATGGCTTAGCCCACTGAGGTACAACTTCCAAATTAAACAAGTAAGCACAGGAAGGTCATGTGATACTCCTTGTGGGGCTTCTCCAGATGTGAGCCTAGAGAGGTGGTCTGCTCTCAAGTGAGTCTTGCCTTTCCTCACCACGACCTCAAAGTCATATTCCATTAGCAAGAGGAACCATCTTACTAATCGGCCTGTATTGCATGGTTTGTTTACCAAGTATAATAATGCCTGATGATCGGTAAAAAATTTGAACTTATTTGCAAGCAAATAGTGTCTAAACTTTTTAACTGCATATACCATGCCTAATCCTTCTCGTTCAGTGGTGGTATAATTTCGTTCAGCTGCATTCAACTATCTACTAGCATAGGCAATTGGAAGATCCATATTAACTTCACCAGTAGGTTGTGCGAGTACACATCCAATAGCATAATTGGATGCATCCACATGAACATGGAAGGGCTTATTCCAATCTGGTGAGGTCAAGATAGGTGCTGAACACAATCTCCTTTTGAGCTCATTGAAAGAGTCCTCACATTCATTAGTCCACTCAAAGTTGGTCAAAAGGCCGTATAGAGGCTTGGCAATGATGGCGTACATGTGTATAAAGCGTCGATAATAACCACAATGCCCCATGAAAGCTTGTACTTCCTTGACATTCTTTGGTCTAGGTAGCTCTGCTATGGCTCTCACTTTCTCCTCATCCGTGGATATGCCATTCTTTGACACTATGTGTCCTAGAATCTTGCCTTGCCTGACCATGAAAACACACTTTTCTGGGTTCAAGCAGACTTGATATTCTCTACATTTGTCAAAGATCTATCTTAGTTCAGGTATATGTGTCTGTCTAATGTTGGAATGAGCACAGAGGTCATCAACATAGACTTCTAAATTCTTCCTCAGGAACTCTTTAAATACATGACACATCAACCTCTGGAAGGTTGCGGGTGCATTGGCAAGCCCAAATGGCATTACTCTAAAGGCAAATATGCCCCACTCTGTGGTGAAAGCCATCTTATGCTGATCTTCTGGTGCAATGGCTACTTGATTGTAGCCCGAAAATCCATCAAGGAAGCTGTACACTTCCTTGCCTGCTACTCTCTCTAGTAGATGCTCAGTGATAGGAAGCGGATAGTTATCTCGAATAGTGGCTGCATTAACCTTTTTCAAGTTAATGCACACACGTAGCTTTCCATTCTTCTTGGGCACCACTACAATGGGGGATACCCACTCAGTGTGCTCAATTTCATAAATGAATCCAGCTTTGACCAAGCGATCTATCTCCTCCTTGATCTTAGCAGCGTAGTTATTGTTATAAGTGTATGGCTTCTGCTTGGATGGTTTGGCATCTGCGGTCATGGGAATGGTGTGTGAGCATATGTCAGGGTCTACACCTTTCAGGTCCTAGTAGCTCCAAGCGAATACATCTCTGTATTCTCTTAGCAAGGCAATCAACTCTTGCTCTTCTTCTTTCGTCAGGTCATGTCCTATGTAAGTACATCTCTCTTCTCCTTCTTCTAGGGCTACCACTATTTTCTTGGTGGTTTCTTTGTTGTCATAGGCCTCTCCTGATTGTGCCTCGCGTTTAGGCATTCTTATCATGACTCTCCTGTCGTCTATCTCATACTTTTTAAAATTGTCAGGGACCTCAAACAAAGATTCTTCCTCTTCTGGTGTGACTTCTCTCTTCTTTCTTTTCTTTCCTTCATTCTTAGGGGTCACTTGTGTGGTTAACCTTACGTCATTGGTGAGCTCTCCATGTCTCTGGGGTTGAAATTCTACTTCATAGAAGTATATCTTCATCTGATGCAAAAAGTGGGTCCATAATGATTGACTCTAGATCGGAGTCACTTGCATCTTCAAATGCATCAGGGCTAGGTTCGCACTCTTCTAAAACTGCATCTCCCATGATTGGCTCTATGGAGAAGACTGAAATGTCATAGCCATCCTCATCACAGTGGGGTGTCCATTGTTCTTCATTGATGGCTACATCCATTGATGCTAAAATTTTTGCCCAGTCGTGAGGTTCAAATTCTTCATCCAGAAATACTACAGGTGCATAGGCTTGGTCTTGAATTGATCTATGTGTTTCCTTCGCACCTACCTCTCTGGCTTTTTCTCTCTTCTCTTCTTCTACTGCTACTTTGCACATCCATAAGTGGGTGTCTTCATGCATTCATGAGGATCCTGATCCTATGGAATGCACAAACTCCGTATCATCTTTGGCTCTATGGATGGGGTTCCATTGGATAGGGGGTACGTCTCTATGGGAGTAATCTTTGAGATTCACTTTGGTCGTAACACCTAAGTGTTGCAAATACAAGGAATTGGTTCCCCAATCTTGTACCACTTGCAACTGTCGCATAAATGGTCTTCCCAAAATCATCTCATGGCATGGTTCTTGCTAAAATCACAAATAGCAAATGTGTGCTCAAACTCTACACCACATGTAGTGAGAGTTATTCCTTCTAGCAAACCTAAGGGTCTCTCTATGTGACCGTCAGCCATTTGCAATCTCATTCTTGTTGGCCTGAGTGCTGGTTTGCCCCATCGCTTCCATAGGGAAGTGGTCGCAATTGAAACTCCGGCACCAGAGTCCAGAATTGCCTTGGTGGTGTATCCTTGATGGGTGATGGGGAGGTAGGTGTTTCCTTCCTCTCCTTCACTCATATCTCCTATCTTATCTAGAGGAATTTCTGGCACTGTTCTATGTGATCCTACCTGGGAATGAGGTTTCACTACTTCTGGCACTTGATTGGCTACATGTTTCCACAGTTCTGGCCTAACCTTGAGTAGCTCTTCTAAAGTGAGATTGCACTGCACTTTAGTGTTTTTCACTACCTTTGTGTTCCTAGGTATGACTGAGTCTTCGTTTCGTACCATGACCGTGGGTGCGCTCATACAAGTAGACTTAGCTTCCCATGGGCCTGTGAAGTGGGGTAATTCCTGTAAAGAATTAGACTCAAAGTCTAATCTCTCTTGAGATTGTGCACTCTCCTGCTCTCCATAAATGGAGGGAATATCTTGTGGGAATTGGTCATGCACATCATTCACAAGTTCAAAGGGAGGAGGGACTTCACTCTCTTTAGCCCATTTTTCTTCTTGAATCTCTCGCAGGAACTCTGGTGAATACCTATTCATAGAAGAAGAGGTATCTGGTTCTGTGGAGTTGGGTACATAGGCTTCCTGGGTAGGAAGGCTTACTCTCTTACTTGCCTTGCCCTTACTTGGAGGGGTGGGTTCCTTTTTTGATTGTGCAATCAACCTTTCCAATCTTTCTAGCAGTCCATCAAATTGCAACTGCGTCTTAGCTGAACTAGAGATGTTAAAGAGGCGACTGGCTTCAAACATGGTTTGAGCCAATTCCACCATCTTAGCACAAATTTTAGTTCGTTCAAGCTCTAGTTCTGCCCTAGGGTAACATTTTTCATGATCCGTCACATTTGGCCCTTCTTGGATCCTGGCCTGATATGCCTTAAGCATCATGTTTAGGTCCTCGAGAGTGGGATCTGCTAGTACTGATCCTACTCTAGGGGGTGGTGGGGTCGTATGAGGCAGGTTGGAAGGGGTTGGATCGGATGGAGATGGGAATGGTGGTGGTGGCGTAGTGTGAGAGGGAGTTTGAGATGTGAGTTCAACTGACCTGGCTTTTGTTTCTCTTAGGCTTTCCTCGAGTTCACTCATCTTCTTAGCCCATTGCCTCTTCATTCTTTCTCTACTATCTCTCCAGGATCTAGTCCTCTTCTTGGTTATGCTCTCAGTTTCACTAGCCTCAGCACTTTTTTCCTAGCCTAAACTTTGGTTCTGCTGCAAGGCTTGAGCTCTAGTGACTACCTGTACTGGTGCCGTGGAAGTCACACTCCCTGTGGAGTCTACAACTAACCCAATAACATTAATAGGAGTGATTTTTAGCATATTATTGGGATTCTTTGGGCAATCTTGTAAGAGATGCTCTTTGCCGCAATCTTGACAAAAGCCTTGGATTGTTACTGACTGGGGTTGTGTGGGTGCCGGCATGGGGCAATCATGAATGAGATGATCCCCCTGACATCTGTAGCATGGCCCTCTAGGGAATGGGGGTCTTACTTGCCTAGGTTGAGGTCTAGAGTTGGGGTTTGCGTACATGACATTTGTGTAATCTGGCTCCCAACTAGGTTCACTCGGTTCTTCACTATAGTAGGACTCACCATGTTCAGGAGACTGCATGTAGTAAGCCTGTGGACTATCTATGTGAGTGGAATCAAAACTATGATCACTCGGGTCACTTTCTGAGAGCAATGGAGTCACTGGGACTATAGCTCTATTCAAATTTTCTTCAGCAGCTGCATACTTTACAAGAATCACATTAGGTGGGGTTGGAGGTTGTTGAGCTAACACAGGTTGAGGCCTTTGTTGGTTTTGGTAGGGTTGTTGATAAGATTGTTGTGGTCTACCATATTGCTGTGGAGGGTACTGGTTCTGATATCTTCCCTGTTGTGGATAGGGCTGAGGGTAGGTTTGTCTAACCGCTTGCTTATTGTATGGACAATCTTGTGCTGTGTGATTTATGTATCTCCATTCTATGGTGCAGCATTGGCTACTGGGATTCACTTGGGGTTGAGCCATAATGGGACAGATGTTTGCCATATGGTCACCTCCACAAGTATAGCACCGTTTAACTGGGGCAAATCTTGGAATTTGTTTGCTAGAGACACCTAGTTTTTGAGCTACTTTCTCAGTGAGTTCCTCAATTGATGTGGATTGCGAAGAAGAGAGGCTAGAGGCACTATCTGAATCTTTGTAGATTTTGGAAAGCTCTAACTCCTCCTCTAGGTTATCCTCGATGTCGATGCACATGCGTACACACTCTTCTATAGTCCTAGGGTCTTTCAAGTACACATATGACCTCAATTTTTGGTACTTAGTAATCCATCTAGGAATAAAGCCACTTGTTTGGCTCGTGTGGGTAACTCAGAAACATGGCATCTCTCTAAATATTGCCTAAACCTTCTTCCTGCAAGTCTAACCGTCTCTTGAGGGGTTTGCTTGAAGCTATGAATCAGTGAGGAAGTATTATGCCTTATGCCACTCTTAGAGAATTCAATAATGAATGCCTCTAGAAGTTGGTCTATGTTTCTGAAGTGCCTCTCATTTAGTGGTTGAAACCACGTGAGAGCGGTCTAAGAGTTAAACCAACGGCATTATACTGTGTGAATAGGTCCTCAACTTGTTCAGCTCTCAAGACTTGCCTAAACTCAGCCACATGATCATATGGGTCTCCTGTGCCATCGAAGTAGTTCTTCATGGACTTAACTAGCTGAGTCGGTCTCAAAGTCCTCGTGTGCTCTCTAGGTCTTGGTAGGAAGCCTTCATCCGCATTCCTTTGGTTCCTTGGGGCTCTAAGTCCCTCAGGTTCCGCTCTATTTGTTTCCGTTCTCGTTCTTTCTCTTCCCACTAGGTTGGCAAAGCTTACCTCAGGTCTATCTCTATGTCTGTCTCTTTGAGCTCCATGAGCTTGGGATGTTCCAGCTCCTGGGTGACCAAAGGACACATTCGACCTTGGTTGGGGGAAAATAAATTCACCTTTCCAAATGTAAGCATGCCTATCATGTTCTGTAACCACAAAGGTCCTCTCTGAAGCGTGATCTAAGTAGGTCACTCTGCCTGGGCTATCAAGATCTTTGAACTCATATATCATGATTGTTCCTACCTCATTTGGCTGATCAGATTTATACCTCCAAAAGGCTTCATCAGTCTCCCGGTTCAGGAGTAGATCTATGCTCTTATTGTCTTGGGGAATCCACTCTAGTGTTATAATCCTAGTGAGAATTGATTTGCCTCGAGGGGTTCTAGGTTCTACACCCATGTTTCCTTGCTCTAGGTCTCCTAAGTCCATTTTTGGGATCACATTTCCGAACTCGTCTGTCCTATCTAGGTGACTGGTGACTACATATATGGTTCCCTCTTTGTCCAGGTATGCTCCATTTTCAAACTTGACAGCTGGGTGCTCTAGCCCAATGGATTGGTCAGGGTTTTTAATCTGGACCACAGATCTTTCTAGGCCGTCCTCATAGATGCCAGCACCTAATCGGTTGGTCCGAAGGTATTCGAGTTGCGTCTTGTAAGGGCCTTCTACCCTATGTAAATATGGCACTCCTGAACTTCCTGTAGGTCTCTCCATCCCTTGAGACATCTCAGACTCGCTAGTTTCAGAGCTAGGGTAGTGCGAATAGTGGCTCAACTGCTGGGCCCAAGACCTAGCAGTATGATTGACACTAGCCTCTGAAGACCTAAGACTCTGTCTATCTCTCCCTAGATGTCGTCCTGATCTAAGGTTCATATGCCTAACTAAACAATCCAAATTTTTACCCCAGGTACAACCTCGTTGCCGATCAATTTGTATCAGTTATTTGGTTCTTTTTCGTTGATTATCGTGTTTATAATCTTGTCTGATATTACGTCGTCAGGAGTACTTGAATTAAGTTCCGCACTTTAAGTTGCTCGTTCCACGTTAAGTCCCTTTCCTTTAAAGTTATCGGTCACACACAGGTTATCTCTTGACTTGAACTTGATTTCTTAGATAGTCTTGACTTGTCTCGTGCCTATCGTTGCCCTGACTTACTTAGCACTATTCACGTATAGCCTAAGCTAGGAATTGACAAAGAGAGTTGAGAGTATTCCAACCTCACTTGCAGATCCCTTGCTCTTTGGTGCTCAAGAACCCAGTTCTCAAGCTTGCAGATTACCCTTGCTTTGGATGCCTTCTAGTGCTCTCAGTGGACCTGTAAAAGTCCCAAAGTTAGCTCAAGACTTAGATTCAAAGGACACAAAAAATCACTTTCATTCATGTAATTCAAAGATCAACTGTTCTTTTGGCTTTATGGCAAACAATCCTGAAGACCCCTTAGCTTTTCTTCCCCTTGGGTATAGTCCACTAAAAAATACTATGGCTAATAATCTTGATATTAAACCCTAAACCCTAAACCCCGCGAGCTTTCCAACAAAACAAGAATCATAGCAATCGGATTTCGTATGAGGGAGATATGACAGTTCAGGGATCTAGGGTTAAAACACGGTAAAACAGGTCATCAGGAACACAAGGTTTTCTCTCAAGTTACAAGTGTCAGAACCTCACAAATCACTATTTGCTTGATAAGTATGCCTAGAATTTACCCCAAAATCAAGTAATATAAACCCTAGAAATTTGGCCGAAAAAGCCTGTCAATCGCGATCGACAGGTCTGTCAATCGCGATTGACAGAGGTGTCCGTCGGGGCCTGTCGGTTGCGATCGACACGTCAGTCGCGATTGACAGTGTCAATCGCGATCGACAGAGTCGGTCGTGAGTCCTGTCAATCGCGATCAATGGTGTCAATCGCGATCGACACTTTTTCCGAGATTTTTGCCGTGATTTCAGTCGATCGGGGATGTGTCCGTCGCGATGGACACGTGGCAACGTGAGTTTTGGTGTCAATCATCAAATTTCAGTCGGTCGCAATCGACAGTGTCAATCGTGATTGACTGAATCCTACGTGGTAGTCGGTCGATCTGGGGTCTGTCGATCGCGATTGACAGGTCTGTCGGTCACGATTGACAGGTCTGTCTGTCGCGATTAACAGGTTTGTCGATCTCGATTGAAAGAGAAACTCGGAGTTTTTTTACTATGTTTAGTGATTTAGGATGTGCTCATCATGTGCATCATTATGGTGTACTTTGTTTTACCAAATAGGTGAATTTTCTGTCGATCTCGATCGATAGAGGTCGACGACACAGAGATAGTTTTGAGCTTGTCGGTACCTGCGCGGTGTGCTGGTGGTGATGAAATAGCCAAATCCTGCAAGGAAGCTCAAAAACATGCAAAAACACGCACACAAATCGCTCTCTCGCTCTCTCTCTCTCACAAGTGGAATGAGGGAAATGGATGGGAGAAGGTGATATGATCAAAAACTGAAATTTTTCGTGATGATGGAGATGGAGGTGGGAGATGGTGAAGGTGATGATGGTGATGAGAAAAACAAAAGAAAATAGATAAAAGTGGAGAAAATACCTATGACTCCAATGCCTCAACTCTACGTCTTACCATCACACGCTCGTCCTCAAAGCTCGATCCCTGGCAACGGCGCCAAAATTTGGTGTAGCTCAATGATGAGTAGCACCTCCTTTAATGTCAATCCGGGAAGACGTGAGGATGGTATGATGACCTCGAGCAAGTGAAGGCACAGGTGCGTGAGTGAGAAGCACACTAACATGCACACACATACACACACACGTGCACACTCTGTCTGCTTGTGCCTTCTCTTCACTCCGACTCCCTTTGTTGGCTTCCTTGTCTTGTGAGTCCTTCAGTTCCTTGACTGCTGCCAACATCTATGTAAGCCTCGTTTTCAAACTTCACCTTTGGATGTTCCAATCCAATGGGTTGGTCAGGATTATGAAGTTGGATCACTGACCTACGAAGGCCATCTTCATGTACGTGGGCACCCAATCTACTCATGCGGATGTACTCCAAGTGAGTCTTGTAGGGTCCCTCCGTCTTTCCTAGGTGGGATACACCAAACAAAACCCCTGGTCTCCCTGTGTTGAGAGACATATCTGAGTCGCTGGTGTCTAAACTAACCTCATATGGATAATTGCCTACATGTTGAGCCCACGATCGTGCTGTAGTCCTCAAGCTAGCCTAAGAAGATTGAACACTCTGCTTATTAGTTTTCCATAAGTACTTCTCATATCTAAGGTTCATTAATCCGTATTTCACTTCTTCACCCTAACCCTTCTGATTAGGTCAATCACTTAGTTCTTTTGATTTTCCTTTTGAGTTTCTTGTCTTTTCCAAATTTGCCGAGAGGAATCCCTTTGGTATATTCAATTTTGACTTGTTTTAGCGAAGCATAATCACATCACAAGGTTCTTTTTGGACTAGATCCTTATACCGTCTTTCTCTCTCTCTCTCTCTCTCTCTCTCTCTCTCTCTCGCTCGTCAGCCACTTCTTCTTATGCTAGAGTGAATCCTTACTACTATAGGAGCCCTAAGACACCCCGTTTATCACAAAGTTCATTCACCCAAAGAAGTTACCCCATTAGGGGAAAAAATGAACCCTGCATGGGCCTTTTAGATTAAGGAGTGATTAAGGATGGACCAATGAGAAGAGGGTGGTGGCCACAGTCTAGATTCCTTTTTCACTAGACTAGGAGTAGGCTTCCCTTGGTTTGTGGTAGTCAAAGTTTCTAAAACCACCATGAATTCAGGGGTTTTGTGGAGAGAGTGGATTTCGAATTCAAAACTTTGAATCATGACCATTGGATGGTCCAAACAATCCAAGGGATGGTGTTATATTGCAAAAGTCAAGGCTTCCTTAAAGCTAGGCCATTGGATCATGTGTAGATCCGGCGGTTCCCTTTGAAATGAGATAAAGAAATGCGCAGAAGCTCCTCGACCGTTGGATTTCACCTATTGATCCAAGGACTGAAGTTTAATCTACATTTTAAATGGCGCATTTTCTTCTGCACCGTTCGATTGTTCCAAGATCAAAGGGTTGTCGATTAACATTTGTATGGGAAGGCGCCATTCGTTCTGAAGCCTTGGATCTGAGGTCCATCGGACGATGCACATTGAGTGATAAAAGGGCTCAGCTTGAGATGCGCGGCGCCGTTGGATCAGAGGAGCCATCCGATGGATGTGAGTGACTGCGTCGACGGATCAGCGCTAGTTTTTAACGTCCATTAGATCTTGGAGGATGAAAGGCCTAGATTCAGCGCGAATTCGTCATCTCTCTACTGTGCTACCGAAATTTTCTTCTCTCTCTACTGTGCTACTTGGGGAAGTAGCACGCATTCAATGTGGTCTTCCCTTTTTCTTTTAATCCTAGCCATTCAATGGGAAAAATCCAATGGCTTGAATCTAATTCGACTGAGCATCTAGTTGAGGTTTCTTTTTCTTGTATATTTTAATAGAGAAAACCACCCTGGTATTGTCCATCCTCTTAATCACGTACACTCTTAATTTTAATCCCTAAAAATTAGGGATCCTTACAAGGCCCATGCAGGGCTCACTTTTTCCCCTAATGCTATGCCCAAGAATCCCCAATATTGGTCGTTTCTCACCTTGCCCTATGCTAAGCACACAAGAGTTAAAAATTAATGGCCAAAAATTACCCTAAAAATTAAAAAAAAAAACCCTAATTTTAGTGTTTTGCTTGAAAGTCGTGATGGTCAGACACAATCGTGATGGTGTGTCACTGTCGTGATGGTGTGAACACCCGTGATGATCAGCTGGCGATGGTCAGAGATCACAATGGTCAGTCAAAGTCGTGATGATCAATGAAAATCATGATGGTCAAGCTACGATGATCAAGGTGCGATGGTGTGTCACCATCATGATGGTTAAATCACAACGGTCAGACTGCGATGATCAAGTGGTGATGGTCCAAGTGCGATGGTCAGGAAATCCACGATGATCAGGACCAGGATGGTCACCAAGATCACGATTGTCAGACACCGTTGCGATGGCATGAGCCAGTCACCATGACGGTCAGTGACCATCGTGATGGTCAGACACAATCACGATGATGTGACGCGATTGTGATGGCGTGAGCCAATCACCATGACGGTTAGTGACCATCACGATGGTCAAACATAGTCACAATGATGTGACGCAATCGTGATGGCATGAGCCAATTGCCACGACGATTAGTGACCGTCGCGATGATCAGACACAGTCACGATGATGAGTCACCATCACGATGGTCAAGAAAATGTATGATTTCAAAAAAATGAGTGTAGATCTATGAAAGCGCTTACCTTAGCTCCTCTTCCATGAAAAAAATTCACCCAAATACTCACCTTGTCTGACAGTCGTGATGGTCAGCTTCTACGACAATTTTTGACAGAAAAATGAAGTTTTTACATGTGTTTCTTGTAGATTGGTGATGTCCAAAGGCTGCCCTACAATGTTAGTGCACCAGAAAACATGAACAAGCACTTGTAAAATCTCTCTCTCTCACACTCACACACATGCAAATGAGGAAAAGTGAAGAGAAAGAGGGAATATGATAGATTTTTGGTATTTTTTGGAGTTTGAGATGATGATGGGAAATAAAACTAGAGTGAAAGTGGAGTAAAAGTGCGCAAAAATTAAATACTAACAACAAAACAACAAGAAAAATTGACCTTGCAATGATTTTTTCGAACACATTTACCATCACATGCTCAACCTAAGCTCGTCCCCAACAACGGCGTCATATTTGGTGTCACTCTAGTAAATGGTGAGTACCAACGTGAGGAGTTCCACCTCATAATTGTCAATCTGCAGAGAGGGTAGGCCGATATGAAGATCAAGAGCAAGTGGTGTGCGAAGGTGATGGTGAGAAATGCAAATGCATACACACATATACACACACACCCAAGGAAAGTGATGATGGAGATCAATGGAAGGCAAGAAGGGAACTCATATTCATCACTAATTAGTTACAATAGCTCTACTAGCTCAAAAGCTTCTAGTTTCAAAAGTTCAAAAGTCCTCAAAATGAGCTCTCTAGCTCTATTTATAGTTTTTGCCTAGTTTGACCAGTTTCACATCTAGTTACCGACATAGTTAAAAAATAGGTTCTACATCTAATTTGAGGTACCTAACGGCTTCCAAAAATTATGAAAATTGTTATGGCCTACGTAATTAGACTCCTCAAGCTCGAGGACTCCTCGGCTTGCACAAAATGGAGTCATACATGCGGCAATTGGATGTATGTACATATATTACATTGTTTTAGTGATAAGAATCACTTTTTGGGTTATGAAATGACCTATGTGCTTCCTCTGTGTTTGTGATGAGATCCCGTACTTGATCCTATACTGTGAACACTTTCATGTACTAAGGAGACATTAGTTAGCTCTAAAGATATGTATGACACTTTGCTGCCTCTTTTTACAGGTGGACAATCTAGTCATGGTCCAAATGAGGCAATTTCTCAGCCTTTAGAGGTTTCATGTGATGATGCAAATCATTCCATTTCTGATGCAGATTTACATGATGCACTTGTTGATGAGAGAGCTAATATTGAGAAGGCAAAAACTATGCCAAAATTGCTAGTGCAAACTGTGTGATAGCAAATTAGATGCACCTCTGTCATATCATACTTGTTCAGGCTCTCATACTACTTACTTTACATCAGATTCCTATGCTATGGCTGCCTCTAGTCTTTGTGATGCAAATGGGCCTGTTTCATTTGATGAAGCACAAAATTCAAAAGATTGGATGGATGCTATGCAATCAGAATATGATGTTATTATGAAGAATGGTACTTGGTCTTTATGTGATTTACTAGCAAGAAGGCCATTCGAACTAAGTAGGTATACACGCTGAAGCATAAGCCTGATGGAACAATTGAGAGGTATAAGGCTAGGCTTGTTGGAAAGGGTTACACTCAGGAAAGAGGCATTGGTTTTGATGAGACCTTTGCTCCTACATGCCGAATGACTACTATTTGTAGCATATGTGTACTTGCAACTCTTTCATGGTTGGAATGTACATCAGTTGGACATTAAAACTACATTTTTGAATGGTGACTTGCATGAAGAAGTGTATGTCTTTTAGCCCCATGGTTTTGTGCAAAAATGGGATGAAAACAAAGTGTGCAGGTTGAAAAAGGCATTATATGCTTTGAAGCAAGTGTTGATATATTTAGCTAGTGATGTGTGTGAACACTCTAGGACCGCCGGGGCACTTTTTTCCCTCTTTAGGAGGTTTTTTTCCCCCGACTTGTATATACGCCTATTGCCCTAATGGGCTACTTATCTTTGTATATTCTCTGGTAATACATTCAGTCTTGTATGTTGTGTTGCAAGCTTCTTCTTCTTCCTTGTGATGTTCGCGTGCTTCCGCAGACGTCTAACTCCAACAATTGGTATCAGAGCAGGTAGCTGCTTCATCTAGGGCGTCGTCGACACTCCTCCGGTTGCAGTCTCAAATTCGCACGAAATTTGGTGAGCATACTCAGGGTGTTTCAGAGATCAAAACAAAATTCACTCTATGGTGCCGAAAACGCGATCTAAGCTCATTTCGGCCTCCGAACGCACTATCGCAGTGCTTGTGCAGGCTATTTCGTCTTTTTGTGCCAAAGGTATATACCTGTTTCGATTCGTCAGTATACGCATCTCAAAGTCTGCTACAGGTTTAGCAGAACTCGTCAGGGCAGTTCCGTTCAACCTTTTGAGATACAATCAATTTTCTGCATCAAGGTATTTTAGTCACCGGCCTAGGCTGAAAGCAGTGATGTATTCCATATGTTGGCTGTTGAGGATAAGTTGGATGGTACCAACTACCCATTATGGGCTTATATGATGCGACATGTATTGGTTGCAAAAGGATTGTGGAACATTATGCAGGGTGTTGAAAGACGTCCTGTTACACCTGCGACTACAGGTACTGCAAATACAGGTGCTAGCTGATGGAGATGGTGTTGAAGATGATATTCTGCAGATTCTTGTTCGTGCTGTTGTTTTTGTTGCACCTATTTCAGAGCAAATTCGTTGGGATGGCAGAGATGCTCAAGCACATGCATTGATAGTTTTGTCTGTCAAACGTGCTATTATTCCTCACATTCACTCTTGCAGAACAACAAAGGATGCTTGGGATACACTTACCACATTGTACCAGGCTAGGAATGAGGCTCGTGTTGCTTACCTCCGAAAACAATTGGAGAGTGAGCACATGAATGAAGGTGATTCTATGGACAATTTTCTTACAAAAATCAAAGACTTGAAGGAACAGTTGATTTTTGCTGATGAGGTTATACCAGATAGCTCACTTGTGCAGACCGCTCTGAATGGTCTTCCTGATTCATATCAGAGTTTTGCTTCTACTCTTCAATTGATTATGAAAGGCAATCCAAATGCCTTGTCATTTGAGGAGTTAGTCTCTGTTTTGTTACAGGAAGATCAGTCCAGGTAGAATAGGTCCATTATGCATGTTGCAGATCAAGCTTTCCTGGCTAGTTAGAAGGGCAAAGGAAAATGGAGCTCTTCTAATAGTAAGCAGAAATTTGCAAATGCTGCACATTCGAAGAACCAGGATAAAGATGAGAAGAAATCAGAAAAGCAAAAATTGTTTTGCAAGTACTGTAAAGGGAATGATCATATCATAAAGAACTGTCCAAAACTGGATGCAAAAGAGGCAAAGAAAAAGGAGGCTGAAATGGTTGTTGCAGAAGCCTCTACACCAAAAATAGATTCTGTTAATCTTGTGCAGGAAGAAGAATGGGTGTTTACTACTGTTTGCAGTTTTGAATCATCTTCTCATGAGCAATACATGTCTACAGTGGAATCAGATGTTTGGTACTTTGATAGTGGGGCGACCAAACATATTACCTCGTAGCGCAGTTTCTTCTCTTCACTCAAGCCTGCCCCTACAGGGAATACTATCACATGCGCCAAAAATTCCTCTTATCCAGTTATGGGAGTTGGTAAGATCATTTTGACTATTGCTGATGGTAGTTCTTTCACCTTGTTAGATGCTTTATTTGTGCCAGGGATCAAGAAGAATCTGTTATTAGTTTCTGCATTAGCCAAGATTAAATTTGTTGATGACAGATGTACAGTTCATGGTCTGTCAAATGGAGATGTTATTATTGCTTCTGGCATTTTATGTCGTGGGTTGTATAAGCTCATAGACTATGAGAGATCTGTGAATGATTCGGCATATGCAGTTCATGATTCTCAGGCTATGTCAGATGCAAAGCTTTGGCATGCACGCTTTGGTCATCTCAATTTTCCTAGTTTGCTACGCCTGCAGAAATCTGATATGGTGTCTTCTTTGCCCAAGCTTGAGGCACCTAGAAAACATGTATGTGAAGGCTATATTTTGGGCAAAATGCAGCATTCCTCCTTTCCAAAAGATGGTTCAGTTCGGGCTACATAAAAATTGCAGCTTGTACATAGTGATGTCTGTGGTCCTATACAGACACCTTCTTTTGGAAACTATCTTTACTTCGTGACTTTCATTGATGATTTTTCTAGGCTTGCATGGGTATATCCATTCAAGGCAAAGTCCGAAGTGTTTTTGTGCTTCAAACAGTTTTTGGTTTTGGCTAAAAATCTGTCAGGATGTAAAATGGGCACCCTCCGTTCTGATCGAGGGGGGGAATATATGTCTTTTGATTTTAATGCATTTCTGGCTGAACGTGGGATAAAACACCAGTGTACAGTGCCGTATACACCTCAACAGAATGGAGTTGTTGAACGGAAGAACATGTCACTCATGGAGATGGCAAGGTGTATGGTCAAGAGTCAGGCTTTACCACATAGTTTCTGGCTTGAGGCTGTCATGTGTGCAACATATGTACTTAACAGGTGTCCCACTAAAGCGCTGCAGTCTATCACTCCATATGAGGCTTGGCATGATTGCAAGCCATCTGTTGCTCATCTATGGGTTTTTGGGTGTTTGGCATATGCACTAGTGCCTGAACAACATCGCAAAAAATTGGATGATAAGGTAGTAAAATGTATTTTTGTTGGGTATAGTTCTGAAAGTAAAGGCTATCGTCTGTATCATCCACAGACTAAATGCATTCTGTTTAGCCGTGATGCTGTTTTTGTGGAAGATGCTATTCAGCCATTGCTTTCATGTACTAAGGAGACATCTGTTAGCTCCAAAGACATGTATGATACTTTGATGCCTCTTTTAACAGGTGGACAGTCTACTGCTGGTCTTAATGAGGCAACTTCTCAGCCTTTGCAAGTTTCATGTAATGATGCAGATCATCCCATTTCTGATGCAGTTTTACATGATGCACTTGTTGATGAGAGAGCTGATATTGAGGAGGCAAAAAATATGCCAAAATGGCTAATGCAGACTTTGCGTGATAGCAAATTAGATGCACCTTTGTCATATCGTACTCATTCAGGCTCTCATAGTGCCTCCTTTGCATCACATTGCTATGCTATGGCTACATCTAGTCTCTGTGATGAGAATGAGCCTGTTTCTTTTGATGAAGCACAAAATTCAAAAAATTGGATGGCTGCTATGCAATCTGAATATGATGCTATAATGAAGAATGGTACTTGGTCTTTATGTGACTTGCCTCCTATCAAAAAAGCCATTGGTACTAAGTGGGTATACAAGGTGAAGCGTAAACCTGATGGTACAATTGACAGGTATAAGGCTAGGCTTGTTGCAAAGGGTTATGCACAAGAAAGAGGCATTGATTTTGATGAGACCTTTGCACCCACATGTCGTATGACTACTGTTCGGAGCATCTATGCACTTGCAGCCCATCATGGTTGGAATGTACATCAGTTGGACATTAAAATTGCATTTCTGAATGGTGACTTGCATGAAGAAGTGTATGTTTTTCAGACCCGTGGTTTTGTGCAAAAAGGGCATGAAAACCAGGTCTGCAGGTTAAAGAAGGCATTATATGGTTTAAAGCAAGCACCACGTGCTTGGTATGAGAAGATACATGCCTATCTGATTGCACATGGTTTTGTGAACAGTCCAACTGAGAGCACCTTATATGTTAAGCGTGCTAATGATGTGCTTCTGATCATTGTTATCTATGTTGATGACATGCTGCTCAATGGTCCTATTGAGAAGCATATTGCTGATTTTAAGGCTGATTTGCATGCCTCATTTGAGATGTCTGATTTGGGGCATTTGCATCACTATTTGGGCATTCAGTTTATGCAAGTTGATGGTGGATTGGCTTTGTGTCAAACGAAATATATTGACATATTATTGCAGCATTTTGGCCTTGAAGACTGTAAGCCTATTGCCACTCCTATGGAGACAGGTTTACAATTGAGTCTTCATGATGTTGGAGATGCATTTGATGCTGTCCTCTATCAGCAGGTTGTTGGATGCCTGATTTACTTATGCATTACTCGGCTAGATATTCATTTTGCTGTCTCACAGATGAGCGGGTTTATGCATTTCCCAGGTGTCAAGCATTGGCATGCGATTAAGCGCATCTTTTGCTACTTGAGTGGTACTCGGCTACTTGGGTTGTTTTATCCCAAGGGGGGATCACTACCGCCAGATTTGCATGCTTTTTCTGACTCAGACTGGGCTGGTTGTTATGACACTCGTGTGTCCACTAGTGGCTTTTGCTTCATGCTTGGTAGCTCATGTATATCTTGGTTGAGCAAGAAGCAGCCTACTGTGGCCACTTCCAGTTGTGAGGCTGAGTATAGGGCAGCTTTCATATCTACTGTTGAGTGTGTGTGGCTCAGACGCCTAATGGCTGATTTGGGTGTTGGTCAGTCCTCTGCCACCACCATCTTCATTGACAGTCAGAGTGCATTGGCAATTGCGAGGAACCTTGTGTTCCATGCTCGCACTAAGCACATTGAGGTGCATTATCATTATGTCAGGGAGAGGTTCTCTGCTGGGGAGATCAACTTGGCATATGTGCCCACATAGGAGAACATTGAAGACCTTTTCACGAAGGCTCTACCTAGGGAGAAGTTTGAAGCTTTCTGCAAAGCTTTGGGCTTACTTCCTTTCGTGGAGTGATTTCCACATAGCTTGGCACTTCCTTATACATGAGTGCCAGCTCCTTGTTCACCGCATCACTCCCAGGGGGGATTTGTTGATATATTTAGGTAGTGATGTGTGTGAACACTCTAGGACCGTCGGGGCACTTTTTTCCCTCTTTAGGAGGTTTTTTTCCCTCGGCTTGTATATTCGCCTATTGCCCTAATGGGCTACTTATCTTTGTACATTCTCTAGTAATACATTCAGTCTTGTGTGCTGTGCTCCAAGCTTCTTCTTCTTCCTTGTGTTGTTCGTGTGCTTCCGCAGACGTCTAACTCCAACAGCAAGCACCAGGTGCTTGGCATAAAAAGATACATGCCTATCTGATTGCACATGGTTTTGAGAGTAGTCCAACTTAGAGCACCTTAAATGTTAAACGTGCAAATGATGTGCTTCTGATCATTGTTGTCTATGTTGATGACATGCTACTTGTTGGTCCTCATGAGAAGCATATTGCTGATTTTAAGGCTGATTTGCATGCTTGATTTGAGATGTAAGATTTTGGGGCATTTGCATCATTATTTGGGCATTCAATTTATGCAAATTGATGACAGAATAGCTTTGTGTCAAACAAAATATATTGACACATTATTAAATTGTTTTGGCCTTGAAGATTGCAAACCTATTACCACTCCTATGAAAACAGGTTTATGGTTGAGTCTTCATGATGATGGAGATGCATTTGATGTTCTCTATCAGCAGGTTGTTGGATGCTTAATGTACTTATGCATTACTCAGCCAGATATTCAGTTTGTAGGCAATTAGGCGCATCTTTTGTTACTTGAGTGGTACTCGACTACTTAGATTGTTTTATCCAAAGGGGGGATCACTACCACCAGATTTACATGTTTTTTTTTACTCTGACTCAGCTGGTTTCTATGACACTCGTGTGTCCACTCGTGGTTTTTGCTTCATGCTTGGTAGCTCATGCATATCTTGGTTGAGCAAGAAGCAAGCTACTATGGCCATTCTAGTTGTTAGGCTGAGTATAGAGCAACTTTCAGAGCGATTGTTGAGTGTGTGGCTCAGATGCCTTATGGCTGATTTGGGTGTTAATTAGTCTTCTACCACGACCATCTTCATTGACAGTCAGACCACATTGGTAGTTGCGAGAAACCCTGTGATCCATGCTTGCACTAAGCACATTGAGGTGCAATATCATTATGTCAGGGAGAGATTCTCTGTTGGATAGATCAGTTTGGCATATGTGCCCACACAGGAGAACATTGTAGACCTTTTGACAAAGGCTTTGCCTAGGGAGAACTTTGAAGCTTTCCGCAAAGCTTTGGGCTTACTTCCTTCTCTGGATTGATTCCACATAGCTTGGCACTTCCTTATACATGAGTGCCAGTTCCTTGTTCACCACATCACTCCCAAGGGGGATTTGTTGATATATTTAGGTAGTGATGTGTGTGAACACAATAGGACCACCGAGGCACTTTTTTCCCTCTTTAGGAGGTTTTTCCCCCTGGCTTGTATATATGCCTATAATCCTAACAGGTAACTTTTCTTTGTACATTCTCTTGGTTATACATTCATTATTATGTGTTGTGCTCCAAGCTTCTTCTTCTTCCTTGTGCTGTTCACGTGCCTCCATAGACCTCAAACTCCAACATTCTTGGCTTTTTTTATAAGGAAACCTCCCAAGAATTTTCCTTTGTGTTTTCCTAGAAGTTCCTAAAAATAAAAGAAACTACTCTAAAAGAATCTTTTCTTGCACATTTTATGAGGGAAGACTCTTCCCTCTTACAAGAAAACTATTATGTAACTATGTACAACTCTCTCTGTCTACAAAACACTTTGGAGAAATTTGGAAACTTTTGTGTGATTTTATGCACCGTGTAACACTCCCCCTTCTAGTTTTTCATCCTTGACAAGACTTCTTGGGAAGGTCATCCTATCACGTCTTCATGCCAAAGCTTTGTGCCATTGGCATGTCAGTTGAGTTATTTTGCATGAAAAATATTTGTCATGGCTTTGACTTATGTGATCCTAGCTTGTTGTCAAAAAGTTGATTCGTCCTCTAAGTGTAACATGGTAGGTTTTTCTTGTCTTTAATTTTTTCATAACAATCTTGTAAGTCGAGTCATCCTAGTTGAGTGAACTAATGTGTTTGTTTCTTGAAAACTTTGTATGCATTGATTCTTTGGCTTCCAATAGCATTGTGTGTTCTTGAGCTTTCAAGAAGTGAAATTTTCTAAAAACTATTTCATTGTTGATCTTAAGAACCTAATGCATGTACTTTTATCCATAGGGAGTAATGTTGTAACATGGGCAATCCTTATTTTTCTTGAAGATGAAGTTCAAAAATAGAATGCAAATTTTTTGTAGTCCATAATGATTAGTGGACTAAGTGTACAATGCATGGGTCTAATAAAATATGTGCCTTGTGGAAAACTTTGTAATTTAGCGATATGCATGCATAATTTAGAATGCATTGAAAGAATCATGGTGCAAAAAGTTGGTCTTGAGATAGGCGCTCAAGGGCATACTCATGAAAAGGTTTGCTAAGCTAAAAATATGATGCATTCACTTGAGGTTGATGATGCCTTTATCATTGTTGAAATGGGACTTGAAGTGTGTGGTGATCACCATGGTGCGAATCCATTCCATGCCAATTCTCTTTTTGAGCTTGGTATTTAGAACTCCATCCTTTTTTAACATCTGACCTTACTTCTATGTGGATTATTTTTGTTTACAATTGAACCTTAAACATTTTAGTGATAATGATCTTCAAGCATAGAAACTTGCATCAACATTGGGCACTTTTATTCTTTTTAGAGTACTTTGCAAAAATAAAGGAAGTTAGTATACATGGAATGTACAATGATGCCTCATGTGCATGGGGATTCTCAACTATGTCTATGTACAGTTGTGTAACTGGAGCCCTATAATCTATGCATACTTTGAAAATGCATGAATTGAATGGCAAAAAAGGCATGTATGTGTGATGAGCACATGGTTTCTTTATGTCAAGGCATCTATTCATATCATTTCACTTGAAGAAACAAAAGTAAACTCTATATTGAGGTATCAATCAGATCTTGAAATGACTCAACCACTACATGGTTGAATGAGAGATGATCAATTTGATTCATAGGGATCCACTTTTTGAGAATTTTATGCTTCTTATGGGTTGATGTTTTTTGCTTTGTCTCTTGATGATTCTTTTTCTTAGGTATGCATCTGTTGGAGTTAGACGTCTGCGGAAGCATGCGAATAGCACAAGGAAGAAGAAGAAGCTTGGAGCACAACACATAATACTGAATGTATTACCACTAGAATGTACAAAGATAAGTAACGCATTAGGTCTATAGGCATATATACAAGCCAGGGAAAAAAACCTCCTAAAGAGGGAAAAAAGTGCCTCGGTGGTCCTAGTGTGTTCACACATATCGCTACCTAAATATATCAACAAATCCCCCCTAAGAGTGATGAGTGAACAAGGAGCTGGCACTCATGTATAAGGAAGTGCCAAGCTATGTGGAGTCACACAACAAAAGGAAGTAAGCCCAAAGCTTTGTGGAAACCTTCAAACTTCTGCCTCGGTAGAGCCTTCTTGAAAAGGCTTGCAATGTTCTCCTACGTGGGCACATATGCCAAACTTATCTCTCCAGCAGAGAACCTCTCCCTGATATAATGATAATGCACCTCAATGTTCTTAGTACAAGCATGGAACACAAAGTTCCTTGCAATTGTCAATGTGCTCTGACTATCAGTGAAGATGGTGGTGGCAGAAGACTTACCAACACCCAAATCAGCCATAAGGCATCTGAGCCACACACACTCAACAATCACTGTGAAAGCTGCCCTATACTCAGCCTCACAATTGGAAGTGGCCACAGTAGGCTGCTTCTTACTCAGCCAAGAAATGCATGAGCTACCAAACATGAAGAAAAAACCAGTAGTGGACACACGGGTGTCATAGTAACCAGCCTAGTCAGAGTCAGAAAAAGCATGTAAATCTAGCGGTAGTGATTGCCCCTTGGGATAAAACAATCCAAATAGCTGGGTACCAGTCAACTAGCAAAAGATGCACTTAATTGCCTGTCAACGCTTGACTCTTGGGCAGTGCATAAACCTGCTCATCTATGAGACAACAAACTGAATATCTAGCTGAGTAATGCATAAGTAAATCAAGCATCCAACAACTTGATGATAGGGAACAACATCAAATGCATCTCCAACATCATGAAGACTCAATTGTAAACCTATCTCCATATGAGTGGCAATAGGTTTACCGTCTTCAAGGCCAAAATGTTGCAATAATGTGTCAATATATTTCGTTTGACACAGAGCCATTCCACCATCAACATGCATAAATTGAATGCCCAAATAATGATGCAAATGCCCCAAATCAAACATCTCAAATGAGGCATGCAAATCAGCCTTAAAATCAGCAATATGCTTCTCATGAGGACTAGTGAGCAGCATGTCATCAACATACACAACAATGATGAGAAGTACATCATTAGCATGCTTAACATATAAGGTGCTTCCAGTTGGACTGATCTCAAAACCATTTGCAACTAGATAGGCATGTATCTTTTCATACCAAGCATGTGGTGCTTGCTTTAAACCATATAATGCCTTCTTTCACCTGCACACCTGGTTTTTCATGCCCTTTCAGTAGTCATTCGACAAGTAGGAGCAAAGTTCTCATCAAAATCAATGCCTCTTTCTTGAGCATAGCCCTTTGCAACAAGCCTAGCCTTATACTTTTCAACTGTTCCATCAGGCTTACACTTAAGCTTGTCTACCCACTTAGTGCCAATGGCCTTCTTGCTGAGAGGCAAGTCACATAAAGACCAGGTACCATTTTTCATCATAGCATCATATTCAGATTGCATTGCAGCCATCCAATGTTTAGAATTGTGTGCTTCATCTAACAAAATAGGCTTAGTCTCATCACAGAGACTAAGGAAGCCATAGCATAGCAATCTAATGCACAAGAGGCACTATGAGAGCCTAAAAAAGTACGGTATGATAGAGGTGCATCTAATTTGCTATCATGCAAAGTCTGCACTAGCCATTTTGGCATAGTTTTTGCCTCCTCAATATCAGCTCTCTCATCAACAAGTGCATCATATAAATCTGCATCAGAAATAGAATGATGTGCATCATCACATGAAACCTGAAAAGGTTGATAAGTTGCCTCATTAGGACCGGCACTACACTATCCACCTATAAAAAGAGGTACCAAAGTATCATACATGTCTTTGGAGCTAACAGATGTCTCTTTCATACATGAAAGTAAAGGCTGAATATCATGTTCCACAAAAACATCATGGCTAACCAAAATGCATTTAGTCTATGGATGATACAAATGTTAGCCTTTGATTTCAAAATTGTACCCAACAAAAATACATATTACTGCTTTATCATTCTATTTCCTATGATGTTGTTCAGGTAGTAATGCACATGCCAGACAACCAAAAACATGCAAATTAGCAATAGAAGGCTTTTGACCATGCCAAGCCTCATATGGAGTGATAAACTGCATACTTTAGTGGGACACCTGTTAAATACATATGCTGCACACATGACAACCTCAAGCCAGAAAATATGTGGTAAAACCTGACTCTTGACCATGCACCTCGCCATCTCCATGAGTGACCTGTTTTTCCGTTCAACAACTCCATTCTATTGAGGTGTATATGACACTATACACTAATGTTTTATCCCATGTTTAGATAGAAATGCATTAAAGTTAGAAGACATATATCCCACCCCCCCCCCCCGATCACAACAGAGGGTGCCCATTTTACATGCTAACAGATTTTCAGCCAAAACCAAAAACTATTTGAAGCATATGAATGCTTTGGACTTTGCTTTCAATGGATATACCCATGCATGCATAGAAAAATCATAAATGAAAGTCACAAAGTAAAGATAGTTTCCAAAAGAGGGTGTCTGCATAGGACCATAGACATCACTGTGAACAAGCTGAATTTTTTAGTAGCTCGAACTGAACCATCTTTTGGAAAGGAGGAATGCTACATTTCGCCCAAAATACAACCTTGTGACAGCCATGTTTTTTGGGTGCCTTTGGGCAAAGAGGACACCGTTTCAGACTTTTGCAAGCATTAAAAACTAGCAAAATTTAGATGACCAGAGCGTGCATGCCAAAGCCTTGCATCTAACATAGCCTGAGAATCATGCACTGCACATGCCGAATCATCCATAGATTTTTCATAGTCTACGAGCTTATACAACCCACGACATAAACTGTGAGAAGCAATAATCATGTCACCATTTGACAAATCATGAACTCTACATCTGTCATCAATAAATTTCACAACCAAGCCAATCTTGGCTAATGCAAAAATTGATAATAGATTTTTCTTGATCCTTGGCACAAATAAAGCATCCGACAAAGTGAAAGAACTAGCAACAGTAGTAGTCATAATGATCTTACCAACTCCCATGACAAGATAAGAGGAGTTGTTGGCGCATGTGATAGTATTCCTTGTAGGGGTAGACTCAAGTGAAGTGTAGAAACTGCGCTACGAGGTAATATGTTTGGTTGTGCCACTATCAAAATACCAAACATCTCAGTCTACTGGAGACATACACTGCTCATGAGAAGATGGGTCAAAACAAGAAACAGTAGTAAACACCCATTCTTCATTCTGCACAAGATTTGCAAACTCTATTTTTGGTGTAGAGGCCTCTACAACAACCATTCCAACCTCTTTTTTCTTTGCCTCTTTTGTAGTGAGTTTTGGATAGTTTTTAATGATATGATTGTTTCCTTTACATTACTTACAAAAGAATTTCTGCTTTTCTGATTTCTTCAAATGTGTAGCATTTGCAATTTTCTTCTTACTAGTAGATGAGTTCCATTTACCTTTGCCCTTCTCACTAGCCATGAAAGCTTGATCTGCAACATGCATAATGGCCTGTTCTTCCTAGAGTAATCTTCCTGCAACAGAACAGAGACTAACTCCTCAAATGTCAAGGCTTTTGGATTGCCTTTCATCATCAAATGAAGAGTGGAAGCAAAACTCTAATATGAATCAAGAAGACCATTCAGAACGATCTGCACAATCTAAAAAAATTGAACAGAACTACCCTAACAAGTTCTGCTAGACTTGTAGTAGACTTTGAGATGCTTATACTGGCTCCTAATCACCCTCAGTATGCTCACCAGATTTCATGTGATTCTGAGAGTGTGACCAGAGGGGTGTCGACGATTCCCTAGATGAAGTGGCAACGTGCCCTGATACCAATTGTTGGAGTTTGATGTCTATGGAAGCATGGAAACAACACAAGGAAGAAGAAGAAGCTTGGAGCACAACACACAATACTAAATGTATTACCACTAGAATGTACAAAGATAAGTAACCCATTAGGGCTATAGGCATATATACAAGCCGAGGGAAAAAACCTCCTAAAGAGGGAAAAAGGTGCCCCGACGGTCCTCGTGTGTTCACAAACATCATTACCTAAATATATCAACAACATCATGGTTGGATCTTTGGTTCTATGGGCACCATTGGTGTCTTTGACTTCCATACCAACTTTTCCATTGATTTTTCATGCTTGATGCTGTAGGAGAAGTGAGGTGATTCATCTTTGATTTTTTTGCTTTGCTTGTATTATTGCTTTTCTTTGGTTTCTTTGCTGAGCTTTTGTTCTGTGGAGAGATTACGAGTTTTGATGTATGTAGATATTTCTTTGTGTTGGAAACAATGTCAAAATACACAAAAACCTTATGTTTAGCAATCCTAATTTTGGTACTTAGCCAAATTTTGCTCACATAAGGTCAAAAAATGTTATTAGCCCATTAGATAGAGCTTGAAGAGAGCTTTCATTCGATATATAACATTCAATCATCAAAGGCCCAGATCATGAAAAGACTCTAGCCCTAATTTCTATGCAAAAAGGAGTTTTACATCATTTGGTCCCTCTTAGCCTACAGATCAAGAAAATCTACTTCATATAGTTAGGTGATGCCACCATGATGAGATTGTGGCACGTTTTTACTTTGAAAAGCATAATAATTGGTGATAAAAATAATTAATTGTTATGTTTAGCGGTATGTACTTTTTGGGAGATTTAGCACATGCTTTTCTAAAAAGCTAATGTGCACAGCTGTAAAACTATATAAGTGCCCATGGGGTCATTATTCATCATCATCATCAAAAGATTACACAAGTGCTCAATGCAAGTTGGAGGTCTTCTACACTTGGAGGAGGTGTGCTCTACATTTGGTGTAGCACTGGAGGAGATTTTGGTAGCTAACCATCTTACTGTGAGTAGTAAGTCTAATTTTAGCTCTACACTTACTAGTTCATTAGTTTTTGATTTAGGGTTTTTGAAACCCTAATTTTAGAATTAGGGTTTGTTGTAAGAAATTTCTAAACTGTTCATATTCACTCCATATTCACATATTTGTATCTAATTTTAGCATATATTCAGTTTTGTATCATCGACACACATTGTAATTCGACATTAATGTTAAGATAGTGTAGGAAAACATTCTAGCTTGCTATTACACTTTGAAAATCTTGTCTATTCTCTCTATCTCTCACTCATCTCATTTTGAGTATTAAGGTTTGTATGCTAAAGTTCATCTGTTGGAAGATCTTGTAACCCTGTGGTTATTTTATTATTGAGGCCCACCCCATTTCCAACACTTTGGTACCATATCTACAATCTTCCTTGTTGATCTACAACAAATTTCTTAGGCACTCAAACTTGTTGCATTCATTGGGTTGGGTTCTTGCCTAATGATGGCTTGGGATGCTTGGTTCTCCTTGGATCTATCCCTTCCTTGTTTATTTAGTTACTTGCATTTGTGATTCCACTTTGTGCACTCGAAATGTAGCCTTGTGGACCCAAACTTATCGACTCTTGGTAGGTGGAGAGTGATGATATGGATGAACTTTCTTTGTTGGTTGTCTCACATGTGGTGGAGGATTAACGATACCCTTCTCTTGATCTTTCTTGGGTGTATGTCGAAGATTTTTGTTGAAGGTTATAGCTCTTTTATTGATCTATCCTCTCTATGTGAAAGAGATTGGTCCTTATATTCAACCTTGATGGAAATATCACCACATAATGTGTCTTTTGGAAGCACATAGGAATGCGAAACATGTGGTGCAATCAAGCATTCAGTTTTAGATGCGAAGCAATGTGGATTAAACAATGACAACATTCCACAAATATCTGCATTATCCACATGCATACATCCTAAAGAATGATCTACTATTATTGAATGGTTGTTTAACTAAGCTTGTCCTCATATTATTCAGTCTTTTACATGTGTTATTCAACAATAAAGAACTCTTATAAGGAAGCTCGCCCCTCAATATTTATTAAGATCATTGTTTCTCCTTTGCATACTAGTATTCTTCCTTTTATATTGATCATATCAATATTTGTATGATAAATAGTTTCTTGCATAGCCAAAGCTAATTTTTTACAAATCACACTCTTGGATGTGATTGAGTATCTGTGATCCATCATTCTGTCCTTGAACTCTAGTCCCAGCATGACATGTAGTCATGGTGTCTCTTCCACTTGTTTTTTATTTATAATTTTTAGTGTAAATACTTAAATAAGGTTGGAAGAAAGAGGGCTAGAAAGCTCTTGCATCATTTTCTTATGTCAAAGGATCCTCTACCTAGCTTCTTTTTTAGATTCTTACCTAATTCCAAATTTGTCAGCTTCCTATCTCTAGCAATTTAGAGTCTCACTAGTATTTCATATGTCAAGGGCTCAAGATACCTCTTAATGAAGCATCCACTAAGTTAGTCGGGCAAGATCTTTCCTTCCAAGGTTGCTAACTGGAAAATTATTCATTATTGAAGCATTGAGGAATATAAGAAGGATCTTCAATTGATGTGTCTTGAATTATTGAATTCATAGGATCTCTTCGTGCTTTGTGAACTTTCCTAAAAACCCACGAGTTCATGTCCTCATCCATCCATGATTCCGATGTTGATGATTTATGAGGGGAAGTCATCCATGCCTTTATGTACATTATTCCATTAGATAAGAGTGATAATTTTTTGTATTCAAACATGTGGAGATTGATCTGGTTTTTATCCCCAAGTGTTGCAAATATAAAGCATTGGTCCCCCAATCTTGCATCACTTTCAATGGATGCATAAATGGTCTAGAATAATCCCATAGCTTCTAGCTTGGTTGAAGTTGCAAATAGCAAAACTATGGTCAAACAACAATCCACATGTGTTCAACTTTATGTTCTCTAGCAAGCCAATAGGTCACTCAATGTGTCCATCAGCCAATTGTAATTTTAGATGAGTGGGATGCAGTGCAGGTTTTGTCCACTTTTCCCAAAGAGATTTAGTGGCTATTGCTACACCTGCTTCACTATCTAAAATGGCTCTAATAGTATGCCCATTGAATAAGATAGGTAGGCAAGTATTTCCTTCATCTCCTTCATTATATTCTCCTATCTTATCAATTGGCACCTGTTTTATACTCGGTATTTTTCTAAAAATAGTTTAGGCTCTAAAGATTTAATTTGAGTGGCATTTGGATCCACATGTTTGACCACTTTTTACCATGTGTCTTTTTTTGTGCAATAGTTCCTCTATGGTTAGGGTGCATTTCACTTGAGTATTCTTTAATAGCTCCATACTCGGTGTGCTCTTTGTTATTTTTCTCATGGGAAATATAACGGAGTTTGCCTTTCTCACTATGGACTCTCTTTCATAATCTTCTATGTATTTTTTCAATCCCATAAGAACTCCATACTCTTCTTCTTCTTCTTCTTCTTCTTCTTCTTGATCATTCAATGATGCACTTTTTTCTAGGGGGTAATCAATAACATGACATTCTTCATGATATTGAATCCCTTTGAATGGTGTTTCTTCCCCAACTTTTTTCTCTTTCTTCCATATAGCTTCTTGGACTTGATCTCACAAAGATTTGGCAATTTCTCTTCAACTTCAGGTACTGCTAAACTACTGCTTAAATCATCATCATCCACCTCAACTATAGACACTTGTGCCAAAGGTGAAATTTTATCCGACACAACTCTAATCTCAATGGTATTTTGTTTTCATTATCCTTCTCTACTAGGTCTGCCTGAGACAAGTGTAGCTCTTGGTCTGTCACCAAAGTGAGGATGGGATTTTGAACTACAATAGTATGTGTTAACTCCCTAAGTAGGTTAGCTTCTTCAATAATTTTTTATGACAACAATGAGTTTTGTGTACATGCTAAGATGCTCTTTCTCTAATTGGGTGTGAGGGCAACATTGACGATGTGTCTCCAGATTAGGAACAGGCTTTACCCAAACCTCATAGGCTTTGAATATTAGTTACAAATCCTCAAGGAGTGGATTTGTAAGTACAAAACTTGCTTTCTTTTTTTAAGAAGCTTTTTTATTCTTGTATGTTGCTGACTTTTCTTGGGAAGTCTATCTGCATGGCCTTTGAAGTTATTTCTTTAACATTCCTAATCTCTTTTCCCCTTTTTGGCTAATCTTCTTCTTATGTTGTTTCCAAGTCAAGCTTTTTTTTTGCTTTTTATTTTCCCTAGATGTCTCTAGATTGAGGGATTGAGGATGTGAAGAATCTTCATCCTTGTTTGAATGCTCAACCTCTTGCGCCTTAGCTTGAGCTTTTGTAACTTCTTGAAAAGGCACTTTCCCTTCAAATTCACTACCACTTTCCATGATTTTCATCATTTTCAAGTGTGTGTGTGTGTGTGCATTTTTTTGTCGGTTTAGAGGGTAGTCTTTAACAAAGTGATACTTTCCATATCTCTCACAACCCTTCAATCGTTCACATAAAAGTTCTAGAAGGCTTAGGGAAATCCTTCAAGAAATTGTCAACACCACATTTGTAGCATGGAGCTTTAGGAGAAGGTGCACCTTAAGTGTGCCATTGTCTCTAAAAAGAACATTTGTCTAAATAATAGTTTCCAACACTAGATCAATCAATACAAGTGGGATTCTAGTTAGTGATTGAAAAATAGTAGACCTCTTCTTGATTCATTTACCCTCAGCATAAGTATCTTTCGATATTCATTCCTAGCTCCTAGGTATGTTTATGAATATATAGGGCTAGTTACTACCATGATTGCTCTACTAGGATGATATGCCATTCAATATTCTCCTTAGTGTACTTAATTGGCTTAAATTTTGAAGGTAGAGGTTGTTATTGACCCAAATAGACCTCAAAGGCTCTTGATTGCCTTGATTGTATTTAGGTTGCCTAGAGTTGGTTCTCGATAATAATTTTGTTGCTCTTTGGTAGGGTTTCAATATGCATCCCTACGAGGATACATAGGCCTAGGTTGATATTGTTGGCATTGTGGATGTTCATGTTGTTGAGGTGGTCTATTATAATATGATGGTTGATAGTTGGTCATTATATTACACATGCAAGTGGGGTGATCCCCATTACAATTTTGACATCTCCTAAGGGTTTGGGATCTCTGGCCTTAAGGTTCATTGTTGTTGGCACCAAAGGTCAAGCACAAGGCATACGAACACATCAAAGAAGTGGACACACAAGAAGAGGGAGCATGTAGGGAGCTCCAAGAAGTATATGTCAAATTTCTAGAAGAAACCCATATAAAAATAATGATTTTGATCACTAAAAACATTGAAAATATCATTTCACATTTTTGCAACTCCATTTTGTTCAAGACAAGTCCTTAAGCTTGATGACTATTAGAAGTATCTACGTACAAATTTTCATTATTTTTAGACTCTGTTTGAGCCCTCAAATAAGTAAGGAAACCTAATTTTTAACTAGGTTGGATACTAGGTATCTATAGGGCCAAGAGCTAGAAAGCTCATTTTTGAGGTTAGGAAGTTAGAGAAAGAGCTTCTTGAGGAGTATAATCAAGTTGTTAAGAATCAAACCTTCCATTGTTCCTATCTTTGTTATCTTACCTTGTGTGCATGTGTGTGTGTGTGCATGTATGTGTTTGTCATTCACATTTGCTTGGCACAATTGCTCACGATCTTCATATCCTCCTCATGTCTCTGCAGATTGACAAGTAAAGGAGGTGGTGCTCACACTTGGGATACAACAAATTTTTGTGCCACTATCGAGGAGTATTGCTCGAGGACGAGTGTTGTGATGGTAAGATCGTAGATTTGCAACATTGAAAGGTAAAAAATAGTCATTTTCTATTAGTTTTTTATTTTTCTTCACCACCTTCATCATCAGCATCATCACCATCTTCTCCCTGTTGAGAAACATGGCGCAAGATAAACACAAACCAAGAACAAGCTATGGAGGCTCAAAACACAGTAGAAATGACATAATGAAGAAATGAATGAAATGAGATGAAATGAACTAAATTATGAAAGAGAAACTTACATAAGAAGCATGGAGCTTGCACCTCAAGGAGAGAGTTTCATGGTAGTGCATAAGTGAATGAGAAGAGGAGAAGTGAGGCCCTCCTTATATGGAGAAGAGGGAAAAGTACTACCTATGTGGGATAAATGAGAGTACATGAGAGCTTGTGAGAATGCCCTTTCATGTGGGACAAAAGAGTAGAGCATGGATATCTCAACACCCCCCCTCCATGTGATGACCCTTTTGTTTTTTTTTTAATCGGGAACTAATGACATATGGGATCACTGAGTCCATTTGGTTTTTAGGTTCTAAGGACATATGGGATCCTTAGAAATAACTTGGACATGTGGCATATCTAGGATCTTGGGACATATGGAATCCCAAGACATATAGAAGGGTTTACAGCATGAGGTAGGTAATGCTAATGAGATGCTTTAAAAGAGATATTCTTTACAAATAGTTGCTTTGGGTGGTTCATCTATCTCGTCATCACTCCGCTCTTCACTGATGTTGGCATATCTCTTGGGTTTGTAGTAACATTTCTCCTCAAGATGATTGGTTTTCTTGTAGAAGCGACAAGGTTTGTACTTTGTAGGAAGAGGTTTCTTCTTGCTAAAAAGAGCTTTCTCTTGAGAGGGGTTATGGTGTTGAAGGTTCTTTTCTTCATCAAGTAGAGCAACTTCAACATCCTTGAGGGCTGGTTGTGGAAGAAGCCAAAGTGTGGTGATAATGTGGCCATATGTTTCCTGGGGAAGACTTCGTAGAAGTAATGCAATGAGTACATCTTCATCAAGTTTCTTTTCAATGTCCATAAGTTGAGTACACATGCTCTTAAAGTTGTTGAGATGTGAAGCAAGAGAGGACTTGGGCTCCATTTTGAGATCAAACAAGTTCATACGGAGTGTGATTTTTGAAGATTTAGCCTTAGAACCAAAAAGATGATCTAGTTTTGTCCATGCATCATAAGCAATGCCCTTCTCATTGATGTGATGCACATATTGATCACTTAAGCCAAGTGCAATGGTGGATAATGATTTTTCGTCTTTGAGTTGCCAATTAGCTTCACCTTCTCTCGTTGTTGGTTGCTTCTCCTTGCCACTAGCAATACCCCATAGGCCTTTCTTCATGAGCTTGTATTGCATTTTGACTTGCCATGTGTGGAAATGTTGGCCATTGAAGGTGGACTCTTGCTTATCTTCCATAGTGGAGATTCGGATGGAGGAGCTTGCTTAGTAGTGTATTTAGCTCTTTTAGATGTGCACCTGAAAATGGAGAGAACAGCAAGTATACCATGGGTGCAAAGGAAGGTCTTACCACTTATAATTGTGGCAGTCTCTAGTCCTTTTACAAGTGATCAATGAACTTGAGTGAGGTTATACTTTAGATACATAATGAAAGAAAACTTTACATGTGCCTGAAGTGAGGGAAGATTTGGCGCTACTCAATAGAAACAAGATGTTCTACACACCAAATGTCAGATTCAAAACAGGTCATTGAATCGGGACATGACAAGGAATAAGGAATGACTTCAAACACTTTAGTGCTCTCTGCTATACAGAAAAATATGCCTAATTAAAACCTTCCACGTCATAATTGAATAAAAAAACAAGAGCTGCATGTCTGGTCTGCAAAAGAGCCGCACAGTTCTTGATTGCAGGTTGCAGATCTTAGTAAAATACATTGAATGAAGAGCCGCCCACGATCTGATTACAGCCGATGGTAAATTGAGTCGTTCTCGACAACTGGATCTAGAGATTGTTGATTTATTGTGCTGATATTGCGCACAATGGACTGCAACACGTCTCCTCTTCAAACTTCTCCCTAGGTAGAGCCTTCGTGAAATGGTCTGCAATGTTCTCCTGCGTGGGTGCATATGCCAAGCTGATCTCCCCAGCAGAGAACCTCTCCCTGACATAGTGATAATGCACCTCAATGTGCTTAGTGCAAGCATGGAACATAGGGTTCCCCGCAACTGCCAATGCGCTCTGACTGTCAGTGAAGATGGTGGTGGCAGAAGACTGGCCAACACCCAAATCATCCATAAGGCGTTTGAGCCACACACACTCAACAGTAGTTGTGAAAGCTGCCCTATACTCAGCCTCACAACTAGAAGTGGCCACAGTAGGCTGCTTCTTGCTCAACCAAGATATACATGAGCTACCAAGCATGAAGCAAAAACCACTGGTGGGCACACGAGTATCATAGCAACCAGCCCAATCTGAGTCAGAAAAAGCATGCAAATCTAGCGGTAGTGATCCCCCCTTGGGATAAAACAACCCAAGTAGCCGAGTACCACTCAAGTAGCGAAAGATGTGCTTAACCGCCTTCCAATGCGTGACTCCTGGGCAATGCATAAACCTGCTCATCTTTGAGACAGCAAACTGAATATCTGGCTGAGCAATGCATAAGTAAATCAAGCATCCAACAGCCTGCTGATAGAGAACAGCATCAAACGCATCTCCAGCATCATGAAGACTCAATCGTAAACCTGTCTCCATAGGAGTGGCAATAGGCTTACAGTCTTCAAGGCCAAAACACAGCAATAATGTGTCAATATATTTCGTTTGACACAAAGCCATTCCACCATCAACTTGCATAAACTGAATGCCCAAATAGTGATGCAAATGCCCCAAATCAGACATCTCAAATGAGGCATGCAAATCAGCCTTGAAATCACTAATATGCTTCTCAATAGGACCAGTGAGCAACATGTCGTCAACATAGACAACAATGATCAGAAGCACATCATTAGCATGCTTAACATATAAGGTGCTTTTAGTTGGACTGTTCTCAAAACCATGTGCAACTAGATAGGCATGTATCTTCTCATACCAAGCATGTGGTGCTTGCTTTAAACCATATAATGCCTTCTTTAACCTGCACACCTGGTTTTCATGCCCTTTCTGCACAAAGCCACGGGGCTGAAAAACATACACTTCTTCATGCAAGTCACCATTCAGAAATGTTGTTTTAATGTCCAACTAATGTACATTCCAACCATGATGGGCTACAAGTGCACAAATGCTCCGCACAGTAGTCATACGGCATGCAGGTGCAAAGGTCTCATCAAAATCAATGCCTCTTTCCTGCGCATAACCCTTTGCAACAAGCCTAGCCTTATACCTGTCAACTATACCATCAGGTTTACACTTCAGCTTGTATACCCACTTAGTGCCAATGGCCTTCTTGCCAGGAGGCAAGTCACATAAAGAACATGTACCATTTTTCATTATAGCATCATACTCCGATTGCATAGCAGCCATCCAATTTTCTGAATTCTGTGCTTCATCAAAAGAAACAGGCTCATTCTCATCACAGAGACTAGACGCAACCATAGCATAGCAATCTGATGCAAAGGAGGCACTATGAGAGCCTGAACGAGTATGATATGACAAAGGTGCATCTAATTTATTGTCATGCAAGGTCTGCACCAGCCATTTTGGCATAGTTTTTGCCTGCTCAATATCAGCTCTCTCATCAACAAGTGCATCATGTATATCTACATCAAAAATGGAATGATCTGCATCATCATATAAAACCTACAAAGGCTGAGAAGTTGCCTCATTAGGACCAGCACTAGACTGTCCACTTGTAAAAAGAGGCATCAAAGTATCATACATGTCTTTGGAGCTAACAGATGTCTCCTTAGTACATGAAAGCAATGGCTGAATAGCATCTTCCACAAAGACAACATCACGGCTAACCAGAATGTGTTTAGTCTGTGGATGATACAGACGATAGCCTTTACTTTCAGAACCGTACCCAACAAAAATACATTTTACTGCCTTATCATCCAATTTTCTGCGATGTTGTTCAGGCACTAGTGCATATGCCAAACAACCAAAAACACGCAGATGAGCAACAGATGGCTTTCAGTCATGCCAAGCCTCATATGGAGTGATAGATTGCAGTGCTTTAGTGCGACACTTGTTAAGTACATATGCTGCACACATGACAGCCTCAAGCCAAAAACTATGTGGTAAAGCCTGACTCTTGACCATACACCTCGCCATCTCCATGAGTGATATGTTCTTTCGTTCAGCAAATCCATTTTGTTGAGGTGTATACGGCACTGTACACTGGTGTTTTATCCCACGTTCCAAAAATGCATTAAAATCAGAAGACATATATTCCCCCCCTCGATCAAAACGAAGGGTGTCCATTTTACATGTTGACAGATTTTCAGCCAAAACCAGAAACTGTTTGAAGCACATGAACACTTTGAACTTTTCCTTCAATGGATATACCCATGCATGCTTGGAAAAATCATCGATGAAAGTCACGAAGTAAAGATAATTTCCAAAAGGTGTCTGCATAGGACCACAGACATCACTATGTACAACCTGCAATTTCTGAGTAGCCGAACTGAACCATCTTTTGGAAAGGATGAACGCTTCATTTTACCTCATCAGCAGAAATCAATTATTCCTTCAAGTCTTTGATCTTCATTAGGAAGTTGTCCATAGAATCACCTTCATTCATGTGCTCACTCTCCAACTGTTTTCGGAGGTAAGCAACATGAGCCTCATTCCTAGCTTGGTACAATGGCAGGTAAGTGTATCCCAAGCATCCTTAGCTGTTCTGCAAGAGCGAATGTGAGGAATAATGGCACGTTTGATAGACAAAGCTATCAATGCATGTGCCTGGGCATCTCTGCCATCCCAAGGAATCTGCTCTGCAATAGGTGTAGCCGAAACAGCAGCACGAACAGGAATCTGCAAAATATCATCTTCGACACCATCTTCATCAGCTCCAGCACCTGTATTTGCAGTACCTGTAGTCAGAGGTGTAACAGGACGTCTTTCAACACCCTGCAAAATGTTCCACAATCCTTTTGCAACCAATACATGTCGCATCATATAAGCCCATAATGGGTAGTTGGTACCATCCAACTTATCCTCAACAGCCAACATACAGAATACATCACTGCTTTCAGCCATGGCCGGTGACTAAAATATCTTGATGCAAAAAATTGACTGTATCTCAAAAAGTTGAACAGAACTGCCCCGACGAGTTTTGCTAGACCTGTGCAGACTTCGAGACGCTTATACTGGCGAACAGAAACTGGTATATACCTTTGGCACAAAAAGATGAAATAGCCTGCACAAGCATTGCGATAATGCGTTTGGAGGCCGAAACAAGCTCAGATCACGATTTCGGCACCACAAAGCGAAGCCATTTTGATCTCGAAAACATGTTGAGTATGCTCACCAAAATTCGTGCGATTCTGAGACTACAAACGGAGGAGTGTCAACGGCACCCTAGATGAAGCGACGACCTGCTCTGATACAAATTGTTGGAGATAGATGTCTACGGAAGCACGCAAACAGCACAAGGAAGAAGAAGAAGCTTAGAGCACAACGCACAATACTGAATGTATTACTAGAGAATGTACAAAGATAAGTAGCCCATTAGGTCAATAGGCGTATATACAAGCCGGGGCAAAAAACCTCCTAAAGAGGGGAAAAACTGCCCCGGTGGTCTGTTGAGAGCAGTATGGGCACCCAAGGACCGACTAGACAAGTAAGCCAGCGGAGAGAGTCAGAACAAGGTGAAGGAGTAAGTAGACAAAGCAGTCGACGCAAATCTGGCAGATAGGCCCTTCAATTTTTTCCAAATCAACATCTTTTAACAGTGATTCTTATCACTAACAATCATTGTAAATACCATTTCATATTTTTGTAGCTCCATTTTGTGCAAGCCAAGGAGTCCTTGAGCTTGAGGAGCCTTAGAAGTACCTACATATCAATTTTCGTATTTTTTAGACTTCGTTTAAGTCCTCAAATTAGCCCTGGAACCTAATTTTTAACTAGGCCGGACACTAGGTCTGGACAGGGCCAAAACTTAGCCAAAAACTATAAAAAGAGCTAGAGAGCTCATTTTTGAGGTTAGCTTGTAATTGAAACGAACTTGTAAGAGCTTTTTGAAAGTAATCTAAGAACTCCATTGCTTCTCACTCTTTGTCTTGCCGTGTGTGCGCGTGTGTGTGTATGTGTGTGCATGTTTGTGTGCTTCTCACTCACGCATTTGTGCCTCCACTTGCTCGAGGTCTTCATACCATTCTCACGTCTTCCCGGATTGACATTGAAGGAGGTGCTACTCATCACTGAGCTACACCAAATTTTGGCGCCGTTGCCGGGGATCGAGCTTTGAGGACGAGCGTGTGATGGTAAGACGTAGAGTTGATGCGTTGGAGTTGTAGGTATTTTCTTCACTTTCATCTATTTTCTTGTTTTTTCTTCACCATCATCATCACCATCTTCCTCATCACCATCTTCCACCTCCATCTTCATCATCGCGAAAATTTCAGTTTTTTTACTATATCCCCATCTCCACCTCATTTCCCTCATTTCACTTGTGAGAGAGAGCGAGAGAGCGATATTGCATGTGTGTTTTCTTGCATGTTTCTTGAGCTTTTTGCAGGACCTTGCTGAATCACCATCCCCAGCTTCCTGCGCAGGTACGAAACTCGTCGAAACTGTCTCGCAGTCGCCGACTCCTGTCGATCGCGATTGACAGAAATTCTCACCTTTTGGTAAATCTGAGTGCACCACAGTGGACTAGAGACCCTGCACATCACCTTTCCATCAAAATTTTTGAAAATCTTGCAAAATTTCAGTCCATCGCGATTGATTGCTCTGTCCATCGCAATTGACAGCTCTGTCCATCGCGATTGACAGCTCTGTCCATCGCGATTGACTGCCTGTCCATCGCGACCGACTGAAGCTCTGTCCATCGCGATTGACTGCCTGTCCATCGCGACCGACTGAAGCTCTGTCCATCGCGATTGACTGCCTGTCCATCGCGATTGACTGAACCCCCTGTCCATCGCGACCGATAGCCTGTCCATCGCGACCGATAGCCTGTCCATCGCGATTGAATGAACCCCCTGTCCATCGCGATTGACTGAACCCCCTGTCCATCGCGATTGACTGAACCCTCTGTCCATCGCGATTGACTGAACCCCCTGTCCATCGTGACCGATAGCCTGTCCATCGCGATCGACTGAACTCCTGTCCATCGCGATTGACAGCCCTGTCCATCGCGATTGACAGCCTTGTCCATCGCGATTGACAGCCAATTTTAGCCAAATTTTTTAGGGTTTGTTAATTGAAGAGTTGGGCTAATTTTGGGGCATAAACATTTTACTCTAGAGCACATTAGGAAGCCTTAGGAAAACAACTTGGGGAAAACTTGTTGCACAGTGATTCTGTTTGAACTCTGTCTTACCCTAGAACCCTGAACGGTCACAACTTTTTCATACGAAATCAATTTTTTGAGCTCTAGGGCTTGTTGGAAAGCTTGTGGCATATACTACACGCCCTCAACTGTTTTTTATAAAGATAATGCGTTGATTTTCAGAGAGGGAATTTTGAAGTTAACCATACCCAGGGGAATCAAAGTCAGGGGTCCTTAGAATTGTTTTCTTAAAAATCACTATGCAAGTTTGTGTTTGTGCTACAAGAATGAAAATAATTGGTTCTGTCTTTGGAATTTAAATCTTTAAGCTAACTTTGGAACTCTTACAGATCCATTGAGAGCATCGAAAGGCGTTCTAAGCAAGTGTAAGTGCAAGCTTGGGAACACACTTCCTGGGCACTCAAAGGCAACCAAGCAAGAAACAAAAGGTTGGAAACTTTTAACCCCCTCTATCAATTCATAGTTTAGGCTAAGAACGACGAGAGGTAGGAGTAAGTCAGGGCGACGATAGGCAGGTATCAAGTTGAAGACTACCTAAAAACTCAAGATCAAGCTAAAAACCTAATCTCTGTACTGTCGATAACATAAAGGAAAAGAACCTAACGTGGAACGATCAACCTGAAAGCACGAAGAACATTCAAGTATTCCTGACGACGTAATGTCAGACAAGACCTTAAGCACGAGAAATAACTAAAAAGGACCAAGCGGCTAATATAAAGTAACCAGCAACGAGGTTGTACTCTGGGCAAAGAATTGGGCTCCTTAGATAGGCATATGAACCTTAGATCAGGACGACATCTAGTAAGGGAGAGACAAAGCCTTAGGTCTTCAGAGGCTAGTGTTAACCACACTGCTAGGTCTTGGGCCCAGCAGTTGAGCCACCACTCGTACTACCCTAGCTCTGAGACCAGTGAGTCAGAGATGTCTCAAGGCATGGACAAACCTACGGGAAGTTCAAGAGTGCCTTACTTGTACAGAGTAGAAGGCCCTTACAAAACACAGTTGGAATACCTTAGGACCAACCGATTAGGTGCTAGCATCTATGAGGACGGCCTAGGAAGATCTGTGATACAGATTAAGAATCCTGATCAATCCATTGGACTAGAGCACCCAGCAGTCAAGTTTGAAAACGGTGCATACCTGGACAAAGAAGGAACCATATACGTAGTCACCAGTCACCCAGACAGAACAGATGAATTTGGGAATGTAATCTCAGATGCGGACTTAGGTGACTTGGAACAAGGAAACATGGGTGCGGAACCTAGAACCCCCCGAGGCAAATCTGTTCTCACTAGGATTATCACGCCTGAGTGGGTTCCCCAAGACAACAAGAGCATAGAGTTGCTCCTCAATCGAGAAACTGACGAAGCCTTTTGGAGGTATAAATCTAATCAGCCAACTGATATAGAAACTATCATGATCTATGAGTTTAAGGATCCGGATAGCCCAGGTAGAGTGACCTACTTAGATCACACTTCGGAAAGGATCTTTGTGGTGACAGAAAATGATAGGCATGCTTACACTTGGAAGGGTGAATTCATTTTCCCCCAACCAAGATTGAATGTATCCTATGGTCACCCTGGAGCTGGAACATCCCAAGCTCATGGAACTCAAAGAGACAGAAGTAGAGATAGACCAGAAGTAAGCTTTGCCAACCCAGTGGGCAGAGAAAGAACGAGGACGGAGACGAATCGAGTAGAACCTGAGATACTTAGAGCTCACAGGAACCAAAGAAATGTGGATGGATTTCCTCTGCCGAGACCTAGAGAGCACAGAACTTTGAGACCGACCCAGCTAGTTAAGTCCATGAAGAATTACTTTGATGGCACAGGAGATCCCTATGATCATGTGGCGGAGTTCAAGCAAGTCTTGAGAGCTGAACAAGTGGAGGATCTGTTCATGCAGTACAATGCCTTCGGTCTAACCCTTAGGAACACAGCACTTACATGGTTTCAGCCATTAGATGAGCGGCAGTTCAGGAGCATAGACCAACTCCTAGAGGCATTTATTATTGAATTCTCTAAGAGTGGCATAAGACACAATACCTCCTCGCTGATTCATAGCTTCAAGCAAACCCCTCAAGAAACCGTGAGACTTGCAGGAAGAAGATTTAGGCAATATCTTGAAAGGTGCCCTGTTTCGGAGCTACCCACACCTGCCAAACAAGTGGCCTTATTCCTTGATGGATTGCTGAGTACGAAATTGAGATCCTATGTGTATCTGAAGGACCCTAGGACTATAGAAGAGTGTGTACGCATGTGCATTGACATTGAAGATAACCTAGGGGAAGAACTAGAGCTTTCCAAAATCTACAAAGATTCAGATAGTGCATCTAGTCACTCTTCCACGCAATCCACATCAATTGAGGAACTCGCAGAGAAAGTGGCCCAAAAACTAGGCGTCTCTAGCAAACAAATTCCGAGGTTTACCCCAGCGAAGAGGTGCTATACATGCGGTGGTGACCATATGGCAAACGTGTGTCCCATTATGGCTCAGTCCCAAGTAAATCCTAGTAGCCAGTACTGCACCATAGAACGGAGGTACACCAATCACACCGCACAAGATTGCCCCTACAATAAGCAAACAGTTAGGCAAACTTACCCTCAACCCTATCCACTGCAGGGAAGATACCAGAATCAGTACCCTCCACAGCCATATGGCAGGCCCCAGCAACCCTATCAGCAACCATACCAAAACCAACAAAGACCTCAGCCTGTGTTAGCACAACAACCCCCAGCTCCAGCTAATGTGATTCCGGTAAAGTATACTGCTGCAGAAGAGAACCTGAATAGAGCTATAGTCCCTGTAACACCACTGCTTTCTGAAAGTGATCCCGGTGACCATAGCTTTGATTCTACACATGTCGATAGTCCCCAGGCGTACTACATGCAGTCTCCAGAACATGGTGAGTCCTATTACAGCGAAGAGCCAAATGAACCTAGTTGGGAGTCAGATTACACAAACATCATGTATGCAAACCCCAACCCTAGGCCTCAACCTAGGCAAGTAAGACCTCCATTCCCAAGAGGACCGTGCTACAGATGCCAAGGTGATCACCTCATTCGTGATTGCCCCTTACCTCCACCTACACAAACCCAGTCAGTGACGATCCAAGGCTTTTGCCAAGATTGTGGAAAAGAGCATATCTTACGAGATCGCCCAAAGAACCCCAATAATATGCCAAAAATCACGCCTATCAACGTTATTGGGTTAGTGGTAGATTCCACAGGAAGTGTCACTTCCGTTGCTCCCGTACAGGTAGTCACTAGAGCTTAAGCATTGCAGCAAAACCAAGGGGTAGACCAGGAAAAGAGCCCAACAGCTAGTGAAACTGAGAGCATAACCAAGAAAAGGACTAGAGCTTGAAGAGATAGCCGTGAACGTATGAAAAGGCAATGGGCAAAGAAGATGAGTGAACTTGAGGAAAGTCTACGAGAAACCAAGGCCAAAATCATAGAGATCACATCCCAACCGCACTCTCACACAATCCCACCGCTACCATCCCCATCACCCTCCATCCCTCCACCCTCTAATACACCCCACGTAACCCACCCACCACCCCAAGCAGGATCAGTATTAGCTGATCCCACTCCCGAAGACCTTAATATGATGCTTAAAGCATATCAGGCCAGAATCCAAGAAGGGCCAAACGTAACCGATCATGAAAAATGCTACCCTAGAGCCGAACTAGAGTTAGAACGAACCAAAATTTGTGCCAAAATGGTGGAATTGGCTCAGACCATGTTTGAGGCCAGTCGCCTATTTAACATCTCTAGTTCAGCAAAGACACAGTTGCACTTTGATGGACTGTTAGAAAGAATAGAGAAGCTGATTGCACAATCAGAAAAGGAACCTGCCCCCCAAAGAAAGGAAGGGGCAAGAGAACGGATAAGCCAGCCTCTTCAGGAAGCCCATGTGCCTCCTCAAGAAGCTTATCGTTCCCCCCAAAAGGCAGATGAGCCTCCCTCGAAAGCTTACGTACCTCCACAGGTTGCCTACATTCCTTCTCAGGGAGCATATGAGCCTGTTCGGAAAAGTAATAGAATAAGTAATCCTCCCCAGGAAGCTTGTGCTCCAAACATCTATGAGAGCGAGGAAAGAGCCAACGATAGAATAAGCCCTCCTTCCCAGGTTGCTTATGTGCCTAGTTCTACGGAGCCAGACACTTCTTCTTCTATGAATCGGTTTGCACCAGACTTCCTACGAGAGATTCAAGAAGATAAATGGGATAACGAAAGTGAAGTCGCCCCTCCCTTTGAACTTGTGGATGATGCGCACGACCAATTCCCACAAGACATCCCATCTATTTACGGGGAACATGAGAATACTCAGTCTCACGAGAGATTGGACTTTGAGTCTAATTCCATACAGGAGCTACCCCACTTCACAGGCCCATGGGAAGCAAAGTCCACGTGTATGAGAGCACCCACAGTCATGGTAAGGAATGACGACTCAGTCATACCTAGGAACTCGGAGGTAGTAAAGAACACTGAGGTGCAGCGCGACATCACTTTGGAAGAACTGCCTAAGGATAGATCAAAAGTGAGGAAATATGTAGCCAGTCAAGTAACTGAAGTTGCAAAACCTCGTTCCCAGGTAGGATCACATAGGACAGTGCCAGAAATTCCCTTGGATAAGATAGGGGATATGTGTGAAGGTGAAGAAGGGAACACCTATCTTCCCATCACCTACCAGGAGTACACCACCAAGGCAATTTTGGACTCAGGTGCAGGAGTTGCAATTGCCACTACTTCCCTATGGAAGCGTTGGGGCAAGCCAGCACTCAGGCCAACGAGAATGAAATCGCAGATGGCCGATGGTCACATAGAGAGACCCCTAGGATTGTTAGAAGGAATAACTCTCACCACTTGTGGCGTCGAGTTTGAGCATACATTTGCAATATGTGACTTCAGCAAAAATCATGCCTATGAGATGATTTTGGGAAGACCATTTATGCGACAGTTGCAAGTGGTACAGGACTGGGGAACCAATTCTTTGTACCTGCAACACTTAGGTGTTACGACCAAAGTCAATCTCAAAGATTACTCTCATAGAGATGTACCTCCTATCCAGTGGAATCCCATCCATAGAGCCAAAGATGATACAGAATCGGTGCATTCCATAGGGTCAGGATCCTCATGGATGCATGAAGACACCCACTTATGGATGTGTAAAGTAGCAGTAGAGGAAGAGAAGAGAGAAAAGGCCAGAGAAATAGGTGCAAACGAAACTCATAGACCCATTCAAGACCCAGCCTATGCACCTGTAGTCTTTCCTGATGAGGAATTCGAACCTCACGGCTGGGCAGAAATTTTAGCAACAATGGATGTAGCCATCAATGAGGAACAATGGACACCCCACTGTGATGAGGATGGCTATGACATTTCAGTCTTCTCCATAGAGCCAATCATGGGAGAAGCAGTTCTAGAAGAATGCGAACCTAGCCCTGATGCATTTGAGGACGCAAGTGACTCCGATCTAGAGTCAATCATTATGGACCCACCATTTGCATCAGATGAAGAATACTTCCATGAAGTAGAATTTCAACCCCAGAGGCATGGAGAGCTTACAAACGATGTAAGATTAGCAACACATGTGACCCAGAAGGAAGAAGGGAAGAAACGAAAGAAGAGAGAAGTCTCACCAGAAGAGGAAGAATCTTTGTTTGAGGTCCCAGAAAATTTTAAGAAGTATGAGATAGATGACAGGAGAGTCATGATAAGAATGCCTAAACGAGAGGCACAAGCAGGAGAGGCCTATGATAACAAAGAAACCACCAAGAAAATAGTTGTGGCCCTAGAAGAAGGAGAGGAGAGATGCACGTACATAGGCCATGACCTAACAGAAGAAGAAGAGCATGCATTAATCGCCTTGCTAAGAGAATACAGAGATGTATTCGCATGGAGTTACAAGGATTTGAAAGGTGTTGACCCGGACATATGCTCACACACCATTCCCATGACCTCAGATGCTAAACCTTCTAAGCAAAAGCCCTATACATATAACGATAATTACGCTGCTAAGATCAAAGAAGAGATAGATAGACTGGTTGAAGCTGGATTTATCTATGAAATTGAGCACACTGAATGGGTATCCCCCATCGTAGTGGTGCCCAAGAAGAATGGCAAGCTGTGTGTGTGCATTAACTTGAAAAAGGTTAATGCAGCCACGATTCGAGATAACTATCCGCTTCACATCACAGAACATCTCTTAGAAAGAGTGGCAGGCAAGGAAGTGTACAGCTTCCTTGATGGATTTTCGGGTTACAATCAAGTAGCCATAGCTCCAGAGGATCAGCATAAAACGGCTTTTGCCACAGAATGGGGCATTTTTGCGTTTAGAGTAATGCCATTTGGGCTTACCAATGCACCAGCTACCTTCCAGAGGCTGATGTGCCATGTGTTTAAGGAGTTCCTGAGGAAGAGTTTAGAGGTCTATGTTGATGATCTTTGTGCTCATTCCAACATTAGACAAACCCATATCCCTGAGCTCAGGCAAATCTTTGACAAATGTAGAGAATATCAAGTCTGCCTGAACCCAGAAAAGTGTGTTTTTATGGTCAGGCAAGGCAAGATTCTAGGACACATAGTGTCAAAGAATGGCATATCTACCGACGAAGAAAAAGTGAGAGCCATAGCAGAGCTACCTAGGCCAAAGAATGTCAAGGAAGTACAAGCTTTCATGGGGCACTGTGGTTATTACCGACGATTTATACACATGTATGCTGTCATTGCAAAGCCCATGTACGGACTTCTGACAAACTTTGAGTGGACGGATGAATGCGAGAATTCCTTCCAGGAGCTTAAACGAAGATTATGTTCAGCACCAATCTTGACCACACCAGATTGGAATAAGCCATTCCATGTTCACGTGGATGCATCCAATTATGCTATTGGATGTGTGCTTGCACAACCCACTGGTGAAGGTAATATGGATCTTCCAATTGCCTATGCCAGTAGACAATTGAATGCAGCTGAACGGAATTACACCACTACGGAGAGAGAAGGCTTAGGCATGGTATATGCAGTTAAGAAATTTAAACACTATTTGCTTGCAAATAAGTTTAAATTTTTTACTGATCATCAGGCATTGATATATCTCGTAAACAAGCCATGCAATACAGGAAGATTAGTAAGATGGTTTCTCTTGCTAATGGAATATGATTTTGAGGTTGTGGTAAGAAAAGGGAGGACCCATTTGAGAGCTGATCATCTTTCTAGGCTCACATCGGGAGAAGCCCCACAAGGAGTATCAGATGACCTTCCTGATGCTTACTTGTTTAATTTGGAAGTGGTGCCGCAGTGGGCTAAGCCATTGGTACCAGTATTGACATACGGGCCTAACCATCCAGTGGTAAACACACGAAATAGAGAGGTTGTAAAAGCCCAAAAGTACCACATCATGGCAGGAAGTATGTACAAGCACACAGATCAAGGGATCTTGGCTTGTTGCGTAGAAGAGGATGAGTACTCTAAATGGTTGCAATTAGCACATGTAGGTGCACTAGAGCAACACCATTCAAAGCAACGAACTTTACAGAACCTAAAGAGACTCGGAGTACATTGGCCAACTATGGAAGCGGATGTCCAAAAGTTGTGCAAGGAATGCCCAATCTGTTGCACTAAACCACCTGTGGAACACGCCACTCTTTATCAAGTATCCATTGTGCCAGATTGGAGTGAACCACTAGTATCCTTCTTGAGGACGAAAACTTTCCCTCCAGACATGACTCTGGCGAGGAAAAGGAGTTTAGAACAAGAAGCCCTGGATTACTCACTCATTGGTGATAATCTATACAAGCGTGGTAAAGATGGTTACCTGAGACTGTGTGTCCATGAGAGTGAATATCTTAAGATCTTGGAAACTGCTCACCAAGGTGTAGCAGGAGGACACTTTGGACCAGATCGGGTGATCAAGGCGATACTATTTGCGGGCTTCTGGTGGCCTACCCTTCACATGGATGCACATACCTATGTGAAGCGATGTGATGTCTGTCAGAGAACTCAGTACCCTATACGAAAAGATGAGATGCCACTGAAACCTATGATGGGTGGACGTGCATTCTCTAAGTGGGGAATAGACTTCGTAGGTCCTATTAATCCCCCAGCTAAGGGTTCTCATGCAGAATACATCATTGTTGCAACAGACTATCTAACTAAGTGGGTAGAGGTAAAAGCCACGACGAAGAACGATGCTCAAACAACTGCTAAATTCTTGTTTGAGAATGTATTCACAAGATATGGGCTACCTATAGAGCTTGTGAGTGATAGAGGCACTCACTTCTTGAACAAAGTGATTGAAAATCTACTCCAAGAATTCTTGGTAATACACAAGAAGTTTGCCCCTTATCACCCTCAAGCTAATGGACAAGCTGAGAGCACCAATAAGATCTTATGCAATGTACTGACAAAATTCGTGAACACTAAACGCTCTGATTGGGACAAACAGCTACACCATGCTGTTTGGGCATAGCGAGTTGCCTACAAAACGGTACTCCAAGCCACCCCCTTTCAGATGGTATTTGGCCAAAACGCTGTGCTACCCTTGGACTTCTTAATACCTACGTTGAAAGTAGCACAAGAGCACGAATGGACAGGTCATGAACTCTCCTCTAGACTTTTTGACCTTGAACAATTAGGAGAAACAAGACTGAGAGCCGCTGCAGGAATATATGCAGCCAAGAAGAGACAGAAGGCATATTTTGATGCCCATGTGAAGGATAAAGGCTTGAAAGCAGGAGATCTAGTCTTAGTCTATACACTGAAACAACACGCGAGGAAGCTAGAAAAGAGAGGCTACGGACCTATGATTATCAATAGGATCTCCACGAGTGGAGCAGTACAATTGGCCACATTAGAGGGTGATGTTCTCCCTAACTATATTAGCGGATGCAGAGTCAAGTTGTATCAGGAACCCCTCACGGAGGAAATGCTCAGCCAACTCAACACTGCTAAGAAACGCAAAGAGGAAGAAAAGCGAATTCGAGAGGAAGTTCAAGCAGAAGCTTTAGAACGCATCAGAAGGATGAAATTACGAAGGCAAGGTAGAGATCAGCCTAGAACAAATGACTATGCAGATCAAGGATATCATATGGCAATGTGTGAAGTCGCAGGAACAAGCTCATATAGGATCACTGATCGACGTCCTTTCATAACCTTAGATATAGGACAAGGAAAGAGTGCAAGGACTGTAAGAGCCTTGATTGACTCAGGCGCAGCCACTAGTGCTGTTAAATTGTCTTACTGTCAAGAGTTGCAATTAACTGTCAATCCTGTGGAAGCATATCTCATAGGATTGGGAGGCGTGGAAACCCCTTGCATGGGCGAGGTGGAACTTCCCCTCTACATTCATGATGAGGCAATGACAATTAAAGTACTAGTGTGTCAAGATGAGGACCTCACGGAACCCCTTGTCTTGGGTCAAGACTGGATCTATGACCAAGCAGTAAACTTAAACCCAAGAAGTGGACTTCTTCAGGTGTGGGTCAATCATAGTCGAATCACAGTAGAGTTAGATAATGGAGCACTCAAGGAATTAGGAAAGGCACAGACTCCTGGTCCCTCCAGGGGTGCACATGAAGTTGACCATGCTGTTCTTGTCCAAAACTATGTGTTGCAGAGGAATGCTATGCGCAAAAAAGGAGTCAGGGATGCAACGGAACTCCCTTCTTTTCCAAAAGTCAGAAGGAGGCAACAACCAAAGGTGGATCAAAGGCAGAAGAAGCAGAGTACTACCTATGCCGGAAATCAAAAGAACCTGCGCAGCAGAATGTCTCAGCAAGTGAACCAAATGTGGGTGCGAAAAGGCGAACACCCGGTTGCACTCACGCCAACCACACGGGCAAAGCCTCTTATTAGTAACCAACAACACGTCACTAATAAGAAGTCTTCCGGAAATTCTTCTGCTAACGTGAAATCTATTTGGGTGCCCAAGAAGTCGATGAAGGCTAGCCCACAATCAAGACAAATTTGGGTGCCTAAGGCTTGTTTGCGGGCTCAAATAGCTATACCAAGAACACACCAAACACAGCATGGTCCATTCACTCGCACAGCCTACATCCACTCATTTTCAACACCAAGGCCCATGAGCACGAACAGAATCACTTGTAAATGGGTCCCTAAAAGGCCTCACTTCCAAGCTGACACACCTATAAAGCTCTCGAGAGCCTCTACGGAACCAAGAGCAAAATCCATCCACTGCATTTGGCAGTCCAAGACTTGTAACAAACCCCCTGACCCCAATTGTAAATCCAGGGCCACCTACTAACCGCTTCACTCTCACTTCACATCATTCCGCTTAGCTCGTAGGCCTACCCAATTCCTAACTACACACACTAGCACCGAGCACCTATTAACCTCTAACCACTCCCAAACTTTAAGTTAATGTTGTAACAGGGGACACTGTGTCATTTTTGTGCCCATTGCAATGTTAACATTTATTCATATATTCTCACAGAACCAGCTGCGAAGTTTTCAACATGGCTGAGGCAGCAGGAACTAGTTCTCATACAGAAACAAGCCCGCAAGTGGTGGACTTAGACAGTTTACCCGTTTTGCCTGAGACAAATGAAAGACCAGAAGAATTGCAGGCCGTCAAAATCATACCTATTGCGGACCCTCCACGTGGCCACACCATGCCCGTAGGGAAGACTTCCCACTGGTTTACTGAGGTGGCAGGACCCTTGGGTGAAGGAACGTACCTATGGGAATCAGAGTTGGACTTCAATGGGAAGCAAGGCAGATACCATTTCTTTACAAGAGAATTTGAGAAATTACAAAATGCAGAAGGTCTACGTCCGATATGGGAAAAGGCAGGATTGAGTGCCTATTTCAGTGCACGACTCCCAAAACCTGACTTCATGCGATGCTACTATCTCATCAACACCTTGACTCCAAACCAGAACCCAAAAGGTGTAAGCTCATTTGTGATTCCATCTCTGACAAAGGGGAATGAGCTCAAGAGGTTCAGGCTATCAAACAATTTGGTGAGAGAGGCTAGGACATGGTATCCATGACGCCAAATATTGCAATACACCTTCGCATGTGCATGCAACACTTTGCTTTTCCTGCACAAGATAGATTCACCATGCCGCCCAAAAAGATTTGGTTTAGTTTGTATCTGGCAGAGACACAGAGCCTCACCATCAACTTACCCCACTGGATAATTGATCAGATACACCTAGCTCACAAACGATGGCCGCGGAAACAGGTTCTATATGGTTGCTGTGCTCTGACAAGAATCATTTATAGATGTTTGGCTTACGACATTCCGATCCAACGGGCCCTAATGTGGAATCGGGTTGAGCAGTTTAGAGGCAGGACATCCACTGGACCCCCTTCTAAGAAGATGAGAGGCACTGTCCAAGTCCCATGTGCTCAACCACGTGGAGCCACCCTAACACCAAACATCACCCCTCCACCCCGAAGAGTCCGACCATTCACACTCCGACTTCCAAGACGCAGCACCGATGGTTCCACCTTGATATTCCCTCCCATCCCAACCGATCTTGAATTTCCTAGTGGTGCACCTTTGGAAGAACTCACTAATGAAGATTTCCAACAATTATTACAAGATGTAGAGCTGGAGGCAGAAGAGGCACAACAAGCGGAAAACGTGCAAACGCAGGCCACAACCTCCCAAGCACCTGTCACACCTGTTGAAGTGGATGCAGAGGATGACGGAGATGAAGAACAGGAGGATGAAGAGGAGGATTATGATCAAGAGCATCAAGAGGAGCAACAAGAAGTGCCAGAACTTGTAGGTGCACCAGCCTATACAGCTCAACTACGGAGGTTATACGACACAATCAAAGCAGTACAAGAAAGGCATCAACTCTCTCTTGTATCCGGTCAAGCTTTGATGCAAGAAATGCTATCAGACGAAGGGGTGGACCAACATTTCATTGACACCCTCAAATTAGTGTCAGAATCTTTAGGAGTTCTGGAGGCTGTACACACTGCAGTCCGCCAGTCCGTAAGGTATGACAAACGCAGAGTTGACACGTTACCACGAGCAGGTAAGACTATCAGGATACCCGTCACAGAACAAGAAGTACCCATTGAGACAACAGCCACCCCCACAACCACCACTGACCTCTCTGCCGAAACCTTCGTTCAGACATCACCCATCTCACCCCAGCATCCTCCATCACCACCTTCTCCACCCCCACCACCACCTCCCACCATGGAAGAAACGACAGTCATCACCTCTACCTTCACTTATAACCCATCCTCATTCAAATCATTTTCATTTCGAGAACCCACCTCACAAGACAACCTCTTCTCCTTCGTCACCAATCCCTTGTACACTTCATCCCTTCTATCCTCCGAACCCATGACTGGCCATCCCATAATTCCAAGCGTAGTTGGAAACCCAGCACCCACAGAAGGCACCCTGTGTTTCCCTACCTATCCCCCAATTCGGGTACCTCCATTCCATGACCCTCACTTCCCATCTGGCCCCTACACCTCTTTCAACCTGACCGCACCACCCCAATACCCGTCCTTTGTGGAGCAGTTCATCCGCTCTCCAATGTTTCAGAGGCACATTTCTCCGATGTTCGCAACGACATCAATTTTCACGAACACCACACTCACTTCACCTACCATACCCACCTACATGGTAGCCCCTGTACACACCACTTTGTCTGACCCAATGGACATTTCACCAACCACAGCACCTCCCCCCACGATTCCACCATCTCCCCCTCCCTTACCCCCCACCTCACCACTCACATCATTGGCACCCACAACATTCACTACCCCCCTACCCGATCCCACCTCCCCTGCACTTCAAACTTTTCCCCTTGCATCTCATAATGTAAATAGCACGTTCAACACCTTACTTCAGTGTGCACATCAACTACAACAAGAGTACCTTCAATTGGAAGAACGTACTACGGCCCTCCAGGCAGAATCTCAACGTCTGCAAGCTAGGGTCAACACTCTTGAAGCTGACTACCAAACGCTCCTAAACGAGCACACCACCTTACAGCAGGCACACTCCGAACTGGAATCAAAGGCATCAACAGTGGATGACCAAACAGTCAAGGAACTAGAAACACTGCTCCAAGCGCAAATGATCTCTAACGCTACACTCAGACGCAACATTGGGCTATTAAGGAAGCATATGGCCGCAGCACTAGAAGAGAACAAACGACTTCAACAACAAAACCAAGACAACTTTGAAGCGGCTATGGAAGGAACCGTAGGAGCAACCATTAGCCCTACCAGATATAGAGCAGTCCCATCGGAAGACATTCGCATCTTGCTTGAGGAGCATGCAAATTTCTTGGAGTCATATGAAAAGTTAGAGACTCAATGTGCAGATCTAAAGAAACAGATTGCCAGTGTCCCCACAGCTCAACAGGAGCCGGCAATCTTGCAACACTCTACAGAAGAAGTAGAGACCCTCCGGAAACAGGTGGTAGAACTCCAAGCACGCCTCCTACCATATGAAAGGCCATCCTCACCCATTGAAGAACCAGAACCTGAAACAGTAGTGGAAATCCCTGTCGATGACAGCTATGAAGAGCCATACGAGCCTATGCCGACGCCTGGTGGTCGAACTACGGAAGAAGGACAAGACACGTTAGAAATTCAAGTTCCAGATTGGGTCAAAAGGGTCGAGAAAGTGGGTAAGACACATGATGATCGTGTGGCCGTGCAAATGCAATCTCTCACAAATCTGGAAGAAACTGTCCTTCGGTCTTCCTACTTCCAAAATTTATCCCATCAACGGTTAATCACAACATCAGAGTCGCAATACATGCCTTATTTTGTCTTACTACATGATTATAATGCAGAAGTCAAAAGACATACAGGGAAGGAGCCCACATTCGCCACTCAATTTGAGATAGGGGATTTACCGACAGATGCACGTGCTGGCTCGATCTTCCAACCTAATTGGCGTGCACGCCTACTCAACGATTACCCAGAGATGATGAGTACCTGGGCAACCATGCCACTATATATCAAGTATAATCCATGCTATTGTCCAGTGGTACGTCGCAGATCCTGGCAAGCATTTGCAATCAAGGTACACAACAATAAAGAATGCTCGGCTTGGGTTAACTATCCATATTTTGCTCCGCCTCGGGGGACCCCAACCGTAGCTTACATGATATCAACAATTCGGCACTGGTCTACACGTCTAAATAATGTACCCGACATAGCAGCGAAAATGTGTATGAGGATATTCGAGCTCATGACCATTGTCTTCAAAAACTTTCGGAATGTCCAAGCTCCATACATCTCTGCCCCTGGATTCTCTCAAGGCAACAAGGATTTAGTCTACGACATGAGCCAAACCCCCTCGGTCACTATCATCTTTGCTTGGCATACACGAATAAAGTACTTGCCCACATGCTTCAAGCAGCCATTTGAGGAAATGTTCTCTACAGGATTCTGGGAATACCATTCCGAAATTTTCATTCCTAGACCCACACATTTGCTACATCTATTCGCAGTAGAACAAGCGATCCATGCAGATCAGTTACGTCTGCCACATCCGGACATTCCAGGACCAATCGATTGGGATCGTATGATGACAGATTTGGCCAGAGGACTACGCATACAAGAACATCAGCTTGCCACTCAGGTTGTGGAATATTACATCCAACACTCCCAGCAACAAGGGTCTGTCAGGGACGACAGACGCGAGAGAGGGGGGGGTGTTGAGAGCACTATGGGCACCCAAGGACCGACTAGACAAGGAAGCCAGCGGAGAGAGTCAGAACAAGGTGAAGGAGTAAGTAGACAAAGCAGTCGACGCAAATCTGGCAGATAGGCCCTTCAATTTTTTCCAAATCAACATCTTTTAACAGTGATTCTTATCACTAACAATCATTGTAAATACCATTTCATATTTTTGTAGCTCCATTTTGTGCAAGCCAAGGAGTCCTTGAGCTTGAGGAGCCTTAGAAGCACCTACATATCAATTTTCATATTTTTTAGACTCCGTTTAAGTCCTCAAATTAGCCTTGGAACCTAATTTTTAACTAGGCCGGACACTAGGTCTGGATAGGGCCAAAACTTAGCCAAAAACTATAAAAAGAGCTAGAGAGCTCATTTTTGAGGTTAGCTTGTAATTGAAACGAACTTGTAAGAGCTTTTTGAAAGTAATCTAAGAACTCCATTGCTTCTCACTCTTTGTCTTGCCGTGTGTGCGCGTGTGTGTGTATGTGTGTGCATGTTTGTGTGCTTCTCACTCACGCATTTGTGCCTCCACTTGCTCGAGGTCTTCATACCATCCTCACGTCTTCCCAGATTGACATTGAAGGAGGTGCTACTCATCACTGAGCTACATGGTCCTAGTGTCTTCACACACATCACTACCTAAATATATCAACACTAAGGAGACATCTGTTAGCTCCAAAGGCATGTATGATACTTTGATGCCACTTTTTACAGGTGGACAATCTACTGCTGGTCTTAATGAGGCAACTTCTCAACCTTTGCAGGTTTTATGTAATGATGCAGATCATGCCATTTCTGATGCAGATTTACATGATGCACTTGGTGATGAGAGAGCTGATATTGAGGAGGCAAAAACCATGCATAATTGGTTGTTGCAGACTTTTTCGTGACAGCAAATTAGATGCACCTTTGTCATATCGTACTTGTTCAGGCTCTCATAGTGCCTCCTTTGCATCAGATTGCTATGCTATGGCTGCATCTAGTCTCTATGATGAGTATGAGCCTGTTTCTTTTGATGAAGCACAAAATTCAGAAAATTGGATGGCTGCTATGCAATCTGAATATGATGCTATAATGAAGAATGGTACTTGGTCTTTATGTGACTTGCTTCCTAGCAAGAAAGCCATTGGTACTAAGTGGGTATACAAGCTGAAGTGTAAACCTGATGGTACAATTGGCAGGTATAAGGCTAGGCTTGTTGCAAAGGGTTATGCACAGGAAAGAGGCATTGATTTTGATGAGACCTTTTCACCCACATGTCCTATGACTACTGTTCGGAGCATCTGTGCACTTGCAGCCCATCATGGTTGGAATGTACATCAGTTGGACATTAAAACTGCATTTTTGAATGGTGACTTGCATGAAGAAGTGTATGTTTTTCAGCCCCGTGGTTTTGTGCAAAAAGGGCATGAAAACCAGGTGTGCAAGTTAAAGAAGGCATTATATGGTTTAAAGCAAGCACCACGTGCTTGGTATGAGAAGATACATGCCTATCTGATTGCACATGGTTCTGTGAACAGTCCAACTGAGAGCACCTTATATGTTAAGCGTGCTAATGATGTGCTTCTGATCATTGTTGTCTATGTTGATGACATGCTTCTCACTAGTCCTATTGAGAAGCATATTGCTGATTTTAAGGCTGATTTACATGCCTCATTTGAGATGTCTAATTTGGGGCATTTGCATCACTATTTGGGCATTCATTTTATGCAAGTTGATGGTGGATTGGCTTTGTGTCAAACAAAATATATTGACACATTATTGTAGCATTTTGGCCTTGAAGACTGTAAGCCTATTGCCACTCCTATGGAGACAGGTTAACGATTGAGTCTTCATGATGCTGGAGATGCATTTGATGTTGTCCTCTCTCAGCAGGCTATTGGATGTCTGATTTACTTATGCATTACTCGACCAGATATTCAATTTGTTGTCTCATAGATGACCAGGTTTATGCATTGCCCAGGTGTCAAGCGTTGGCATGTGGTTAAGCTCATCTTTCGCTACTTGAGCGGTACTCGGCTACTTGGGTTGTTTTATCCCAAGGGGGGATCACTACCGCCAGATTTGCATGCTTGACTGACACTGGGCTGGTTGCTATGACACTCGTGTCTCCACTAGTGGCTTTTGCTTCATGCTTGGTAGCTCATGTATATCTTGGTTGAGCAAGAAGCAGCCTATTGTGGCCACTTCCAGTTGTGAGGCTGAGTATAGGGAAGCTTTCATAGCTACTGTTGAGTGTGTGTGGCTCAGACGCCTTATGGCTGATTTGGGTGTTGGTCAGTCCTCTGCCACTACCATCTTCACTGAGAGTCAGAGTGCATTGGCAGTTGCGAGGAACCCTATGTTCCATGCTTGCACTAAGCACATTGAGGTGCATTATCATTATGTCAGGGAGAGGTTCTCTGCTGGGGAGATCAACTTGGCATATGTGCCCACACAGGAGAACATTGGAGACCTTTTCATGAAGGCTCTGCCTAGGGAGAAGTTTGAAGCTTTCCGCAAAGCTTTGCGCTTACTTCCTTTCGTGGAGTGATTTCCACATAGCTTGGCACTTCCTTATACATGAGTGCCAGCTCCTTGTTCACCGCATCACTCCCAGGGGGGATTTGTTGATATATTTAGGTAGTGATGTGTGTGAATACTCTAGGACCATCGAGGCACTTTTTTCCCTCTTTAGGAGGTTTTTCCCCCCGGCTTCTATATATGCCTATTGCCCTAATGGGCTACTTATCTTTGTACATTCTCTAGTAATACATTTAGTCTTGTGTGTTGTGCTCCAAGCTTCTTCTTCTTCCTTGTGTTGTTTGCGTGCTTCCGTAGACGTCTAAATCCAACAATACACTCCCCATTCAATTGCAAAGGTTGTCTTATGTTTGTCTTCCAAAGCAATGGCTACCTGGTTGTATCGTAAGAATCCATCCACGAAGCTATAAACTTCCTTGCCTACCACTCTTTCCAAGAGGTGTTTGGTTATAGGTAAAGGCTAGTTATCGTGAATAGTAGCTGCATTAACTTCTTTTAAATTGATGCAGACCCTAAGTTTACCATTCTTCTTGGGTACTACAACCAAGAGTGATACCCATTCTGTATGCTCTATCTCATAAATGAATCGTGTTGCTAATAAGTTGTCAATCTCTTCTTTAATCTTAGTCGCATAAACATCATTTTACATGTATGGTTGTTGTTTTGAGGGTTTTGCTTTAGATGCCATTGGAATTCTATGGGAGAAAATGGATGGATCTACTCCCTTGAGGTCTTTGTAGGTCCATGCAAATACATACCTGTATTCCCTGATTAGTTCTATCAATTCTTGCTCTTCTTCAATTGATACATCTTTTCCAATGTATGTACACCTCTCCTCTTCCTCTTCCATGGTTACTATCACTCTTTTAGTTTGTTCCTTGTTTTCATAAGCCTCTCCTTCCTAGGCTTCTCTCTTGGGTGTTTGAATCGCTATCTTTCATTCTTCTATTTCATACCTTTTGAAATGTTCCAGAACTTCGAAGAGATCTGGTGGTCACTCTACTTGATCTAGCATTTCCTCACTGTCCTGTCTTGTTTGGACTGCTTCTACCATGAACACTTTTGGTGCCTACTTCTCATTGTCATCCTTAATATCTTCTAAATATCATTTTTGTCATCCTTAATCTCTCCTAAATATCATTCCTTTGAATTGAATTTTGGCTCCATCTCTATGCTATCAGAATCCTCCCTCCATTCCTTTTCCAATATTTCTCCATCTTCCATTTCTTGGAGGATTTAGGTTCAAAACATATCCTGCTTTGTCTATACATTCATTCATGGTCAACGCTTCTTCATTAACACACACATCTAAAGTGACTAGTATTTCCATTCATCCGTGCAGTTCAAATGCTTCATTCAGAAAGATTTGAGGTATGTAAGTTAGATCTTCTATGATTCAGTAATTTTGGTGTCCTATGGGCCATAATTGTGTCCTCCCTTCTTCTCTTTTTGCCTCATTGCACATCCATAGCTGAACATCTTCCCTCATCCATGATTGGTCACTAGATCCTGCACTATGAATGGATAGATCGTCTTCTTCTTTGTGGACTAGGTTCCATTGTAATGGGGGCACATCCCTATACGAGAAGGTGTGTAAGGTTATCTTTGTTGTAGTACCTTGGTGTTGTAGATACAATGCATCTCTTCCCCAATCTTGCATAACTCTTAGTTGTCTCATGAATGGTCATCCCAAAATCATCTTGTAATTTTTAGCTTTTTCGAACTAGCAAATGGCTAAAGTATGTCTGAATTATACTCTGCATGTGGTCAATCTAATATTTTTAAGGATTCCTAGTGGTCTCTCCATGTGACCATCGGCTAGTTGAAGTTTCATGTGTGTTGGTCACAGGGTTGGCTTTCCCCATTTTTCCCAAATCTCCTTGGTGGCTATGCCTACACCCACTCCCGTGTCTAAAATTGTAGGCATACCCACTCCCGTGGCTATGCCTACACCCACTCCCACTCTAGAGCAGCGGGATTGCCAGACTATCTGTTTGGGCGATTTGCGACCTGGTGGAGACTTCATGGTGCAGATTACAGATATTCTGAGTTCTCTCACTCTGTCCTTGTTGATTCACAGTAATTCTTTATTAACACAATAATGTTATGTTCACATTAATAAGTCGGTGCGACTGTGATCATTAATTTGTGCGTTAAATATGGTGTAAGGAATAACCACAATATGAACAGTAATACGGTGTAGAAGAAGTTATACTGGACAGTAACGTAATTGATAATTAAGTTGGGAAAATCAGATAAAGGGCCTCTGCATTGTCAGACCCCTACCATCCCCAAGAACCCGAAAAGAGATTAAAAGCGGATCTATTGACAAAAGTCCCTTTTAACACTGGCTCCGTCTGTGGGAAGGTTGAGGCATCAAAGCAGAATACCACCGGCCTCATTTTGACGCCAATTATTTCACCTCCTCCACTCATGAACACTATTGAGCCCATTGTCCCAGTCGAGTCTGTTGTTCCAGACGCACCCGCTACTTCCTCGTCTTCTCCCAATTACTCTCCACCACCTTCCTCTCATCTGTTCTCAGCTTCTACATCTCAATCTCTTCCTGTGCTTCCTTCTCCAACCCCGATGTTTCATGAACTCGAATCGATGGGTCGACTCTTGATCCAATTTTCTCAGCAGTTACCTATGCAAATGAAGCAGGCAACCGATAATATTCGACATGAATTACAGCACAAAGTGGATATTTTAGAAGCAGATATTGCCCCATTACAGGAAGAAGCCAATGCAATTAAGGCACAAAACCATGCTTTGCAAGTTCAACTTCAGCAACTTCAAGCTCGACTTACAGAGCAGGATAATTTCATTGCTCAAAGAGATGCAGCATTGGCTAAGTTAAAAGCCAAGGATGTTTTGTTAACTGCTCGTGATGAAGAACTCAAGCAATTAAATCAGTTAGTACAGGATAAGGAGGATGCTCGGATTGCTTCTCGGTAACCTTTTAGAAGAAACTCGCGCCGAGCTTGATGAGGTCGTGCAGAGAGGACAAGAAATGGCTAATTTGGCTAAGCAAACTACTGTTGAATTACAGGCTGCCTCTGCCGATCTTTTTCAGGCGAATTCTGCTCTAAAAGCATAGACGAGTCTGACCATTCAACTTAAGAAGGAATTAGCAGGGATTATGAAAGAAAGGGATGCATATTATAGAACAATTCAATATCAAGCTCAGGAATTGGAACGTAGAGAGAAGCAACTAGGATCTCAAGCCGAGAGATTGTCTCGAATTGATGCGCAAATTGCGGATGTGAAGCAGCAGAGAGATGCTGCATTAGCTAATGATTTCTATTTACAAGAAGCATTTTTGCAGACCCAGACCGATGCTCTGTTCAGTCAGGTTATTTCGGTGAGTTCAATACACACTGACGCACAGCTGGTGGAGCCGGAAACATTAAAACTGATGTTGGATTCATTAAAACACAAAATCACCAGAACCTTCAAATTAGCCAGAACCATGTATATCCAAGGCATTGTAGATGAGCCTTAGTTTTCTTTTCTTTGCGGGTTTGAGTCCACCGTGCGTGCCAGTGTTAGGCCGCCGGATTGGCACAATGTAACTTTTATATTTTCATATACCGCACACACCAAAAGGGCATAGCGAAGTGATGTAACCCTTTTATTCATTAATGAAGAGACATTACGTGGTTCTCCGGTGGTAGAGGAGCGGGATCGCCAGACTGTCTGTCTGGGCGATTTGCAACCTGGTGGAGACTTCGTGGTGCAGATTACAGATATTCTGAGTTCTATCACTCTGTCCTTGTTGATTCACGGTAATTCTTTATTAACACAGTAATGTTATGTTCACATTAATAAGTCGGTGCGACTGTGATCATTAATTCGTGCGTTAAATACGGTGTAAGGAATAACCGCAATACGAACAGTAATACGGTGTAGAAGAAGTTATACTGGACAGTAACGTACTACTAAATTGATAATTAAGTTGGGAAAATCAGATAAAGGGCCTCTGCATTGTCAGAACCCTACCATCCCCAAGAACCCGAAAAGAGATTAAAAGTGGATCTATTGACAGAAGTCCCTTTTAACAGTAGACACATGTTTCCTTCATCTCCCTCACTAAATTGTTCAGCTTTATCTATTGGGATTTGGATTGTTGGAGGAGCCTCTACTCCAAATATTCTCATTGGTAGATTCTTTCGCTTCTATCTTCAAGTGCTCAGCCAATTGCTTCCACAGTTGGGGTTTCACCGGCAACAATTTCTCTATAGTTAACGAACATTATAGTTTCATTTTCTTGAGTTCTGATAAGTTATGTGAAATCTCATTTTGTGATCTTTCCTCTTTTCCCTTGATGATGGGAGTAGGGAATACTTCTTATTTTTTCTCGTACTCTCCCATGTGATTGGGTAGTGTGGATATGCTATTTGCTTCTTCTCGATTTCGATCTAGGATGGATACTTCCTCATATACCTCTTCTAAGTTCATTAGAGGTTGATTTTCCCAAGCATCTAGTTCTTCAAAGGGTGGTGGAGAGTTCTCATTCTTTTTCCACCATTCCTCTTGAATACTGGCCCACAGGTCATGTGGCCACCTTGCCTCTAATTCTGGGATTATTGACACTATCTTCCTTATTTCTCTAAATTTCTTCCTTCATTTTTTTCTCTTGTTGTTCCTTGGCTGATTTTAGGTTGTTAGGTTCCATGCATTTGTCGAACACATTTTCTGGTATTCTCATCTCTGGAAGGATTGGGATAGTATGTTCAAGTGCAGTTTGAGCTATTTCTATGAGTTTCCTACACACTTCCAATCTCTCCTTTACCAACTCTCCTCATGGGTAGATTTTTTCATGTCGCTCTATAATGGTTTCATCTTGATTCTAGACTGATAAGCTTTCAACCACATGTTCAACTCGTCTGGCATGGGGTCTACTAGAATTGATCTTGTCTCAATTGGCTTTGATTCTTGGCTCATCTGATGAGATTTTCCTTGCTCCATTCATTCTTGATGCTGCTTCCTTTTGGTTATAGCTTTCTCATCTTCTTCAATTTTCTTCCTCATTCATTTATTCTTGAGTTTCTCTCTTCTTGCCTTCCATCTTTGTGACTTCCTTGTCTTGTTAGTTTCCTCTAGGTCCTTTGAGTCCTCAACTACTTGAATCTTCGGTTCTAATCTTTTATCCATCCCAGGCTCAAATGTTGTTTCTTTTTTTGCCTTCTCATAAGCTTGGGCCCTAGTAATAGCCTTCAGTGGTACGGTGTATTCCTTATCACTTCTTGATGATTCGATCACTTCTATCAAATTGATATGAGTAGTGGTAGGACCCTTGTTGGGGTTCTTAGGGCAATCTCTAAACAGATGTTCCTTACCACATTCATTACAATACCCTTCCCATACCCTGGGGGGTGGTGGGTTGTATGGCAAAGTGCATTCCCTTAGAAAGTGATCTCCTCCACACCTATAGCATGGTCCTCTAGGGACAAGTGGTCTAGTGAGTGGTCTAATTGGAGCTAGGACCTTAGGTGCAGTGGACATAAGATTCGCATATTCCGATCCATAAGAATTTTCATATCCTTTGTAAACGTAGTATTGTTGCTAGTAGGTCTATTCACATTCTATCAAGCTTGCATCATAAGGGTAGTACTCTCCCTGGGCCTGGTCGAATCCCTAATTTGTTGTTTCCATACTCGCCAAGGATGTTTCACGTACTATACCCCTTTCTAAGTTCTCCTCTAGTTGAGTGTACTTGACCGGCATTACAGTCTATGGATGGGGTAGTTGTTGTCCTAGTACAGGTTGTGGTTGGCCATATCCTCCCTGTTCATTTGGTCTGGGTGTTATTTGTGGTCCTGGGTAAGAGTGATATCTAGGAGCTTCTCTGCCTTGTTCCCTAGGAGGATATCCATAGGGTCTATACTGAGGTGGTGCCACTAGTCTTGACTGCCTCTTAAATGGACAATTCTCAATGTTATGGTTTGACAATCATGCCATTGCCCAAGGTATTTCTTTCACTCATGATGTTGATTCAAATTTTTGCTCTATTTGTGGTCCTGGGTAAGAGTGATATCTAGGAGCTTCTCTGCCTTGTTCCCTAGGAGGTATCCATAGGGTCTATACTGAGGTGGTGCCACTAGTCTTGACTACCTCTTAAATGGACAATTCTCAATGTTATGGTTGGTAATTTTTTGCTCAATGTGGCAGTACATGTTAGGTCCCTGATTCGATTGTCTATTGTAAGGTTAAGGTTATGACAATCCTAAGCCTCCTCTTATGCAGGTATGGGATGGACGCTCTCCACCGCACAATGTATATCTTCTCAACATAGGCACTCTCAAAGGGGGGGTTCTGGTAGTTCCTCTATTCTTGCACTCCCAATTTTTAAGCTACCATCTCTGCTAATTCCTCCACATTACTCAAACTAGAAGTCACATTGCTCATAGTGTCCTCTGATTTAGTAGAGCTTAGTGTGTTTTTGAGATCATCTGTTAGGTTGTCTTCTAAATCAATACACTCTTGAAGACACTCGCTTAGTGTTTACAACCGTTTTACATAGACTAAGGTTCTCAACATCCCATTAGTCAATCCATCTAGAAATAATGATATCATTTTTCGCGACATCAGTGAACATACTGATTAAATCTTCTAGCTGTAGTTTTCATTGTTTCATTTGGGGCTTGTTTAAAACTATGGATTAAGGATGATGAATTCTGCTTAATCCCTCGCTTGGTGAATTCTCCAATAAACTCTTGGAAGAATTTTTTGATATTGCCAAAGCGATTTGGATCAAAGGGTTGGAACCAAGTCAAGGCTATTCTCGTGAGGGTTAGCATATTTTGTTGGCGATGCACTACAGTGCGTTCTCCTTCTTGTGAGCTCCACGATGATATCCTCAGAGTAGAAAACCGAGCTCCTAAGGCCACACACACTACTCCGCATAGAGACTATAGAATACGCAGAAAACATAGTACACAGGGAGCATGAAGATAAACTTCTTAGGTATTACAAATGCAGTCGGACTTACAATCTATGACTGACCAAACCACTATATGTTTTATTAAAGATCATATACAAAGAAGTGTCCAGTGGCCATTTGGCCTTTCACATGGACACTAACGGTAACAATCTCCCACTAAAGTCCAATATGGCCAAAAGAACTATGGGGGAAAAATAAAGAATACCTGAGTGTAGGTATACAAACTATACCTCCCACCTCATGGGCATGTTATACAGTATACAAGTGACTATGTAAGATCATGAATCAAGTAAACCCCCATGAAGTGACAACAGTGTCAAAAGCTATCCTGTGGTAGAGCTTTGGTCAAAGCATCTACAGCATTATCTCGAGTGTGAACCTTCTCAAGAATAATGTGCTCAATGGCTAAACAATCTCTAATGAAGTGACACTTCACCTCAATGTGCTTGGTCTTTGCATGATAGACCGGATTCTTAGCCAAAGCAATGGCACTCTGACTATCACTGAGCAAACGAGGTATATGCTGAGGTAAAACCATATCACAAGCAAGATGAGAAAGCCACAATGCTTCCTTACATGCCTCACTTGTTGCAACATACATTGCTTCTATGGTGGAAACAGCTATACATTCTTGAAGAAGAGATCTCCAAGAGATAGTACCTCCAGCAAAATGAAAAATGTACCCTGATGTAGACTTATGATTGTCTACACAACCAACATAGTCAAAATTTAACCACTAATGGATGCTTTCCCTGTACCTAAGCATAGAAACTTGTCCTTAGTGCCACTCAGATGTCTTAAAATCACCTTGATCGCTTCCCAATGTTTCTTGCCAGGATTAGACATATATTTGCTCACAACTCCCACTCCAAATGCAATGTCTAGTCTCGTAGCTACCATAGCATACATGAGACTACCAATAGCAGACTGATAGGGAATTTTGGTCATGAATTCCTTTTCCTCATCTGATTTGGGGCAATCATCCTTGCTCAATTTCACATATGTGGGTAAAGATGTACTCAATGCCTTTCCACCCTGCATATTGAAACTATGAAGTACTTTGGATATACTCACTTTGAGACAAGTATATGCATATTTTGCTCCTATCACAAGTAATGTGCATGCCAAGAATATGTTTGGCATCCCCCAAATCCTTCATATCAAATTTCTGACTCAACTTCTTTTTTAGAATTGAAAAAATCGTAAGAGGACTTCCCAGCAATCAACATATCATCGACATAAAGTATCAAGCATATTAAGCTGCCATCTGAGCATCTCTTTGTGTAGAGACAATGATCCTCGTTGCTTTGAGAATAGCCTTGAGACTTCATAAAGGCATTAAACTTTTGGTACCATTGTCTAGGGGACTGTTTAAGTCCATATAAGCTCTTCTTAAGCTTACAAACTAGACTTTCCTTGCCAGGAACTACATAACCCTCTGGTTGTTCCATATAGATCTCATCTGTAAGATCTCCATGCAAGAAAGCAATTTTCACATCCATTTGGACTAGCTCTAAGTCCTCCATTGCAACGAATCCAAGCAACATGCACAGGGTAGTCATCTTGACCACTAGAGAGAAGATTTCCTCAAAATCAATGCCATGTTGTTGCTAAAAACCCTTTGCAACAAGTCGTGCTTTATACTTTGGAGAAGCACTATCTGATGTGAATTTCAGCTTATATACCCATTTACATGGTAAAGCTTTCCTGCCCTTTGGCAAAGGTACAAAATCCCAAGTACCATTCTTGTGAATAGAATCCAACTCACTCTTCATGGCATGCTCCCACTTGACATGATCCTATGTCTGCATAGCCTCTTTGTCGCAAGAAGGCTCACCCGCATCTATTAGCATGACACTATGAAAGTGACAAAGTAAAGAGAACCACCTAAAGACCTAGTCGGCATAGGACCACACACATCTGTATGAACGAGATCTAAAGGCTGAATTAAGAGTCAATGTGCATTCTATGCACATTTCTAGTTTTCTTTCCATATTGACAATGCTCACAAAATGAAAAATCAGAGAAAGATGACACAAGTAAGTAGCCAAAACGAGAAAGATTTTCCATTCCACTACGAGATATATGGCCCAAATGACTATGCCAAATATAAGCCATAGGTTGTTCATTAACAGCTAACAAGTGTTCTTTCTGTGATACAAATAAAGGATAAAGTGATCCAACTTTGCTTCCTTTTGCAATAACCATATTGCCCTTTGATATGCGAAAGGACTGAGCATAGAAGACCACCTTGTAACCAAGGTCATCAAGTTGACCAAGTGACATCAAACTATGTGATAACTGAGGTACATGGTGTACATTATGCATAGTAAATTTTGAACCATCAATGAACTACACAACCACATCTCCAATCCCCACAACATCACACTGGTAAGAGTCATCAAGTCTCATGGTACCAAGAGACTTTGCTGCATAATTACTCTGTGTGGTGTCACATGGAAAGAAGCACAAAAATCTAGCAGCCAAGTGTGGGAAAAAGAATCAGCCATAAGAGCCTCAGTTGGCACAGTACTATCAAATGCAACACATCAGCATCATCAAAAATAGCATTAATTTCTTCAATCTTCACAATCGAAGTAGATGGTGCACGCAACTATTTAACATGCCCATCAACATTCTGTCCTTTACCTTTAGCATTCTTTAATGCATAACAGTCTTTCTTCATGTGTCCTTTCTTATGACAATAATGGCATTCGATATCCCTCTTCCTTGATTTACTTCTACTCTTATTCCATTGACCATTCTTTTCCTTGTTCTTGCTCCTGCCACATTGTTGATTCTTTCCTTAGTAAGAATCACAAACATTATATGCATCTCCACTCTGAGTGCCAACCATAGACTTTCTACGAATCTCCTCACTCAAGAGTGCTCCACATATGTCATCATAGACGAGTTTACCACCAGATGCGTTATTACTAATAGCTGTGCAAGATGTATCCCATGATGATGGCAAGGTGCATAACAGTAATAGTGCTTTCATTTCATTGTCCATATCCATTTTTTGATCCTGTAACTGAGAGAATACAGCATCAAACTCATTTAGATGAGTAGCAACACGACATGTGTCCTTCATACGAAGGTCATATAATTTTCTCATCAGATAGACTTTATTTGATACCGTCTCTTTTTCATATGTATTGCATAACTTCTTCCAAAGCTCCTCTACACTTTCACACTTGAATACTATAAAGTAAACATTATCTGCCAAGTGCAAGTGAATGGTAGACCTGGCCATTTCATCTAACTCATCCCAATCATCTTGATCTATGTAAGCAGACTTCTTTGAAATTCCATTTATTGGCTTCCATTGGCTCCTTTGAATTAGCACATCTTTAATCTGATTCTTCCATAGAGCGAAGTTTGTGCCATCAAATTTTTGGATCTCAAAATGGTCTTTGCCCTACAAGTTATAGCTCCTCCTCGAAACACTAGCACTAGACCCTGATCCACCGGATGTGCCTCAGACCTCTGATGCCATGATGGTAGAGAACTGAATAGAATGATAATGGAGCTAGTCCAAACACCAATAAATAAGTGTATCAAGGAGTAAATTGACCACTGTGTAGTTGACAAAACCAAGAAATATGGAAAACTTTTGCCAGAGTATCCTCTGCAAAATGATCATATGGCCAGTGTCAAAATATCATAAAGCTGCAAGTACTGACATGTTTGCCTACATAGTGAATCACTGACTCCATTGCATATAATTAGTTACCCAATAGAAGCCAACTAGGCTTATCAAGCACCTATGAACAACTATCATACATCTCCTATGGTGAGGTTGGATAAGTCTTCCACCTACATCACCAAAGAGACCCTGACATTTGGGTGTCTCTTAGTTAAGAAAACCTCACCACAACCCTCTTTATCAAATGTAAAAGGCTTTATGCAAAGAACGTAACTGCTATATCAATGACCACATGGACGTACGGTATTGACAGAAGCATACATGGTGTGTATGTGCTCAATATATGCAGTAAAATGACACTAAAAGACTAAATGCACAGCCCAAAAACTAGCCAATAACACCTGCAGGTGTCTGTCAACTTTGATGTTTTAGGTTCAAAAAACCTGCATAAATTTGCAATGGCTGCTCCCACCAAAATTAAAACATTTCAAGAAACCTATAGTTTTATGAGTGTGGCTGAAAAACACAGCCCCAAATGTTGATATTTATCATCAGAGAAGTAAAAAGAACACTCTTCTTGATGTTATTGGACTTGTGTGAAGAGAACTATGTGTGGAAGTACTCCAAAACGGCTCCAAAAGACACCTCAAAATTGCTTCAAAAATAGGCTTTGAAAGCAAAGAATGAAGCTTTGAGGGACCAAAACATGTTCAAGGTGTTGATGTATGAAACACACAAGAAATGAATTAATGTGACACTAGAACACCTCTATGGTCACCATTAACTCATTGCCACTCCAAACTTTGAGAAATGATAGCCTAAAGTGAGAACTTTGCTTCTACGAAAATTCCTAGTCACCAAAATGACATACCTTCAGTATTTTTTGATTTCTCCTAGCTCAAGTATTATTTCTCCATGAAACTTTATATTCTAAAACTAGAAGAGTAGAGCTTTCCAACAAGCTATCATATGCATCAAACGGATCTCTAGAACTCAAGTTATGGCCTTCACAAGATGACCCTGTATGAGCTTCCAAAACTGGAAACTTTGCCTGTTTTAGTATTCCTGGTGTCCAAAATAAAAATTCGATGCCTAGCATCAAATTTCAGTCCAAGTCGATGCAGGCATCGACTTTGGGCTTTTTTTGGCTATTTTTCTACACCAGAAACACTCTATTTTACACACACATGAAGAAGATGACTTATATGCTAGAAGTCGATGCCGGGCATCCATTTTATGCTGGAACTCGATGCCAGGCATCGAGTTGCTCCACAAACTTCATATTTTTAGAAGATTCACAACAGTTAACACACAGAGAATGAAAAAATGACTTACCAGCCAAGATTCGATGCCAGGCATCGAATTGCTCAGAAAACATGAACTTTTGAATTCATCACACAGTAGGCAAGCATGGAGATGATGGAGAGAAACTCATACACAGAACTTTACTCAGTTCTTTCTAATAGCTATGAAAACTCAGAAGTTTTACAGATGCTTTCTCACTCAGAAGTCCGACTATACTCAGTCGTATAAAATGAACTCCTTCTTCTACTTCTTCTCTCTCACTCTCTCTCGCCGCGTCAGTTGATACAAACTAACTTATATAGATTTTTGTATTCTTGTGATTTTAAAAAACTTCTAGAACTAAAGTGAACTAACTTTACAAATATGATACACTTGTGAATTTGTCCCTTCACATAGGCATGGGGTTTTCTTCTAAGATTTGACCTTCAAATATATGTCTAATTAGTGAGTTTTCTCCAACAGCTCCCCTCAATCACTAATGACATTCTCTGTTTCTTCATATCTTTTTTCTTTTCTTTCACTCCTGCCATGCTTTTGAATCTGTTGGTCTTCACACCATCCAAGCTCTTTGTCATTATGTCTGCTATCTGATCTTTAGTAGAAATTTACTCCACTTCAATCTCCTTCTCCATTACCTTTTCTCTGAGAAAATGATACTGTATCTCTATGTGCTTTGTCCTTGCATGAAATACTGGATTTGCTGCAAGATAAAGTGAACTCATATTATTTCCATGTATTGTAGGTGTACCTTGATCAATGCCTAAGCTCTTGAACAATGTCTGCATCCACATGACTTCCTTAGCTGCTTCCACAAGTCCTTTGTACTCTGCTTCAGTTGATGATAATGCTACTGTATGTTGTTTCTTTGAACACCAACTTACAAGCTTATCACCAATGTATATCATGTAACCATGCGTTGATCTTCTGTCATCTTGATTACCTGCCCAGTCTGAGTCACTGTAGGCTCTCAACTTCAAATCTGATGTAAAAGGATAAATATATCCTTCCTTTATAGTTCCTTTGATATATCTGAGAACTCTCTGACCTGCAATCCAATGTGGGTCCTTTGGACAATGCATGAATTGTGACAAACTCCCACTGCATAACTAAGATCAGGTCTTGTTAGTGTAGCATAAATCAAACTACCCACAAGAGATTGATACTTCCTCATATATTTGTATTCTGCACCATCATATTTACTGAGCTTGTGATTAACTTCAAGTGGAGTTGAAGCTTCTCTGCATTTTCCATATCAAACTTCTTCAACAAGTTCAGAAGATACCTTTCTTGTGACACATATATGCCATGATCTGTATAAGTAACTTCCATTCCAAGAAAGTATGATAACTTTCCTAGGTCACTGATCTTGAATTCTTTTTCAAGCAATCTCTTTACCTCCTTGATTCCTTCATCTGAAGTACCTGTGATTATAATGTCATCTACATAAATACAAATGTAGATTGTACCTTCCTCTGTTCTTCTGATAAGTAGACTTGGGTCTGCTTTTGAACTTTGATATCCAAGATCATTGAGATACTTCACCAGTCTATAGTTTCCAAGCTCTTGGAGCTTGCTTCAATCCATACAATGCTCTTCTCAACCTGCAAACAAAATTTGGATACCTGGAATCTATAAACCCTTGAGGTTGTTCCATGTATACCTCATCTGATATGTATCCATTCAAGAAATGCATTTTTTATATCCAATTGACTTAGAGTCCATCCTTTTTGAAGTTGCAATAGCAATGATTGTCCCTTATAGTTGACATCTTAGCTACAGGACTGAATGTCTCATCATAATCTATGCCATAGGTCTGGGCATAGCCTTTCACCACCAATCTAGCTTTGTATCTGGCATACTTCCATCTGCAAGCTTCTTCACTTTATAAACCCATTTATTTCCAATTACTTTTCTTACTTTAGGAACAAGTTCCCATGTCTTGTTCTCCTCCAGTGCATTGAACTCTTCCTTCATTGCTTCTTCCCATTGCTTCTTACCTTTAGCTTCATCATAGTTCTGAGGTTCTTCATCATCTTTGACCATATATGCATAGTTCTTCTGAGTTATGTAAGAGTATCATAAGAATACCTTTCTGGTTGTCTTTCTAGTCCTGATTGACCTTCTTGGTTCACATTCTTCATATGTGTTTGGATACACTTCTTCATCAAATATAGGAGCTTCTTCATTCCTTCTTGTTAATCCACTTCTGGATGTACTTGCTTGCATATAGTCTTCATCTCTATTCACCTGCACAATTGATTTTCCTTTCTCACATCTTCTTACCTCTTCTTCAAATTCTTCAGCTGTATGACTTTGATCTGCATACCAACTTTTTTGTTCATCAAATGTAACATCTCTAGAAACAAGAAATTGTTTGTTAGAGGATTCCACAACCTGTAACCCATCTGCTTTTCATCATAACCAATGAACACATATTTTTCTGCCTTTGGTTCAAGTTTATTGCCTAAGCTGTGATGGCACATAAGCATATGCAATTGATCCAAACACTCTACAATGATCTAGTGTTGGTTTCTTACCCCACCAAGCTTCATATGGAGTCATTCCATTCAGAGCTGCACATGGTAATCTATTCACAAGATATGTAGCTATATTTACAGCCTCAGCCCAAAGATAATTTGGACAGTTCTTCTCCTTTAGCATAGCTCTAGCAAACTCAACCAAAGTCCTGTTCCTTCTTTCTGCTACACCATTTTGTTGTGGTGTATACCTGCAAGTTATTTCTCTCTTAATACCTGCATTCCAAAGATAATCATTGAACTCTTGGGAGAAGTATTCTCCCCCTCCATCAGACCTTAGTCTTTTAAGCTTTTGACCTGTTACTCTCTCTGCATATGCATGAAAATGCTTGAAAGCTCCAAACACTTCTGATCTTTCCTTCAAAACATATAATGTTATCCATCTTGTAGCATCATCAATGAAAAGAACATAATACCTTGAGCCACTGATAGATCCTTCTTTTGTTGGTCCCCATACATCTATATGAATGAGCTCAAGTACTCCAGCATGTTTGAAACCTTTCTTTTGAAATGGTAACCTGTGTGCTTTACCCATTTGACATGCTTCACATTTATAAACCATATGTTGACTTTGCACATTTGGTAATCCTAGTACAGACTGATTAGCAACCATAGCTTTAATTCCTCTTTCATTAAAGTGACCTAATCTCTTATGCCAGAGATCAAGTTCTGTAATCACTCCTTCACCATGTGTGAGCAAAGCTTGACCAATGTTTCCTTGCACTCTTAAAGTAAAGAGTCTACCTTCTTTCTTACCAGAGACAATCTGATTATATCCATTCTCTGGATCTTCCACAAATACTCCTTCATTGTAAACCTGACTTGAAAACCTTTTCAACTATCTGTCCCACACTAATCAAGTTTTTAGGTATTGTAGGAACATACAAAACATTGGTTAGCAAATCTGCTCCACTCTTGCATTTCACTTTTCCAATTGAATGTACACTATGTCTTGTATTATCACCAGTTTGAACTGTGTGACTCGAAATACCTTTTTCCAATTCTGACATCAATTCTATGTTTCCTGACAAATGATTAGAACATCCAGAGTCAATGTAAAATACCTTTAGATCTTCTTTATCTGATGTGTTGATTGAGTTCATCATCAATGATGTATGACTTTCATTCTGTGTGTCATTTGCATAGTTGTAGTAGGTGGTGTTGTAGGATTGATTTTGTCCCCAACTTCTTCCTCCACCTCTACCATAGCCTCCTCTTTGACTTTGTCTACCTCTTTGAAAATTACTTTGATATCTTCCACCTCGGCCTCTGCTATTGTTGTTTTGATTCTGGTTTGATCCTTGTTGGTTGTGCCAACAGTCATGAGCCAAATGATTACTCAATCCACAGATCCAGCAAGCCTTCTTGTTGTTATTTTGATTACCTCTTCCTCTTCCAAAACCTCTTGCTCTTCCTCTGCTAGTGCCTTTACCTCTTGCATAATAAACTTGAGAAGTTGACTCTTCTTCATCCTTTGCTTTACCTTTATCTCCTTTCTTCTTGTTCTTCATGTACATTGCAGAACTTTGTCCTTTATCTCCATCTCCCTTCAAGTCTTGCTCATATGTGAGCATCAAACCAAACAACTGGTTCAAATCTGGAACATAATGATTTAATGAAAGTTCTGTTGATAAGAGAAAAGGTTTCCACCTTTCATCCCCTCTCAAACCTGCAAGTAGTTGAGCAATCAATCTGTGATCTTCAACATCTTCATCTATGGATCCAAGACTATCTGCTAGATCCTTCATCTTAGTGACATAATCACTAATGGTTTGACTTGGCTCCTTCTTGAATGTTGTAAACTCTGACCATAGACTTGCTTTCCGTGCTTTAGTAGTACTTTGGAAATGATACTCCAATGCATTCCATATATCTTCAGATGATTCCAATCCTCTGATGTGTGGTAGCAAATGATCAGAGATTGTATTGTAGATGTAGGCTTTTTGCACTTGCATCCTTCTTCTGCCAATGCTTTAAAACATCAAGTTCCTCTTTCTTTGGTCGGCTTTCATCTTCAAATACTGGCTTCTCTTCTTCACCTGTTACATATACCATGAGATCCTTACTCATAAGTAAGGCTTCCATTCTCATTACCCATGCAGGGTAATTATCTCTGTCCAGTTTGTCAATAGAGATATGATCTACCATAGTTCTTTCCTTCTGTTGCAACCTGTGAGCTTAAAGGATAAAGGATAATACCTTTTGAAGTTCTTTGTGTATGAGGATACTTTTGAAGTAACCTTTTGATGCCTTGTGTCTTCAAATGCTTCACCCTTTCAAACTTTAATGGAAAACTTTACAAAACTTCTCGTACCTTTGCCGCCTTCTGCTCTTCAGGACCTTTCTGCTCTGATACCACTTGTTGATGTATGAAACACCACAAGAAATGAATTAATGTGACACTAGAACACCTCTATGGTCACCATTAACTCATTGCCACTCCAAACTTTGAGAAATGATAGCCTAAAGTGAGAACTTTGCTTCTACAGAAATTCCTAGTCACCGAAATGACATACCTTCAGTATTTTGTTGATTTCTCCTATCTCAAGTATTATTTCTCCATGAAACTTTATATTCTAAAACTAGAAGAGTAGAGCTTTCCAACAAGCTATCATATGCATCAAACGAATCTCTAGAACTCAAGTTATGGCCTTCACAAGATGACCATGTATGAGCTTCCAAAACTGGAAACTTTGCCTGTTTTAGTATTCCTGGTGTCCAAAAATAAAAAATTCGATGCCTAGCATCGATTTTCAGTCCAAGTCGATGCCAGGCATCGACTTTGGGGCTTTTTTTGGCTATTTTTCTGCACCAGAAACACTCTTTTTTACACACACATGAAGAAGATGACTTATATGCTAGAAGTCGATGCCGGGCATCCATTTTATGCTGGAACTCGATGTCAGGCATCGAGTTGCTCCACAAACTTCATAGTTTTAGAAGATTCAACAACAGTTAACACACAGAGAATGAAAAAATGACTTATCAGCCAAGATTCGATGCCAGGCATCGAATTGCTCAGAAAACATGAACTTTTGAATTCATCACACAGTAGGCAAGCATGGAGATGATGGAGAGAAACTCATACACAGAACTTTACTCAGTTCTTTCTAATAGCTATGAAAACTCAGAAGTTTTACAGATGCTTTCTCACTCAGAGAAGTCCGACTATACTCAGTCGTATAAAATGAACTCCTTCTTCTACTTCTTCTCTCTCACTCTCTCTCGCCGCGTCAGTTGATACAAACTAACTTATATAGATTTTTGTATTCTCGTGATTTTAAAAAACTTCTAGAACTAAAGTGAACTAACTTTACAAATATGATACACTTGTGAATTTGTCCCTTCACATAGGCATGGGGTTTTCTTCCTAAGATTTGACCTTCAAATATATGTCTAATTAGTGAGTGTTTCTCCAACACAAGGTAATGTCAACCTTAGTCTTTCCCCTTCTTCAGACACCACAAGAGTGTAGCTTAGTGGCAAGAGATTGCCACGGTTAAACGAGATCCGGGGGGAACAGTATTGGGATGGGTGGCCTCCCGGGAAGTACTAGGAACCTCTATATTCCTTGATCGTTGAGGTCCTCCCTCGCTCATAGCCAACAATGCCAATGGTGACTTCGGTGACTCAGATGACAAGGTATTCCAAGCTTTATGCCTTGGTCGCCGCCTTAGTCATAAGCCTTGGAGAAAGCCGGAGGGGGGGTGCTCGCTTTGCTCGCACAAAAGGAACAAAACTTTTGCATCAAACTGCTCTGATACTAGTGAAGTATTTCATTGGTGATGCACCACAGTGCACTCTCCTTCTTGCAAGCTCCACAATGATATTCTCGGAGTAGAAAACTGAGCTCCTAAGGCCACACACGATACTCTGTACAGAGAGTGCAGAATACACAGAAAACACAGTGCACAATGTGAAGAGAGATGGTGGATGCAATCCAAAGATGAGTAGGTGCCGCTACAACCAGCTTCACACCAGCCAACTGAGACTTCAGAGTTGATTAGTAGACCCTTTGAGCTTCCTAAATCCACAAAAATATCAGCCAAGTACTTTGGAACATGTATCCCAAAAGTTTAAGTCAAGACAGACTAGTTGCGAAATGACTAGCTCCCAAAACTTGCTATTTTTGGACATACACCTGCTGGAAAAAATGAACAGTGCTCTCAACCTGGTAGGAATTAGACAAATTCCTTTTGGGCATATCAAATAGACTTAACAAGCTTGCTATTCCAAGTTAAAACACTTCAAATGATGGACTGAGCACTGAGAACAAGTTTCAACAATTTCTAGAACCTCCCCACAATTCTCGGGGCACTGCAGAGATAGACCAGTAAGTAGTAAAATGCAGATATCTCCAAAATTATTAATCCAATGACCTTGAAAATTTATATGCACAAAGTCGATAGTATAAGCTATCCAACGCAAGTTACATCACTGAAAAAGGTTTAGTAGAACTCGAGATATGACCTTCTGAAGTTACTGCTCTGAGTGAGTATAGCAGAGAACAAAACAGAGAAGTAGATGATGATAAATGTATAGATTCACATATGATTACAACCACATTGGCAATGAATCTTTGCACAATGGGAGTAGAATGATAGAGCTATGGAGTAAGCTCTTCAATCTCTACAAAATGACATGAAGTGGTCACGTACAAGGCTTGCTAATCGCCTCTTCCTTCTTGCTCTTTTTATAGCTATTCTTGGAGGGAGTTTTGAATTCGAATTCGAATGGCTCCACCTAAAAGTGATCCCCAAAGTTAGGAGAGATTCCCTCAGCTCAAAAATTCGTGATTTTGGTAGTTGGAGCCACGAATTTGCTTTTACATCATGGATGGGGTAAGCCATCCTTTTCCTTTTTTCTTTTTCCATTTACAAAAGATAAAATGAACTCTTTTACAAGAGGTGTTCACATGACTACTCATGTGACTTACAAATGAGGATAATATCAAATATATCAAGCATATCAAGCATGTAGGCTTGGGCAAAATGCACCAACAGCTCCCCCTCAAGCCTAACATGCTTGGCCTCCAAATAAGTCTTCAATTGTCCTTGATTTCCTGCAAGCCAATCATCAACTTGAATCTACTTAACTTCGTACCACCAAGAGCTTTCGTCAACATGTCTGCACATTGCATATCTGTAGAGACATAGGATAGTTGAATATCCTTGCTCATTAACTTCTCCCTTACATAATGGTAGTGGACTTCAATATGCTTGGTTCTAGCATGGTATACCGGATTAGCTGCTAGATGTAGTGAGCTTGTGTTGTCACCAAAAATGTGAGGTGTTGAAGAATGAAGTCCAAGATCTGTGTACAAAGACTTTAACCACATGATTTCTTTGCATTAGCCAAACCTCTATATTCGGCTTCGGTAGAAGATAATGCCACGGTTGGTTGCTTCTTCGATGACCAAGAAATGATTTTTGAACCTGCAAACGATATATATCCGGATGTGCTTCTTCTATCATCTCTAGATCCGGCCCAATCTGCATCTCAGTAGACCTTTAGCTCAATATCTGAAGTATATGAATAATACAAACCTTCATTCATGGTCCCCTTTAGGTACTTGAGGACTCGCTTGGCCGCTTCCATATGTGGTCTTCTCGGCTTATGCATAAATTGACTCAATATGCTAACACTATAACATATATCCACCCTTGTGAGTGTTGCATAGTTCAAACTTCCAACCAAGCTTTGATAGCTTGTGATGTCTTCAATTGGCTCTCCTTCATAAGCACTAAGCTTATGATTTTGCTCCATAGGTGTACCTGCACACTTGGTATTTTCCATCTTGAACTTGACGAGCATGTCATGGACATACTTCCTTTGTGTGATGTATATACCTGAATCTGAGTAGATCAACTCCAATCCAAGAAAATAAGTGAGTGGTCCGAGGTCACTTATTTTGAACTCCTCCTTCATTTGACTCTTTAACTGTTTGATTCCTTCAAGATCATTGCCTGTGATAATAATATCATCAACATACACACATAAATAGATCACTTCAGATCCATTCCTCTTTATGAACAAAGAGGTATCCGCCTTGCTAGCTTTGAATCCTTGGTCCTGCAAATAAGTCACCAATCTGAAATTCCAAGCTCTTGGAGCTTGCTTCAATCCATACAAAGCTTTCTTTAGTTTGCATACATAGTTAGGATGATGTGCATCCTCATATCCAGGAGGTTGTGCCATATACACTTCCTCAGAAATCCATCCATTCAAGAAAGCATTCTTTACATCAAGTTGATAAAGATTCCAATTTCTAGATGCAGCAAGACTAATGAGAACCCTAATTGTAGGCATTTTTGCAACAGGAGAGAAAGTCTCCTCATAATCAATACCATGGGTTTGAGCAAACCCTTTAGCAACTAACCTTGCTTTGTGTCTATTTATACTTCCATCTGGATTCCTCTTGATTTTGTATATCCATCGAGATCCGATTATCTTCATAGATGGCTTGTTAGGTACAAGCTCCCAAGTGTCATTCTCCTTCAAGGCTTCCATTTCTTCATCCATTGCATCTCTCCAAGCTTTCTTGCTTTGTGCTTCTTCGAATGTGGTAGGTTCTTCATTGGTTGAATCCTTTGCAATGTAGATTGAGTGCTTTGTGACCAAAGAAGTATAACCAAACCTCTCTGGTTTCTTCTTCTCCCTCGAAGTCCTTCTAAGTGGTTGATGTGAGCTCTCGGGTCCATATGTAGCATCCTGCATCTTTGCTTTACCTTTGTTCTTCCATAGCTTTAGTCTTTCCAAGTCTTCTAGGTCAATCTCCGAATCACTTTCTTCAATCTGCTTTGGCTCCTTTGGTTGAAGTGATGGAAAGTCTTCATCCAAGTCATATGGAAGCTTCACTTTCCTGTCATCATCAAACCATGATTTGTTTTCATCAAAAATTACATCTCTACTCACAGAAAATCCTTTATTGGTTGGATTGTACAATCTATATCCTTTTTGGTTTTGATCATAACCAATGAATACACACTTCTCTGCCTTGGGATCCAATTTCCCTCTTACTTGAGAAGGAATGTGAGCATAGGCTAAGCATCCAAAGATTTTGCAATGCTCTAGACTAGGTCTTCTTCCATTCCACACTTCATATGGAGTGGTTCCATCTACTGACTTAGATGGAAGTCTATTTATGAGATATGTGGCTATCGACACAGCCTCTGCCCATAGGTAGTTCGGCAATCCCTTTTCGTTGAGCATGGACCTTGCAGCTTCGACAATAGCTCTGTTCCTCCTTTCTGCTACACCATTGAGTTCGGGTGTATACCTTGTAGTGATTTCCCTTTTAATGCCTCTTTCATGCAAGAAGGCATCAAATTCAGAAGAGAAGTATTCTCCTCCACCATCTGATCTGAGTCGTTTCAAAGTCATACCTGTTTGGTTTTCAACAAGAGCAATATACTTCTTAAAGCAATTAAACACTTCATCCTTGTGCTTCATGAAAAACAGAATGGTCCACCTACTACAATCATCTATGAAAGACACATAATATCTTGAGCCTGATATAGATGGCTCCTTACTTGGACCCCACACATCCGTGTGCACTAGATCCAAAGGATTTTGATACATATATCCTTTCTTATTGAAAGGTTGTCTATGAGCCTTGCCGAGTTGACAAGCTTCACACTTATAAATCATGTGTTGCCTTGTGATATTATGCAAACCAAGTACACTTTGGTCCCTACAAATTTGTTTGAGTGTCCTCTCACCAATGTGAGCAAGCCTTTTGTGCCATATCTCCAACTCTGTAAGAGTTTGAGATCCATAGCTAAACAAAGCTATGTTCTTTGTATCTTCCACTTCAAAAGTGAAAAGCCTTCCTGTCTTTTCTCCTTTGGCAATCCTTCGAAAGCCTTGCCTTGGGTCTTCAACATATGCTCCAAATCGATTGAATCTAACCTACAATCCTTTTTCAACAATCTGTCCAACACTTATTAAATTTTTGGTAATTGTAGGGACATACAAGACTTTGCTTAAGAGGTTCATATTCCCATCTGATGTCTTCACATTACCTATCTTCTCCACTGAGTGCTTTGTGTCATCTCCTGTCTGCACTTCATGCTTGTTATGAGGATCTTCCAAATCAGAAAGTAAAGCCACATTTCTTGCTACATGGTTCGAGCATCCCGAATCAATGTAAAATGTGTGATCATCATCCTTACCCTTCTTCGCTGATAGATTCATAATCAATAATGAATCTTCTTGACTTTGGTCCTCTGCATAGTTGTTGTAATCTCTTCTTCCTTTATGGCCACTTTGATAGTCGTTGTTGTTGTTGTAATTGTTGTTGTAGTAGTTGTTGTTGTTGTAGCCTCCATTGTATCTACCTCTCTTTGATCCATAGCCACCTCTATTGAATCCTTTTCCTCTTGAGTTCCTCGGGTTCCTGAAACATTCTTCAGTAGTATGGTTAGATAAGCCACATATGTTGCAAGGTTGAGATGATTGGAATCTCCCCCTGCCTTGCTTTCCACCTCTGCCTCTTCCTCTAGCTCTTCCTCTACCTGCAAAGTTTGCTTGGAAAGAGCTTCCTTCATCTTCATTCTTCCTATTCTTTGACTTGTCCTTGACCTTAGCTTTATTAGAATATAAGGCAGAAGTTTGATTACCTCTTGAGGACTCACGACCTTTGCTAATCTTTGCTTCATGAGTGAAGAGTTGGCCCATAAGTGTGTTGAGGTCGGGTACATGCATATCCATGTATAAATCCATGGCTGTTGTGAATGACTCCCACTTGTCGTCTGCTTTGATTCCATTCATGATTTGTCTTATGATTTGCTCCTCTTCAATTACCTCTCCAATGCTTCCAAGTTGGTCGGAAATCTCCTTCATCTTTGTGACATAATCAGTCACATTTTGCTTCGGGCTTTTCTTCATTGTTGTGAACTCCATCCACAATTGGTTCTTCCTTGCTCGAGTGTTGGAAGAGAAGAAAGAAGCAAGTGCATTCCAGGTCTCTCTTGATGTCTTGCATCCCTTGACATGAGGTAAAAGAAAATCAGAGATTGAGTTTAGAATATAGGACCTTGTGAGTGCATCCTTCGAACACCAATTCGAAAGTCCTTCCACTTCTTCATGTGATGGTTGCCCTTTGTTCCTCATGGTTGGCATTGCTTCATCTCCGGATATGAATCCATATAGATTCCTCCCTTGAAGGTAAGCCTCCATCCTTAGAGACCATGCCGGGTAGTTGTTTCGATCCAATTTGTCAATTGTTGATGGAAATCCATCTCCCATGTTGCTTGACTATGATCTGATACCACTGTGAAGAGAGATGGTGGATGCAATCCAAAGATGAGTAGGTGTCGCTACAACCAGCTTCACACCAGCCAACTGAGACTTCAGAGTTGATTAGTAGACCCTTTGAGCTTCCTAAATCCACCAAAATATCAGCCAAGTACTTTGGAACATGTATCCCAAAAGTTTAAGTCAAGACAGACTAGTTACGAAATGACTAGCTCCCAAAACTTGCTATTTTTGGACATACACCTGCTAGAAAAAATGAACAGTGCTCTCAACCTGGTAGTAATTAAACAAATTCCTTTTGGGCATATCAAATAAACTTAACAAGCTTGCTATTCCAAGTTAAAACACTTCAAATGATGAACTGAGCACTGAGAACAAGTTTCAACAATTTCTGGAACCTCCCCACAATTCTCGGGGCACTGCAGAGATAGACCAGTAAGCAGTAAAATGCAGATATCTCCAAAAGTATTAATCCAATGACCTTGAAAATTTATATGCACAAATTAGACAGTACAAGCTATCCAACGCAAGTTACATCACTGAAAAAGGTTCAGTAGAACTTGATATATGACCTTCTGAAGTTATTGCTCTGAGTGAGTATAGCAGAGAACAAAACAGAGAAGTAGATGATGATAAATGTATAGATTCACATATGATTACAACCACATTGGCAATGAATCTTTGCACAATGGGAGTAGAATGATAGAGCTATGGAGTAAGCTCTTCAATCTCTACAAAATGACATGAAGTGGTCACGTACAAGGCTTGCTAATCGCCTCTTCCTTCTTGCTCTTTTTATAGCTATTCTTGGAGGGAGTTTTGAATTCGAATTCGAATGGCTCCACCTAAAAGTGATCCCCAGAGTTAGGAGAGATTCCCTCAGCTCAAAAATTTGTGATTTTGGTAGTTGGAGCCACGAATTTGCTTTTACATCATGGATGAGGTAAGCCATCCTTTTCCTTTTTTCTTTTTCCATTTACAAAAGATAAAATGAACTCTTTTACAAGAGGTGTTCACATGACTACTCATGTGACTTACAAATGAGGATAATATCAAATATATCAAGCATATCAAGCATGTAGGCTTGGGCAAAATGCACCAACACACAAGGAGCACGAAGACAGACTTCTTAGGTGTGACAAATGCGGTCGAACTTATAGTCTATGACTGACTAGGCCACTATATGTTTTATTAAAGAACATATATGAAGAAGTGTCCAGTGGCCATTTGGCCTTTCACATGGACATTAACGATAACAAGCCCAAAGGACTTATATTGCACAAAAAAGTCATCTACTTGTTCTGCTTGCAAAACTTGTTTAAACTCTGCAATGTGATCATAGGGCTCTTTTGTTCCATCGTAATGATTTCTCATGCATTTGGCCACCTGGATTGGTCTCAGTCTTCTCCCTAGCTCTGGGGGTCTGATTATTACAAGAACTGCCAGTCTTAATGGTTGCATTCCCACTCCTACACCTAGTTGTGGTCTTGCCCTAAGGGTTGGCCTATTCATATTTCCTATCCCTGGATTAATGTGTTTGTGGGGATTCATTCCTGGCATAGCAAATTGAGCGTGGGGTCTGGTGGGAACACTGCATTGGCTAGTTTGACCTGATGTTGTGTTCTCCATTCCTTGATGGGTTTCGAATGGGTTTTGCAAGGTAGTTTCCTATTCTCGAGGAGGGAACACAGGCAACCCCATATACTTCATCCATGACTTATCCACTTCATCTATTGACCAATATCTCCTTTGATTCTAGTCTAGGTAGGTAACTCTAGACACATCCTCCGGATCTCTCAACTCGTATATAGTTACTGGATTTATCCCTTCTCCTCGTGTAGGTGAATCAGTTTGTAGAAGAAGGTCTGATCCATGAATCAAATACACATCCATCAAATAATCATCTTGAGGTATTAGATTCCCTCTCAAGACTTGAGTCACCACTGACTTGCCCCTTGGGGTAGTCAAAGTGTCTCCGTTGTTATGTCTTCCTAAAGTTCCTTGCCCTTCTAATTCCCCTCTATCATTGATTTGGTCTGGATTTTTGGTTACTACATGGATCTGGCCCATCTTGTCCATGTAAACTCCACCTTCATACTTGACGGTGGGTCTCGAAACTATTTCTGAATCCATAGTGTTTACCATTCTTACTACTAAGCTATTTAGACCATCGAGGTAAATCGGTACTCCTTGTAGGTTGGTGGACACATAGTATAGGGATGTCCGGTATTCTTCCTCTATAGTGGACATAAAGCCTTCCCTTGGGACTAAGTTGTGCATGTCTTCAGAGGCCATGGGCATGTCTTCAGAGGCCATGGGCATGTCTTCAGAGGCCATGGGCATTTCTTCCTCTGATTCAAAAGATGTGTCAAAGTAGATAGAATGATGGCTCGATTGGGTTGCACTTCCTACAGATGAGATGATGCTTCTTCGACTACCTAATACTCATCCAAATCTCAGATTCATTCACCTCCTAGGTGCTAGGTCTTCTTTCACTATTCTCTTCCAGGCTCTTTTAATTCCCCTAATCACATGATACCTCTCCGGGTGATACCTCTTTTTGCAATAAGCGATACCAACTCGAGATGATACATGATACTCCTTCTAGATGATACCACCTTTCAATGAAACATGATACTAGACGATACACGATACCACCTAGGATGATACAATACTTGGTCCACTCCGTGATACACGATACTCAACCCCAAATGATACACAATACCAATCTTTATGTGATATGATAACAGTCCCGAGATAATACATGATATCGTATGTGAGCAACACTTGATATGTCACCAAAGCGATACCAGTTTTTGGTGATATGTGATACCACTGACACGATACGATACCACTCAACTCACGATATGCGATGCTACCCTAGATGATACGATGTTACTGAAGATATGATACTTGGGCCTTTGGCGATATGATACCACTCATGTAGCAATATGATACCTCTCTTCTGACGATACACGATACCATGGCGGTATTGTGATACTTACGGAGGTGGTACACAATACACAATACCTGGAGAGTATCATGATACTAGGGAATTTTGGTATCACGGTACCAAAACTCAACCAATCATGATACTACACCCAAATGGGATTAGCTACACTACGATATGAGTGTTGTTTCGTGTCATGTTTGTGATTACTTTCTTCATTTTTAGAGATTATGGGGGTAAAGTGCTCATCTTCAAGAGTATGCCTTCCAAGTCCCCTCAACCAATTGCGACACTCAGAGTTCACCATGATACCAAGCTCACGGTACCGCACGCTGCTCTTCCACGATACTTGCTTCAAAACAAGTGACGGAGATCTCAAATGATTTTGTGTTTTATGGCCTTGGGTGACCAAGTGCCTGAACTGAAAGGAACTAATTTTTCTTTATTTAACTTATCTATCTTAATCCTACCTCTCTCTTCCCTAGACCCTAACTCTTCCTCACTCCCTCACTCCTAACCTTATGAACTCATTACACACACTCCCAAAGTGTGAAGTAACAAGTGTTGAATATTTGATGACTTGCCCCTAACTAAAACTACCTCTACTCACACGATTCGTTCACTCCGTAGTTATAACCATCACGAAGGCACCTTGATTGGACTAGTTCCCTGGAAATGGTGCCAAAAATATGTGTACCTAAGTCGTAGAGCCTTAGGGACTTGTGTCAACTGAGACTGTACCTCAATCGCCCCACAAGTGCATATAGTGGTGGATTAATACATGTTTAATTATCAATGCATGAAATTAGATGTAACTAGTGTATGAAGACATGTGCACACATGATGGTAAGTGAAGTGAAAATATTACAATGAATGTAACTTAGCTCAGCTACCTCTCCTACTCATTAGTCCTTTGAAAATGCATGTCGTGATACTTATTATAGTAGTAAGCACAAATTCAAACTTTTTTCTTAGCTCCAAACTTCGAATATGGTGAATACTGGTTTCAAAGCTCTCAACAAGACGCATCTATGGTCATATTTTCAATCGAATCTGACAAACATGCTTCAAGTTATGAGCAAAATAGTGAATGGTGGGAAACAACAATACCTTCTCAGCAGCTCCTCAAGCCCCCCACACACACTACAAAAGCTCAAACATGAAGGGAAGGGGTAAACAACATTTCTAAACACAGATTTTAAGTAAGAATCACACCCACAAGCTCTTGGAGAAGAAAATACACAGTAGAGAAGAGGCAAATTTGAAAATTTCAGCTTTAGTCCTTTCAATGGCAAAAAGTACTTTAGAAAGACTCATCAAGTGACTTATATACATGTGCCCAAATATTGGTTCTTTCACACAAGAGACCAGCACTTCTATTGAAAAATACTAAATTCCTGCTATGTTATAAGGATTATGTTAAAATAATTGGGATTCATGCATCTAGAGGACTCCTCTAGTGCATTTACATGGCTTCATGAGGTATTTCATAGAAACTTGAAGAAGAAAATTTATGCCCATAATTTGAAAATCTTTTGGGGCTCTCTTTTCTATGCTTCTTTTCTCTGCAACAAATACCAATGTGACATCCTTGAATATTATTGAGTAAGTGAGTGTTATGTGTGAGTGTTATGTGTAAGCCGCCGGATTGGCATTCTGTATTTTCATAATTCTTATATTTGCCTATCCCGCACGAACCGAAAGGTCGTTGCGAAGTGATGTATTTGCTTATCAATTAATGAAAAGACATTGCGGCGACACTCTGGTGACGACAAGCGGGATCGTCAGATTGTCTGTCTGGGCGATTTCGGCCTGTGGAGACGTCGTCGTAGTGCAGCATTCGTGGGATCGGAGTATTATTGTTCTTACCTTTTGTTTAATTACATTAAGTTGTGATTAACACAGTGAAGTTAATTACTGATAATAAGTCTGTGCGATGGTAATGAATAACTCCTGTGTTACAAAATGTGAAAAGATTAACCAGAGTCATAACCTTAACCTGTAAAGAGTTCAATACTGGACATTAGTGTACTGCGGCTTGAATAAGTTAATTGGTAAAATCAAGTTATAGGGCCTCTGATTTATCAGACCCCTACCACTCCCAAGAACCCGAAAGAACTTAAAATGCCTGTAATGTAAATGTGCAGTTTAACACTGGTGCCGTCTGTGGGAAGGTGGCACAGACTGTGAATAATCAGTAAGGTGGAGTAGTACGTAAGAGGTGCAGAGGTGATATATGCCGGTTACTCGGTCTGGCGAGTTGTATCCGAAGTACAGGAGAGACCAGCATCCCTCGATAGTACCAAATTTGTTAGGGACACCCCCAGGCGGCAGAAGCATAGACCAATTAAGCCCAGTTGTTGAAGGAGCAGAGCCCTTAGCAGTGATTCCGATAAGATTTCAGTGACACATGAGGAAATTCCGATAGATTCCGGTGCAATTTCTGTGCAGTCTGCAGAAGATACAGTAACTTCGGAGTGTACAGAGACGCGGTGCGCAGTTGACCCGACACCGTCTAGTCAGGATTCAAACTTTTCTGAGGATAAAGTGGTGTTACCCAGAGAAATCATTACCCGTGAAAGAATACCCTGTTTTGGGGAAAGTTCGACAAATTTCTGTGATAGTTCGGTCCCAGTTGTCAGGAATTTACAGTTTTCAGGTGACCGTGTGATACTCCTTGGTGAATCTTCATTTCGGACACCACTGTTCGGGGCAAATTTGCCTACCTGGGATATCAAGGCTGAGGATAGGCTCTTCGATTTGGAGATCCATAAGAGATTGAACGCCTCAAGCCGGAAGGTGAGCAGTCTGACCACACAGATTTCGAAGGACCAGAAACACCTCCTCAAAACTTAGGAGACAGCAACGGTACCACTAATAGCACCATGAGTGGACAACAACAACAGAAGCAGCAGCAGTAACAGCAACAGCCACTTCCACTTCGACCTGTTCCAACAGGGGTGACGTACACCAAGTTCGGTGGATCTCGAGGTGACGACCCTGATGCACATGTGCGTACCTTTGAAATAAGTTATGCCGTATTGAACCATCCAATCGATACGACGTACAAGGCCATTGTATTTCAGTCAACATTAGTCAATGAAGCGACGAGGTGGCTAACAGAGTATGATATCAACCATTTTGTTACCTATGAGGCGGTAAGGGATGCATTTTTGCAGAGGTTCCGGCTGAAGAAGAACCCTGCCAAAATTTTCGATTATTTGCAGAACAATAGACAAAAGCCGCACCAGACTGTTCAGGAATATGCCACATTTTTTAGAACTCATTTAAGACAATTGCCTCCGGCACATGCTAATTTACCGGATGATGTTATAACCCAGTGGTTTATTAATGGTTTGACCCCACAGCTAAGACAAATCATGATCATCCGTTGTGTGGGAGCTATGACACTGGATGCTGTTATTGCGATGGCACTGCAACTAGAGCATAAGGTTGGAGGATTCATCGAAGACTTGGAGTGGCTGAAGGCCAGTAAAAACGTTACAGATGATCCGGCTAAACAGATGTATTGCACTAAGTGCAAAAATCCCGGGCACACTAGTGCTACCTGTGCCCTTAATCAGCTGTATTGTGCTATCTGCAATACCACCGGACACTCGACTGAAAATTGTGCATATAATGCCAAAGTGCAGGGACGAGCAGCTGTAAATGCTATTATAGAAGAACCAGGGCAGCCAGCAGCCCACTATGTGCCACCACAGATGCGAAATACCCAGTCGCAAGGATACAGAAATTACCAGGAACAACGAAATACCAATTTCAATACAAATCGATGGCAAATAGGTACATCAGCGAAAGGTACTTCCTTGCCACCACCTCAATGTCACTTTTGCGGTGAGCTTGGCCACATCCGGAGATTCTGCAAGGATGCAGTTGAATATGACAAAAGAAAGAAAGAGCGTCAGAACCCGATGACCAACATGGTCTATATCTCACCAGTGGAATCACAAGCAACAGTGGTCCAAACAAGATCGGGTAAGCAGTTGCAACCTGCCGCCGAGGTGTTTGAACCGGGTATCCGTGAATAGAAGCGAATGTATACCAAAGCTAGTCAATGGGCCGCTAAAGAGCCAACGGTGTTCTCGGATCCAGTTTCGGTGACACAGGCTCCCCTGCCACAGGCGAGAGCACATCAACAAGACTCTACCCCAATAATAGGAGAATCATCATGAGAATCAATGAAGAGTACAACTCAAACAGAGCAGGTATGGGATATTCTCTCTAAGTCTTCAATTACACTCCCTTTGGGGCAGCTACTCGCCTTGGTGCCCGGAGTTAGGCAGCAATTCCAGCAACAGGTCAGTCCTGGAACGCCCAGTACCCCGGCGACTTCAACAATACAACCGGAAACTGACTCTACGGTGGATCATTCAGTCCCCTCAATAACTATCTGGCATAAAAATCACAAGATTATGCAAGTGTTAATTGATGGTGGCTCGGGTGTGAACATAGCAACTGCAGCTCTCTGCAAAAAGCTGGGGTGGATGCAAATCGAGCCCGTCCAATTCTTTGTCAGAATGGTCGACCAATTCGGAGTCCATCCAGTGGGACTAGTCCGAAATATCCCGATTACTTTGCAGGGTACCACGTTCAAAATGACTTTTGTAGTCTTAGAACTACCAGAATCCAGTCTCGACTATAATCTACTTTTCTGTCGACCATGGTTGAAACAGGCCAGAGTTATACAGGATTGGTCAGCGCAGGAATTGACTTTCAAAGATAATCACCGTAAATATGTTGTCAAACTGGATGCCATTCAGTCCTGTGAGCTTCATGCCAGACCCTATGTAGCAGAGCCGGTCCACATGTTGGATGGCTTATCCGACGACGAAGAAGAGACGTTTCTGAAGAACAATAAAGATTTGATATCCTTAGGTACTATAGATCTTCAAGCTGTAGCAGACAACTGGAGTCCGACAGCCTGTACGGTTATTCCCGTGACCGGAGATACAGATGCAGTTGATCATGGTGCTATGGATGGAGCCACTCTACATCAACTTTTACAGTCAGTTGAAGACTTGGGGAAACCTCGTCAATTTTATGTCCCGGAAGACCAGTTAATAACCTATAATTTGGGTGATGAAGTTAACCCCCGACCTGTTAAGATTAAGGCAGGACTGTCCGAGGCATTCCAAGATGATTTGATCCGCCTCCTGCGTGAGTTTTCTGATGTTTTTGCTTGGGACTATCGTGATATGAAAGGTCTTGATCAGCGGATCTATCAACATCGGGTCGTGCTCAAACCAGAGGCGAAGCCAATTAAACAATCTAGTTACCGAATGAATCCCAATTATGCAGCACAGGTCAAGGCAGAACTCGATCGGTTATTGAAGGTGGGATTCATTGTACCAATCGAACACGCTGAATGGATATCTCCTATTGTAATTGTTCCGAAGAAAAATAAGCAGCTACGAATCTGTGTGGATTACCGAAAACTGAATGCGGCCACGGTACCTGATCCATTTCCTCTTCCCTTTCTTGACAAAATGCTCGATAGAGTGGCCGAGCACGAGATGTACTCCTTTCTGGACGGCTACAGTGGCTATAACCAAGTCAGAATGGCTGAACAAGACATACCGAAAACAGCTTTCATTACGAACTGGGGTGTTTTTGCTTGTATGGTCATGTGGTTTGGGTTAAGGAATGCTCCCAGCACATTTCAACGCTGCATGCAGGAAGTCTTTTCACCCTACCTGACTACTTTTATGCAAGTCTATTTAGATGACTTTTCCTTATTTGGTAAGATTGTGGTGCACCTGTATCATTTACGGTGTTGCTTTGAGAAATGTCGTGAATACCGACTCTGCCTGAATCTGACAAAATCTGTTTTTGCGGTTTCTTGTGGTAAGCTCCTTGGACATATTATATATGCACAAGGTATCCAAGTTGATCCAGACAAAGTCGCAGCTGTGTTGGAAGCACCCGTACCTACGACACCAAAAGAAGTTATGCGTTTCCTGAGTCAAATTTTGACTATGCTTCACAAATTGGTCATAGAATCACTAGAACGTTGGGATCAGTTACTACCCGCAGTCTTATAGGCGTACCGGACTACTTACAAAGTTGCAACCGGGATGACCCCTTTCAAGCTTGCTTATGGGTTGGAAGCAATCGCGCCGATAGAGCTCGTAGTGCCAAGCTTACGTGTGGCACTAACTCAGAAATTACTGCTCGAAGACTCTTTGTCCTTTTGGTTGTACACATTCAGAGATCTGGATGAACAGCATTGGGAAAGCTTCCTAACTCTTCAAGTAGTTCAGTTGCGGCAAGCCCGGACTCATGATCGTTTCCTCAAAACTCCAGTTTTTACGGTGGGCCAACTTGTGCTCTTTTACAATGCTAAAGCAAATCGTGCTGCTGGGAAATTTAAATTACGGTGGTTCGGTCCTTACCGGATTACTGAGCAAGTGGGACCAGCTACTTTTCGGTTGACTACCTTGACCGGAATTCCTCTTCCTAAAGTAATCAATGGTTCAAAGTTGTGTCCATATCACCAAGCGCCTGATCGCCGCTAACGTATTCTTCATTTTTCTGTGTGTCATTTATTTTTTTTATTATTTCCACGTTTTGGTTGAATAATTTACCGTAAAACTCCTCGTTTGGATATCTAATTATGAGTAATCGCCACCTTGTATTATTGATTCTGCTCATGCATGCACGCCGTAATTATGAAGGTTATCATTTCCATACCGCGCGATGATTAGGGTTTTCGTTTGCTTCCCATTGCCAAGTGTCTACTTAATCTTCTTCTTTTCACCGTTAATCGCTATTGTGTCTGTGTGTTCTGTGCGCTGTGTTTTTGTGTTTGCTGAGTATTCGTGTTCTTGTGACTTCACGTGCGCATCATGGAAGCGTTAGCCAATTTCACTACCTTTCATGACAGACTCCCTCACGATGTGAGTGAGTTCTTGCGTATTTGTGCCCTGTCGAACTTCGCTGAATTGCCTTGGCATTCAGTGGAGTGTCACCCTTTTTACGCGTAGATTATTGCTGCCATCGCCGCCACACCTACTACGGAGCAGAGTTGGCCGATTACATGTTTACCGTCTCGCGTAGTAATCACGTTAGCTTCATTCGCTGAAGCATTTTGTTTGCCCATGGAAGGATTGGAGAATGGTCCTCTCCTTCCGGTAGCCACCATGATTGAATTGTTCCCACGGCACTCATCGAATGAGTATGCCATTTTGTGTCGCCCTGACCCTGAATGCACTGTATTACAATTCTTAGTTGCTATCCTTAATTTACAGAAACATACTTACGGGATTTCACGCCCATTTTACTAGATGATTGATATGGCTTCTCGTGAGCCTGTCAATTTTGCCTCTTATTATTTCCGGCACATTTACCGTGAATGCGTTACGGTTATTAAGCAAGTTAACAAAGGTGATCTTCCACGATCACGCCTTCCCCACATCCTTATGTTCCTTTTTCCCACCATTCAAGCCGCGCAACCTCCACCCAATGCACCATTCTTACTGCATGAAGAATCCACTCGGATGCTTGAAGATGAAGACGAGGATGATGATGCCGATTTGTTTCAACTCCTTCGCCGGAAACGCCATCGCATAAGCCCATCTGAAAGTCAAGTGCAAGGTTCCACCGCAGCCAATGAAGAGGAGATCTTCCATGACACCGCAACTTCAATCCACCTTGATTCTTCTGACCATTCTTCTCCCATCCGGCAACAGGAGAAAGGTGTGTCTACTGCTGACTCCGAAGAAAGCTCTTCTCGGGAGAATTCTCAACAACAAACCCACAAAGATGTGCAAGCCATTGTCGCCAACATTGTTAATGAAGTGATCGCTTTGGTGGAAACGAATTAACAGAATTGAAGCAACTACACAGCAGATTCCCAGAATAGTGTTGGTGCCCAACACTCTTATACCCACTCCTCCACCAATGATTCCGGTCAAGCCCATTGTACTTGTTCAACCTATTGTCCCTGAAGCATCGGATTCCTTATCCTCTTCGCCTAATTATTCTCCACCATCTTCCAATCATCTCTTATCAGCCTCTTCATCCTAGCCACTTCCTCCTCATCCTCTTCCAGTTCCCATGTTTATTGAATTAGAGTCCATGGGTCGAATGCTAATCCAATTCTCACAGCAGCTATCGATGCAACTCAGAATGGTCACTGATAATATTCGTCAAGAATTGCAGCATAAAGTCGATATCTTAGAAGCAGATATTACTCCACTATAGGAAGAGGTCGATGCAGTTAAGGCAGAAAATCATGGCCTACACTTACAAGTTCAACAGCTTCAAGATCAGCTAGCACAGAAAGATGTTTTGCTGTGTCAAAAGGATACAGAAATCAGCACGTTGAAGCAAGAAATCACTGATAAAACAGATGCAATGGCTGCCATAGGCAATGAACTGCATAGCACACGGGAAGCATACAGCATATTAGAAGAAGCCTCTCAGTCTCTCGCCAGCAATGTACTTAAAGCTGAAGCAGAGCTGCATAAGACTACCGAAACCCTGTTCAAGCGTGATCAAGGGTTACAGGAAGAGCTTGGCAGATATCTCAAATTGAAGAAGGAATTTGAAGGAGTCCAGAAGGAAATAGAAGCTTACTACAAAACCATGCAGTTCCAGTCTGAAGAACTGGAGAGAAGAGAAAAGCAGCTTGGTTATCAAGCAGAGCGTTTATCTAGAATAGATAAATAGATTGAAGATATGAAATTGAGCCGTGACGCAGCCCTGGCAAATGATTTCTACCTACAAGAGGCCTTTTTGCAGACATAGGCTAACATTTTAATGAGTCAAGTGATTGCCGCAAGCTCTGTTCGTACTGACGCACAGTTAGTCAAACCAGAAACTTTAAAGTTAATGCTGGATTCTTTGAAACAGAAGATTTCCAGAACTTTTAAATTAGCTCGCACCATGTATATACAGGGCATAGTAGATGAGCCCTAAATTTTGTTTTCGTTGCGGGTTCGAGTCCACCGTGCATGCTAGTGTAAACCGTCGGATTGGCATTCTGTATTTTCATAATTCTTATATTTGCCTATCCCGCACAAACCGAAAGGTTGTTGCGAAGTGATGTATTTGCTTATCAATTAATGAAAAAGCATTGCAGTGACACTCCGGTGACGACAAGCGGGATCGTCAGACTGCATGTCTGGGCGATTGCAGCCTGTGGAGACATCGTCGTAGTGCAGCATTCGTGAGATCAAAGTATTATTGTTCTTACCTTTTGTTTAATTACATTAAGTTGTGATTAACACAATGAGGTTAAGTACTGATAATAAGTCTGTGTGATGGTAATGAATAACTCCTGTGTTATGAAACGTGAAAAGATTAACCAGAGTCATAACCTTAACCCGTAAAGAGTTCAATACTGGACATTAATGTATTGCGGCTTGAATAAGTTAATTGGGAAAATCAAGTTACAGGGCCTCTGATTTATCAGACCCCTACCACTCACAAGAACCTGAAAGAACTTAAAATGCCTGTAATGTAAATGTACATTTTAACAAATACCAATGTGACATCCTTGAATATTATTGAGTTAGTGAGTGTTATGTGTGAGTTTAATGTGGGTGAAAGTTAACATGGTGAGTGGATGACCTAGATGCATATTTGGGGAATGCAATGAGCTCTAAATGCCTTTAATATTATGATACAAGGGTGTTACATGATGGGGTCAGGGGGTTTGTTACATGAATTGACTTTCCATACTTACCTTATGGGAGTACAAGTTTTGCATGTGAATACATATAAAGTTTTCAAGGATGAATCCCCTTGGTCATGGGGGATTTTAGGTCACCATTTCCAAGTAATTCTAGGTTAGACTTTACATGAGGGCTTTTAGTCAATAGCTTGCAGTGTGAGTTTCTGAGGCATTGGGATTGGTGAGAGTTGTTTGGTTCTTAAGAGATTAGTTGTGGTGAGCTTAGCTTGTAAGCAGGTCTTAGGCACCCAGATCTATCTAGGTTTATTATCAGCCTTCATTGACCACTTTGGTACCCAAATGGAGAGTAAGTACACATTGTGAATGAACCCTTTGATGTATTATCACCGATCACTTTGATCTTGTCAATTGCTTCTTAGACATGGTATGTCTCAACAAGGGAGCAGGTGTGTTCTCACCCTTGCATTTCTAGATCTACTTCACACCCTAGATTGCTTTGCCTCTATATGTCATCTATCTTTGGGATTCCATAATCCATGCCGACCACTTAGCATGCTTCCATGATTGGGATATCGAGACCCAAGTCTCTTTGGAAAAGAAGGGAGTTCTGTCCTCTCTCCTGCTTGTGCTTCAATAGTCTAATCCTTATGCATCATATAGTTTGGGACAAGACTAACATCTTTTTCTTCATGATTAACCCTAGAAGAACTAGGAGTTTGTGTCATTCCTAGATCATTGATTGTGCAACTTCCTAGTCCAATCGTGACACATTGTTCACTTACCCAAACCTGAAGAAGTCCACTCCTTAGGTTTAAGTTGACAGTATGATCATAGATCCATTCTTGACCAAGGATGAGAGACTCAGTAAGGTCTTCATCATGGCAAGCTAACATCTTGAATGGAGATGGGAAGCTCCACTTGCCCATGCAAGAGTTTTCCACTCCTCCTAATCCTACAAGATAAGCTTCATAGGATTGATGAACAACTCCATGTCCTAACAACAAGAATATCTTATAACGCTAGTGGCTATCCTTGACTCAATCAAAGCCTTAATTGTTTCCGCAGTCATACCCTTTCCTAATTCTATTGTTATAAATGGACATCTATCTCTGATGCAATGAGAGGGAACTTTCTTGGTCTAGCACATAGCCATATGATACCTTCAAACTTCATAATTAACATGCTTAGGTTGACCTATGCCTTATCTTCTCAACTTTATATGTCTTATGCATTCTAAGGCCTTGACATGTGCTTCTTCACATATTCGTTTCTCTTCTTCTTTGTGCTTCTTAGCTATGTTGAGTCAATTTAGAATCTCTTCCATTAAAAGGAAGTATCCACATGAACATGGAATGGCCTAGTCCAATCTATTGTTGTCAAGATAGAGGCTGAGTACAATCATCATTTAACCTCATTAAAAGAATTTTTGCACTCTTCGTTCCACTAAAAGTTAGTCAGAAGGTTGTACAGAGGCATTGCAGTTATCAAATACATGTGGATAAAGCATTGGTAATATCTTTAATGACCCATGAAAGCTTGTACTTCCTTGATAGTCTTTCATCTAGTTAGTTTGCAATGGCTTGAACCTTATCTTTTTCCCTTGACACTATGTTTCCTAGAATCTTTCCTTTCTTGACCATGAAGATACACTTTTTTGGGTTCAAGCAAACCTGATATTCTCTACATTTGCCAAAGATCTATTTTAGTTCAAGGACATGCATTTGTCTGATGTTGGAATGAGTGCACAGGTCATCAACATAGACCTCTAATTTCTTTCACAAGAATTCCTTAAACACGTGACATATCAACCTTTGGAATGTGGCAAGAGCATTGGTGAGTCGAAATGGCATCACACAAAATGCAAAGATACCCTATTCCATGGCAAAAGCCTCTTATTTTGATCTTTAGGACCAATGGATACTTGATTGTAGCCTAAGAATCCATCAAGAAAGCTATAGACTTCCTTGCTTGCTACACATTCTAATAGGTCCTCACTGATAGGAAGAGGTTAACTATCTCTTATAGTGGTTGCATTAACTTTTTTCAAGTTAATGCATATGCATAGTTTCCCATTCTTTTTGGGCACTACCACAATGGCGAACACCCATTTAGTATGCTCAATTTTGTAGATGAATCTTGCTTCTATCAATCACTCGATTTCCTCTTTGATTTTAGTTGTGTAATTATCATTATAAGTGTAACGTTTTTGTTTGGTAGGCTTTGCTTCTTTGAACATCGAAATTCTATGAGACCATATGTTTGTATCTACTCCTTTCAAGTCCTTAGAACTCTAAGAAAATATGTCTCTATATTCTCTCAATAGTGCTATCAACTCACATCCTTCCTCTTCACTTAAATCGTGCCCTATGTACATACATCTATCTTTGCCATCTTCTATGGTCATTACAATTTTTTTGGTCTTCTCTTTATTGTCATAGGATTTTCCTATGAGTGCTTCTCTTTTTGGAATTCTTATCATGATCTTTCTATCTTCTATCTCGTACTTCTTGAAGTTCTCTAGCACTTCAAACAATGATTCATCTTTTGCTTGCATAGTGACTAGTTTCTTTTCTTTCTTTTCTCACTTTTATAATCTTCTATCATAGTCAACTTATTCTCTCATTACATTTTTCATGTTGTTGAGTCCTAGCATTTATCAAGTAAAGTTACTCTTCTCCTAAGGCACAAAAAGGTCCCATGATGATGGATTCTTCATCCTCCTCACTAACTTCCTTGAGTGTTTTCTAGTTAGGTTCACATTCCTCTATAACCGAGTCAAACATGAGTGTCTCTATGGTGAAAATTGAAATTTCATAGCCACCTTCATCACAATGAGGGGTCCATTGCTCCTTGTTGGCAGCTATGTCCATTGTAGCTAGGATTTCTACCCAACTGTGGGGTTCACATTCTTCATCTGAAAACATCATAGGTGCATAGGTTGGGTCATGAATTGATCTTGGGTTCTCATTAGCACCTACGCTTCTAGAGGTTAGCCTTTTCTCTTCCTCCACTACAACTTTACACATGCATAAGTGGGTGACTTCATGCATCCATGAGGATCAAGATCCTATGAAGTGCACCAACTCTATTTCATCTAATGTTCGATGGACTGGGTTCCATTGCAAGGGTGGTACATGTCTTTGGGAATAATCCTTGAGACTGACTTTATTCATCACACCTAGATGTTATAAGTACAAGGATATGGTTTCCCAACCTTTTATTATCTGCAATCTCATGAAGGGTCTTCATAAAATCATCTCATAGATGTGATTTTTACCAAATTCACATATGGAAAATTTATGTTCAACTCCACACCACAAGTAGTGAGATTTATCCCTTCTAGTGACCCTAATGGTTCCTCAATATGTCCATCTCCCATTTGCAACTTCATTCTAGTTGGTCTAAGTGCTGGCTTGCACCATTGATTCCATAAGGAAGTGGTAGCAATCACAAATCCTACTCCTGAATCTAGAATCACTTTGGTTGTATAACCTTGATAAGTAATGGGAAGATAAGTATTTTGTTCTTCTCCTTTGCTCATGTCTCCTATCTTGTCCAAGGGTATATGTGGCATTGTTTTATGTTATAATGCGTGAGATTGTGGCTTAGCTATTTTGGGCATTTGGTTAGCTATATGCTTCCACAATTCAAGCTTAATTTTTAGTAGCTCCTCTAAAGTGAAGTGAAACTGCACTTTAGTGTTCTTCACTACTTCTGTGTTCCTTGGTAGAATTGATTCTTCATTCCTTACCACAACTATGAGGGCTCTCATGTGAACAGGCCTTGAGTCCCATGGGCCTATGAAGTGAGGTAATTCCTGTAAGGAATTGGATTCAAAGTCTAGTCACTCACTTGACTGCATGTCTTCTTGCTCTCCATAGATAGATGGAATTTCCTAAGGGAATCGATTGTGACAAACATCCACCACCTCAATTGGAGGAGGGTTTTTGCTCTCTTTGGCCCATTTTTTCTCTTGAATTTCCCTCAAGAGCTCTTGGGAATTGTTAGCCATTGGACACCTTTGTATTATATTCCTGAAATGACTCCTCAACGAGGTAGAGACACCAAATGTAACTCCTCATATAATGAATACCGTTCTTTCTTGTGTGCATGGAGAGAAAAGACAAAGACTGAGGATAGGCATCAGACATGTCAGGCTATCTGTGTTCTACCACACTGAGATAGTTTGCTTGCTTAGATCACTATGTATTAAATTATTTGAAGTGCTAAGTATTGTCTAATTAAGTAATTCTATCAATTATTTGGTGAAATTATTGGATGTAACAATTAAGTTATTCGGTGAAGGATATAGTTGGTCAATTTGTTCCATGTGATTCGAGAAAGTTAGCACAGTAGATTGTTGTCACTCTATTGATAATTTAGTAAATAAATTCGGTGAATAAGTCTGGGAGAAACACAAGGATGGAGTTTTTACTAGACTCTACCACCCCAAGAACCCTGGCAACCTGTCCTACTTCTTAACCAGACTAGATAATAGAGGTTAACACTAACAATCTCACTGGGGAGTGGTTACTATCAAATACATGTTGATAACACATTCCGATGAGAGTTATCCAAAGTATCAAAGTGATAGACACCCTATTCGAGTAAACATTATGTTAGGGACCCTGTAGCGCAAAGAGAGTGAAGGCACGGCTTTGAAAGGAAAGAGTGATGCAAGTGGAAGTGTGCCTCAATATTTCATCATTTTGGATCTGCAAGAGACACCAGAGAAATCTTTGGTAATGTCCAATGAAATTCCACTATCCAATAACAACACAGATTTTGGTGAAAGTCCGATATCCAACAAGAGTCCAATGGTTGATAGTATTTCAGACATTGTCAAAGATACAGTTTCAAATGAAAAGACGCAATATACATAGTCTATACAAACCTAATTGACCTCAAAAGTTATGGTAGATATCCTGAAAATCATAGAAGAGCCACTCTTGAAGCCGGTAATTACAAGGGAAGGTTGGAGAATGCCAATTGAATGGCATCTTGCACCATTCCCGCTATTCTGAAGTAGTAGGAAATTCCCCTCTATAGAAGACGTAGATCCTATTCAATCGCTTAATTTGCAACCCTCGCAAGACTTACCTGGCATTACTAATCAAGCATCCTCCATGACCTCTAACTCCAATGAGGTAGTAGATGCCCATGAATACTTCAATCCAAAGGTGATGGAAGATTTGGGTGATCAACAGAACAGGCAACAAGGAAGATAGAGAAGTCAGTTCCCATTTGGCATCACTTATGCAAAGTTCAGTGGATTTCTGGGAGATGATCCTGATGCACATATCAGAACATTTGAAATTAACTATAGTGTACTAGATAATCCCAATGATCTAGAGTATAAAGCTATTGTTTTCCAATCTAGCCTGATTAATGAAGCCACTCGATGGTCGATAAAATTTGATTTCAACATTTTTTATGCTATGATGATGTCTGAAATGCATTTCTATAGTGATTCAGGTTCAAGAAGATTGCTATGGAAATCTTTGATTTTTTATAGAATAACTAGTAGAAAATGAATGAAGGAGTGGAGGAATATGCTACTATTTTCCGCACCCATCTCAAATAGTTGCCATAGGCAAATGCAAATTTACTGAACGATTCATAACACAGTGGTTCATAAATGGATTAAACCCACAATTGCGACAAGTAATGATCATCCGATGTATCAACAGAATGACACTAGATGTAGTGATCAAAATGGCTCTACAACTAAAGCATAAAGTAGTTGGATTTTCTAAAGACCAAGAATGGCTAAAGTCTGGTAAAAGCAAAGTTAGTTTTCTATGTAAAGTGCAAAAATCCCGAGCATGTAGTTGCAAATTGTGCTTTAAACTAGGTATATTGTGCCATTTACAAAAATGGGAGCCACTATATCAATATGTGTCCCTATAATGCTAAGGCACAAAACAAACTTGTAGTGAATGTAGTCATACAGGAGCCTGGTGAGCCTGCAACAAAGCATGTTCCTCCTCATATGTGAAACACGACTTATTCCTCAGACATAAGTTTCAGAGCACCACGGATTGGAAATTACAATCCTCAATGCTCGAATTAAGGAGCAGCAAACACAACTAATCAAGAATTCTAGCCCAAATGTCATTTCTATGGTGAACTCAGTCACATTCGAAGGCATTGCAAAGATGCTCAAGATTATGATAAAAGAAAGAAGGATCACCAAAACCCCACAATGAATATGGTACTAATTTCACCTGTTGAGATGCAAACAGCTATCATCTAGATTTCTTTCGATAAGAACCTCCAAACAGCTATTGAGATCTTTGAACCAGGATTCAAGGAGTAGCAGAGAACATTTTCCAAGGCAGACAAGTGGGCTCAGTCTGAAGCCGCCATCTTTCCTGACCTAGTACTAGTCACTCTTCAGCAAGCAGAAGCTTTTGCATCAAAAGTACCAAAATGGGCAATAGTGGATGTACCTGAATCATCAAGAACATCATTGGAAGGGCCAAATCCAAGCACAACTTGGGATATATTTTCCAAAGCACCAATTACCATACCTTTGAGGCAATTGTTGTTGCTTGTTCCCAACATCAAACAACAATTTCAGTAGTAGATTGACATCGATCCAATTGTGGCACCAATTGCAGCCATGATCCATCCAGATGTAGACACAATTGTGGACCATGTTGTCCCATTAATCACACTATGGTATAAGAATCATAGAATCACACAAGTACTTATTCATGGTGGTTCCGGCGTTAATATCACCACTACAGCCTTATACAAGAAACTGGGTTGGAACAAGATTGAACTTGTTAAATTCTTTGTTAGGATGGCAGACTAGTCTAGAGTCCATCCGGTGGGCTTAGTCAGAAATATTTTGATTACAATGCAGGGTACAATTTTCCATATGATGTTTGTTGTCTTGGACCTACCTGAGTCAAGCTTAGACTACAATTTACTATTTGGCCATCCATGGTTAAAGTAGGCCAAAGTCTTGCAAGCCTAGTCATCTCATGAATTAATTTTTAAATGTAATAACAGGAAATATATTGTGAATCTTGATGAGATTAAACCATGTGAATTGCATGCCAAGCCCTACATTGTTGAACCAGTTGGATGGTTTTTCTGATGATGAGGAAATTGCTTTCCTCTTTGCTAATTAGGATTTACTTTCCTTAGGCACCATTGATCTATAGCATGTATTGGATCAATGGTCCCAGGCTTCTTGCACTATGCAACCAACTGAGGAAGAGATCGAAATGTTATCGGATGACTCACTGAACCTAGCAGACCTATCAAAATATATACACCAAAGGATGAATAATACTTTTATCCCACAAACTTATGTTCCTAAAGATCAACTCATCACTTGCAACTTAGGAGATGATGTAAATCCATGACCTATTAAGATTAAAGCAAGCTTGGAAGAATCTTTTAAACGGGATCTACTAGCATTACTAACTAAGTTCGTGAACGTTTTTTCCTAGGACTATAAAGATATGAAAGGCCTAGATCCTAGGATTTATCAGCACCGAGTGGTCTTGAAACCAGATGCTTACCCAGATAAACAACTGAGTTATCACATGAACCCACACTATGCTAAGCAAGTTAAAGAGGAACTAGATCATTTGCTTCGGGTTGGGTTCATCAATCGAGTGGAGCATGCAAAGTGTATATCCCCAATTGTTATCATTCCCAAGAAGAATAAACAGCTACACATCTATGTAGAGTACTAAAAATTGAATTTTGCTACTATAGCTGATCCTTTTCCTCTACCATTCTTAGATAGTATGCTTGATGAAGTCATTGGACAAGAAATGTATTCTTTTTTAGATGGATATAGTGGCTATAGTCATGTTTGAATGGCTAAGGTGGATACCCCCAAGATAGCTATTATTACCAATTGGGGAGAGTACACATGCACGGTCATTGTGAAGAGATGGATAGGTATGTGCTTGAAGATGAAGAGGTGTTGCAAAATCCTTGGTCTACACCAGCCCAATGAACTCCAGGAGGATATGGTGGGTGCTTTTAGCTTGCCAATTGATGTATTAGACACCCTATGTACCTTGTAAGATCACTCTCAAAAAGATAGATCAAAACAGATAAGTTGGAGTTAGCTCATATGTGAAGAACTTGCTATTTTGGTTCATACACCTGTCCAGTGTTTTGCATAATTCTCTAAGCACAGTAACAATTAGCTTAATTCCTCTTGGGGAAGTCTAGTTAAATTAAAGAGCTAACTTTCAAGAGTAATCTCATCAAAAATAATGAACCACACACTGAGAATGATGTTTAACAAATGATGACATCATCCCGATTTTCACGGGCTGCTACTGTAATGAGACCAATGCGCAGAAAAATGAATATAACTCCAGATTTAAGAATCCAATGATTATGAAAATTGTACGCTTATACTAGACAGTATGCTGAATCCATCAAGCTTTAAATCATTGAATTTGGGTAAGTACACACTGAGAAACAACTCTGACAAGATGAGTAAAAAAGTCGGGTACCTGACAGAGAAGTGAAAATGAACAGACACTATTGACTTCAACTGAACATAACTGAAGATTGAAACACCCAAATGAAATGAAAATTGGTGAGCACATATTAAACTTATAGAGCTAACTTTACCAAGTTAAATCACTGAAAATGATGCACCAAGCTCAGAGAAACCATCTCTGCAATCTGACTGAGAAAACTGAGATATACGGCAGTGAGTAGTACACTTCACAAGAACATGGAAATATGAACTCAATTGATCATGAAAATGAAATTATATTGATTGTACAATACAATGGACTTATTGATACATATATGTGCCTTGTAATCACACCTTGATATGGCATAAAGCTCAGCTCTTGGAGGTCTTCACATAGGTCTCTCTAACCATGACTAAAACTGCCATCTATTTATAGTTGAGCTTGGGAGGCTAACTTCCCTCAATCACTCTCCAATTAATTAGTGATTGATTTGATTCTCTACCTACCACAAATCATGAATTTGTGGCTCCTCTTTCCCTTTTTGATCAAGTGGACTCAACCACTTAAGATTCTTTCACTTTTACATTAAGTAAAGTCTTCAAAAGTTACAAGAGGTAGTTCACAAGTGAACTTTACATAGTCTTCATTTTAAGGCTTCTTCTATGACTTTGTGGGACTCAAGCCAATACTTAGGCTTGTCATAGACTTGCTCCAACAGCTCCCCCTCAAGCCAAGTATGCTTGAGGTCTTCAATCTTCCAAGATTACGTGCAAACCAATCATGGCTTTGAACTTGCAGAGCTTTGTACCATCCAATGCTTTGGTTAGAATATCTGCACATTGTTGATGAGTGGACACATATGATATTTGAATCTCTTTTCTTAGAACCTTCTCTCTTACATAGTGATAATGAAATTCAATATGTTTAGTCCTTGCATGAAAAATAGGATTAGCAGCCAAATGAATAGAACTCATATTGTCACCATAAATAGTTGGAGTTCCAAACTCCAATCCAAGATCTTTGAATAATGTCTTCATCCACATAGCTTCTTGTGTAACTATGGCAAGACCTCTATATTCAGCTTCAGTAGAAGAGAGAGCAATTGTGGGTTGCTTCTTGGATGACCATGAAATAAGCTTTGAACCTGCAAAGGTAAGATAACCTGAAGTGCTCCTTCTATCTTCCTTGGAGCCATCCCAATCTGCATCAGAAAATAGCTTCAAACCTAAATCAGATACATAAGGATAATAAAGTCCTTCATTTATGGTTCCTTTGAGATACTTGAGAATCCTTTTGGCAGCATCCATGTGTGGTTTCCTTGGTGTGTGCATAAATTGACTTAGCACACTCACACTGTAACATATATCTACTCTTGTCAATGTGGCATAGTTGAGACTACCCACTAGACTTTGATATGATGTGATGTCCTCTATGAGTTCACCTTCATGTGAGCTCAATTTGTGATTGACCTCCATTGGAGTACCTGCAATCTTACAATCTTGCATCTTGAATTTTGCCAACATGTCCTTAATGTACTTTCTTTGAGTGAGAAACAAACCATGATCTTTGTAGACAACTTCCAAGCCTAGGAAGTAGGTAAGTGAACCCAAATCACTTATCTTGAACTCTTCTCTCATCTGATCTTTGATCTTCTTCATACCATCTGCATCATTTCCTGTCAATATAATATCATCTACTTATACACATAGGTAGATGATCTCATAATTACTCTTTTTGATAAAGAGTGAAGGATCTGCCTTGCTTGGTTGAAAGCCTTTGTCCTGCAAGAATGAAACAAGCCTAAAATTCCAAGCTCTTGGAGCTTGCTTGAGAACATACAATGCTTTGTTAAGTTTGTTCCCTGCAAATTTGGTCCTTGCGAATTCGCTTTGATGACCTTTCACCAATATGTGCTAACCTTTTGTGCCATACTTCCAATTTTGTGAGTGTTTGACTACCATAATTAAAGAGAGCAATGTTTCTAGTGTCTTGTAATTCAAATGTGAACAATCTACCTGCCTTTTCACCTTTCGCAATTCTTCTGAATCCTTGACTTGGATATTCAACAAATGCTCCTGCTTTTGGGAACCTGACTTGCAACCCTTTCTCTACTATCTGCCCAACACTTATCAAATTCTTTGTAATGGTAGGGACATAGAGTACCTTACTGAGTAGGTTGGTGTTTCCATCAGGTGCTTTGACATTTCCTATTTTCTCCACAAGGTGTCTTGTATCATCTCCTGTTTGTACCTCATGCTTGTTCCTTGGATCTTCTAAATCTGATAGGAGTGCCACATTTCCTACCACATGATTTGAACAACCTGAATCTATGTAGAAAACATGCTCATCAGATTTACCTTGTGCCATAGCCATGTTCATGATCAATAATGAATCCTCTTTGTTTGATTCTTCTGTGTAGTTACTGTAGTCTCTCCTTCCTTTGAAGCCTCCTTGATAGTTTGAATGATTGTAGTTGTTGTAGCTGCCATGATAATTGTTGAACCTTCCTCTTGAGTAGCCATAACTTCCTCTATTGTATCCTCTTCCTCTTTGATTCCTGGAATTCCTAAAGCAATTTTCAGTTGTATGATTAGTTAGTCCACAAATAGAACATGGGTTGGAGTCTTGGGATCTCCCCCTGCCCTGTCTACCTCCTCTTCCTCTACCTCTACCATGTCTTCCTCTCCCTACATAGTTAGCTTGATATGTACCTCCTTCATCATCCACTTTCTTTGCCTTTCCTTTGTTATCTTTGGACTTGCTTTTATCAGTGTATAAAGCTGAAGATTGATTACCTTTAGAGCTTTCTCCATTTTTGATAAGCTTTGCCTCTTGAGTAAGTAGTTGTCCAATGAGTGTATTAAAATCAGGTACATGCATGTCCATGTACAAATCCATAGTTGTGGTGAATGTTTCCCACTTGTCATCTGCCTTCAAGCCATTGATGACTTGCCTTACAATTTGCTCTTCATCGATTACCTCTCCAATGCTTCCCAACTGATCTGCTATGTCCTTGAGCTTTGTGACAAAATCAGTAACATTTTGTTTGGGAGCCTTCTTGAGAGTTATGAAATCCATCCATAGTTGATGCTTCCTAGCTTTGGTACATGAAGAGAAGAAGGCTTCAAGTGCATCCCACACTTCCTGAGATGTCTTACAACTTCTAATGTGAGGCAACAAAAAATCTGAGATAGAGTTGAGGAGATAAGACCTTGCAAGTGCATCCTTGGAGCACCATGTGCTCAATCTTTCTTGCTCTTCTTGTGTTGGTTGACTTTTGTTCCTGAAACTTGGCATAACTTCATCTCCAGCCACATAACCATATAAACTTCTACCTTAGAGATAAGCTTCCATTCTTAATGACCAAGCTGAGTAGTTACCTCTATCCAATTTGTCAATTGATGAAGGAAATCCATTTGCCATGTTTGCTCTGATACCACTGTGAAGAGATGGATAGGTATGTGCTTGAAGATGAAGAGGTGTTGCAAAATCCTTGATCTACACCAGCCAAATGAACTCTAGGAGTATATGATGGGCCCTTTTAGCTTGCCAATGGATGTATTAGACACACTATGTACCTTGGAAGATCACTCTCAAAAAGATAGATCAAAACAGATAAGTTGGAGTTAGCTCACAGGTGAAGAACTTGCTATTTTGGTTCATACACCTGTCCAGTGTTTTGTATAGAAGATTTGGAAGCATAAAATTGGGTTGAGGTATCCTTGAAGGTAAGCTACACAATCTCTTGATATCAAAAGCAATTCAAAGACACCACCCACAGGATTAGACAAATTTTTGGTATCGCAAAGTAGAACAGAGAGTTTTTAGAGAATCTTTGAGTGAGAGAGAGGGTCAAGAGTAAGGAGGGGTGAGAACTAAACATAATTGCACAAATTTGAGTTTAGAACGATTTTGGCTGAGGTATTGCGGTCGGTTGAGTTTTGGTATCGCGATACCAAAATTCCCTAGTATCGCAATACTTGCCTGGTATCGTATCGCTACATACTCACTTGAGGTATCGTGATACCATTTTGGTATCGTATCATCAAGTTGGTATCGCGATCATGATTAGCTGGTGGTATCGTATTGTGGTCCACCCAGTATCATATCGTCTCGATCATGGTATCGTATCGTCAATCGAGCGGTATCATATCACGTGAACTATTGGTATCGTATCGCCAACATTAGTATCGTATTGTGTGAGAAGTGGTATCGTATCGCCCTACCTTTCTGGTATCGTATCATCCATTATTCCAGTATCGTATCGTGAAGGATTCAATATCATATCGTCACATACACTAGTATCGTATCATGCAATGAACAAGTATCGTATCGCACAAAGTCCGGTATCGTATTGTGAGGAATCCGGTATCGTATCGTCTATTGAGCAGGTATCGTATCGTCCACTAATTTAGTATTGTATCATCACCTGCAGAGATATCGTATCGTGCAAGTCTGGTATTGTATCGTGTGATTTCATGGTATCGTATTGCCTAAAGTTTTTGGTATCGTATCGCATCAAAACTGGTATTGTATAGTCTGTCTGGTATCGCCAAAAGTGGTATCGTGTAGGACCAATCCAGTCCTTTGAGGGCAAATTTGGGAGAAGTTGAAGAGTCAATTGTGGGGAAGTTGGAAGCCAACATAGGCCCAGAAGGGTGAATGAACTTATGATCAGGACAAGTACTAAGTATTCGGAGGAGTGTCATTTCGTCGGTAGGAAGTGCAACCCAAGCAAGTCATCACATACCTGGATCAAAACCAAAGAAGGTATTGGCCAGTAGATGCAATTGATAGGGCTCAATTGAAGTAAATGGTTGTATTCCCTTCTCGAGAGTAGGCAACTAGCTCCCATAATCCCTTTGGGATGCATCAAGAGCCAGAGAACACAATCTCAGGACAAACGATTCAACGAAGTGTTCCTAACCAAACTCATGTGCAATTTACAATGCCAAGAGTACCGCCACACAATCAAACCCACCCAGGACTAGGCAACCTGAATCGGTCACCAGTGAGGCCAAGACCACAACTAGGAGTACATCATGGGGTACCCCCTATTAGACCAGTAATTCCTATAATATCTAAACTACCAGAACCCATAAGAAGACTAAGACCAATTCAAGTGGCTAAGTGTATGAGAAATCATTATGACAAAATGGGAGAACCTTGTGATCACATAGCTGAATTTAAACAAGTCTTACGAGCTGAGCAAGTGGATGATTTGTTTGTGCAGTATGAGTCCTTTGGACTTACTCTCCCAGGGACGGCTTTGACTTGGTTCCAACCATTGGATCCCAATCAATTTGGAAATATTGAGCAATTTTTTCAGGAGTTCATTGGAGAATTCACCAAGAGAGGGATTAAACACAACTCTTCATCCTTAATCCATGGATTCAAACAAAATCCAAATGAAATGGTGAAAACAACTGCCCAAAGATTTAATCAATATGTTGATAGATGCCCAGCAACAAAAAGACCCACTGAACAAAAAATGATATCACTATTCTTGGATGGATTGATGAACGGGACTTTGAGAACGTTGGTCTATGTGAAGTGGCTACAGACATTGAGCGAGTGTCTTCAAGAATGTATTGACCTAGAGGACAACCTAGTTGACGATCTCAAAAGCACACCAAGCCCTTCAAAATCAGAAGACACTAGAAGTACAATAACATCTAACTCTAGTAACATAGAGGAGTTAGCGGAACTGGTAGCCAAGAAGTTAGGAGTTCGCGGACAGCAAAACTACCAGCATCCATCAATGAGAATACCCATGTTGTGAAGATGCAACCTATGCGGAGGAGATCATCCAACTCACATGTGTGTAAGAGGAGGAGTAGGTATGCCTCAAGCTTATCTGTACAATAGGCAACCATATCAAGGATCCACCCTATATTGCCAGATAGAATAGAAATACACTAATCACACTATTGAGAATTGCCCATTCAACGTACAGTCAAGACCCTTAAATCAACCTCAGTTTAGGCCATATGGATACCCTCCTAGAGAGCCAAGAAGGGAGATTCCAAGATACAATCCCTATCTAGGACCACAAGGAGCACCTAGGCCACATGAGCAAGGGCAATGTGGACAACCCCAGCCAATATTAGGACAGCAACCACCACTTCCACAGAAGGTAGTGCCAGTTAAATATACTCAACTAGAGGAAAACATGGAGAGAGCCATAGTGCCAGCTACACCCTTAGCCAGTATAGAACCAATGAATCAAGGATATGAGCAAACCCTAGAAGAATACTATCCCTATGACACTAGTTTGCTGGAACACAACGAAATTTATGACCCACAATACTATGGTTATGAAGGATATGACCACACCTATGGACAGGAGTTTGCAACCCTAATGTACACTGCACCCAAAGCACCAGCTCCCATGAGGCCACCCATTAAACCACTTGTGCCAAAGGGACCTTGCTGCAGATGTGGAGGAGACCACTTCATAAGAGAGTGCACTCGGCCATACAACCCACCACCTCCTAGGACTTGGGAAGGGTACTGCAATGAATGTGGAAAGGAACATCTATTTAGAGACTGTCCAAAGAATCCCAATAAGACTCATGGCACTGCACAAAACAACATGATCGAAGTAATTGAATCATCAGGAAGAGATAAAGAGTACACACTACCATTAAAAGCTATCACACGAGCACAAGCTAAAGGACAAGAGGGAAAACAGGTAGGCTCGGAGCTAGAAAAGAGTAAAACCCTAGAACCCATAGTTCAGGTAGCAAAAGACTCGGAAGATCCAAGAGTCTCCAAACAAAGAAAAACCAAAAGTGGAAGGATAGAAGGGAAAAACTCAAAGAAAAATGGATAAAAAAACAAGAAGGACACAAGAGATGGTAAGAAACCTAAGGAACTTGAAATTCGGGAAGAAACCCCCATTACACCATAGACATTAAAACCAAATGAACCAGGATCAATCTTAGCCGACCCAAGATGTGGCTGAAAGCTTACCAAGCCAGGATCACGACCGGACCAAACATAGAGCATAACATTAAGAAACTCTATCCACAAGAGGAGTTAGAAAAGAAGAGACTTGATATATGTAGAAAGCTCATAGAGGTAGCTCAAACCACTCTAGAAAAGACTATCCCTATCCTCCCAAAGATGAGAATATCTAAAAATCAATATAATAATTGTTTTAAAACGAAGGACCAGAAACCAAAAGAGAAAGATAAGGAGGAAGAATTACTAAACACCTAGGACAAATCAATATCCATAGTCCCTGAATTAGAAGCTGATTGGCCCAGAGATTTATGGAATAGGATTCGAGAAGAGTGATGGAAAAAGAACGGAAATGCAAGACCTCCTTTTGAGGAATTAGATTTGGACGACGATCAACCAATTTCAAATTTGGAAGAAATATATGAAGAATTCTCTATGCTAGACCGAAATAGGGAGGAGATACATAGCATTTCTACCCTACCAAAATACATGGGAGAATATGAGAATGAATCCATAATCTTTCGTGCTCCCACAGTACGAGAATTACTACGGGTCAAGCCCCAAGTATGGAAACAATTAGCGGGACAATTGAAGTTAGAGCATGAGAAGAACAAAAAGGAAAGTAAGGAAACCGAAGCATCTCCTACTTTACAAATTCCTGTGGATGAAGTTGGAGAATTTAGCGAAAGAGACGAGGGCAACACATGTTTACCCGTCACATACAATGGATACATGACCAAGGCCATACTAGACACAGGAGAAGGAGTAGGCATAGCCACCAAAGAGATTTGGGAGAAATGGGGAAAGCCAGCCCTGCGACCAACATGTATGAAGCTTCAATTAGCTAATGGTCATGCAGAGAGACCCTTGGGAATACTGGAGAAAATTAAGTTAACCACCTGCAGAGTGGAGTTTGAGCACACATTAGCCATATGTCAATTTGGAAAAGATAATAATTATGAGATGATATTGTGATGACCTTTCATGAGACAAGTTAGGGTAGTACAAGACTAGGGAAGAGACGCTTTATACCTACAACATCAAGGTACTGCTACCAAGATAAATTTGCATACATTTGCGTATAGGGATGTACCCCCTGCAATGGAATCCCATACACAAGGAAGAGGATGATTTTTCAATTCATAGTGAAGGATCAAGTGATCAATCATGGATGCACGAAGATGCCCAATCATGGATGTGTAAGGAAGCAAAGAGAGAAGAGGAAAAAATTCAAATATGGCCTATCGGACATCAAAATTACCGACCTCTAGAGGAACTTATGTATATGCCCCAAGTTTTTCCTGATGAAGCATTCGAACCACACGGTTGGATGGAGATTCTAGCCACTTTGGATGTATGCGTAAATGAAGAAGTATTGACTATGAATGAATGTGTGGACGAAGAAGGTTATGATGTAAGCTTGTACATGGTACTCCTTCAGGAGGTAGAAGCAAGAGAAGTATAAGAAAAGGAATGGAAGGAAGAGTACGAGAGCATAGAGATGGAACCAGAATTTGATTCAGAGGAACAATATTTAGAATCAATCCAAGCCGAGAACAAAGACGGAACACCCAAGGTGTTAGCAATAGAAGCAACTCAGTTAAGAGAGAACCACGAGGAAACCATACGTAAGACCAAACCAAACCCAGATCTCTTTGAAGTCCTAGAACACTTCAAAAGATACAAAGTAGAGGAGAGAAAGATAGCCATTCAGATGCCTAAGAGAGAGGCACGAGAAGGAGAAGCATATGACAACAAGGAACAAATGAAGAAAGTAATAGTGACTGTGGAAGATGGAGAAGAAAGATGCACTTACATAGGAAAAGATGTGTCACCTGAGGAGGGAGAAGAATTGATCAGACTAATTCGAGAGTATCGAGATGTGTTCACATGGACCTACAAGGACCTCAAAGGTGTAGAGCCCTCCATTTGTTCTCATTGAATACGAATGACACCTGATGCAAAACCATCAAATCAATGCCCTTACACTTATAATGATGTCTATGCAGCAAAAATTAAGGAGATAGACAAGCTATTAGCAGCCGGATTCATTTACGATAAGAACACACCGAATGGGTGTCACCATTGGTGGTCATACTCAAAAAGAACGGGAAATTAAGAGTGCATTAATCTAAAGAAAGTCAACGCAGCCACAATCCGTGATAGCTACCCATTACCTATTACTGATCACCTCTTGGAAAGAGTCGCACATAAAGAAGTCTATAGCTTTCTAGATGGATTCTCCGGATACAACCAAGTAGCTATTGCTACGGAGGACCAACATAAAACTGCATTCGCAACTGAATGGGGTGTCTATGCTTTCAGGGTGATGCCCTTTGGGCTCACAAATGCTCCTACCACTTTCCAACGGTTGATGTGTCATGTCTTCAAAGAATTCCTAAGGAAGAGTATGGAAGTATACGTAGACGACTTATGCACATACTCAGATCGGAGACAAGAACATATGCCAGAACTGCGAAGAATATTTGAAAAAAGTCAGCAATATAGAGTGTGCCTGAATCCTGAGAAGTGCATATTTATGGTGAGACAAGGGAAAATCCTAGGCCACATTGTATCTAGGAATGGAATATCCACTCATGAGGACAAGATTAACGTAATCCTAGAACTTCCAAGACCAAACAATGCAAAGGAAGTCCAAGCATTTATGGGTCATTGTGGATACTATCGAAGATTTATTCACATGTACGCTATAATTGTCAAACCATTATATGGATTGTTGACCCAATTCACGTGGACGGGCGAATGTGAGAAAGCATTTAATGAACTGAAAAAAGGACTAAGCACAACACCAATTCTGAAAACACCCAACTGGAATAAGCCTTTTCATATTCATGTAGATGCCTCCAACTACACAATAGGTTGCATTATAGCTCAACCAGCAGATGAAGGAAAATTGGACCATCCTATTGCATATGCAAGTAAACAACTGAATCAAGCTAAAAGAAACTATACAACTACGGAACGAGAAGGTTTAGGGATGGTGTACGTAGTGAAAAAATTCAAACACTACCTTCTATTCAACAAGTTCAAGTTCTTCATAGATCATCAAACCTTATTGTACTTAGTCAATAACCCTTGCAACACGATAAGGCTACTAAGATGGTTTCTATTATTAATGGAGTTCGATTTTGAAGTGATTATAAAAAAAGGAAATACCCATGTGAGAGCTGATCATCTCTCTAGGTTAACACATGGAGAACCACCTAGCGGAGTACCAAACGATTTGCCAGACACTTACGTGTTCAATTTGGAAGTATGTCCTAACTGGGCAGAAAAACTAATTTCAATACTCACTCATGGACCACAACACTCAAGTAACAAGGTGATTAGAAAGGAAATTCTGCAATCACGGAACTTACACATTGTAGCAGGAAGTGTGTACCATAAAGAACCCAATGGTGTATTGTATAGATGTGTAGAAGAAGATGAACAAAAGGACTTGATTGAGCAAGCACATGTAAACAAATGGAGAATGCACAAGGGAACCCATGAAACTCTAAGGGAATTGAAAAGATTAGGAGTCTATTGGCCTAATATACCTAAGGACGTTCATGAGTATGTTGGTAGTTGCACGGAATGTCAAGAAACCACTCCAGATGACTATAAATCATTATCCTTCTCTACAATAGCACCCAATTGGAGTAAGACATTAGTGAAATTCTAAAAGACAGAAGAGCATGAGGACGGAACTAGTTTAGCTAGGAAACGATCCCTAGAAGAAATGAGTAAGGACTATGTTATCGTGGGGAGACAATTATTCAAGAGAGGAAAAGACAATCAACTACGACTATGTGTGCATGAAGGAGAGTACTTACCCATCTTAGAAATGGCACATGAAGGTGCCACAGGAGGACATTTCTCAGCCGAAAGAACTGTAAAAATGATTCTCTTTGTAGGCTTGTGGTGGCCAACTCTACATATGGATGCAGACACTTATGTACGAAGTTGTGAGGTATGCCAAAGAGCGAAGTACCCTATTAGACGAGATGACATGCCTTTGAGACCTATGGTTTGCAGGAGAGCCTTTTCCAAATGGGGTATTGATTTCATAGGACCCATTAATCCACCAGCCAAAGGATCGCATGCTGAGTACATAATAGTGGCAACAGACTATCTAATTAAATGGGTAGAAGCAAAAGCAACTAGAAAAAGCGATGCATAGTAAGAACTTTTTGCCATTGTGAAGAAGGAGAGATAAACATTCGAATTTTCTTCTTTCCTGTTGATTTCCACCTTCTCTATGGTCTTTTGTGTGTGTGTGATGCTTGGAACGCATGTGTAGGGCTGTTAGCTATCCCTTCCCACCATTTTCGGACTGCTGTAGTATATGTATGAGTCACCACAAGTTGTAGAGCAAGTGTTGGTGTTTCCCGCCATTCACTATTTTGTGCATAACTTGAAGAGTGTTTGTCAGATTGAATACCAATAGATGCGTCTCATCGAGAGCTTCAAAAGGAACCCAACTATTGGCCATATTCAAAGTTCAATGCGGGGAGAAAAGTTCGAATTTGTGCTTACTACTGTAAGTGGTATCGCGGCATGCATTTTCAGAGAGTTAGTGAGTTAGGTCGGATTGATAATTAAACGTGTATCGATCCATCACTATATGCACTTATGGGGCAATTGAGATTTAGTCTCATCGACGCAAGTCCCTAAGGCTTCACAACATAGGTACACACTTGTGCAGAGAGCTTTTCCCTTATTTCCTCAAATTGGTTTCGCTCCCTTAAGGTCTTGTCATAATCGGCATGTGCTTCGATCATTTGTTGTTGAGTATCCATTGTTGTCTATATCATCTACTTCACTACTGGCTTGAGTTGAGCCACATCCACATTTAGCCATGTCTTAAGGATACTTGGTGCTTTCCCCCATGAGTACATCTTTTCCTTTATCCACATTTATTGTCGCATTATGCAGTTGTCGAATTTGAAGATGTATTTCTCTCTCTTTTTCTTCTTCTTCATTTGTGGTAGACTTTGTGTCACTTCCCTGAAATGTAACATCTAAAGGAGAAGGCTCTTCTACAACCCTGATTGGAGTGAATGGCTCTAGCTCCTCCACTTCTTCCTGTTCTTTCTCTTCCTTTGGCATCTTTATTGGGACTTCTCCATCCAAGTGAGTCTCTGTAATTTTAATGGTCGTTTCTTCATTCATTCTTAGTACATGAACTCCTTCTTGAGATGATCCTTTCCTTGTTGTGTCCATGACTGTGTTGTCAAGGATTTGATCTATTTTTGTACCTTCCACCCCAAAGGAATCTATGACTTGATTCAATTCATCCCATTTGCCATCATCCTTTGAATCACTTTTGATGTCCACATTCATCAGGGATGGCTCTTGATCTTCCTGGGTATCTGAAGATCAACTACAGTTCATTAGCCCAAGTTCTCTATATCTATGGACTTTCGTTAGCCTCTTCCCTTGCACAGTTTCTTCATGGAACAGACGGTAGTGATGCTTGGCCAATAAGTCTTGTGGCCAATTGGTTTCTAGCTCTGGAATTATTGAAGTTGGCTTGCCCTGAGTGCTCTATAGTTCTTCCTTATTACCTTCCTCTTTAGGTGTTCTTGTTAGTTTCTGATCATTCTCTTTAACACACTCATTGAATTGATTCTCAGATATTCTTGTCTTTGGAAGGACTAGGATAGTCCTTTCTAGAGTGGCTTGGGCTACCTCTATGAGCTTTCTGCATATAGCCAATCTCTCCTTTTCTAACTCCCCTTGTGGGTAGAGTTTTTCATGCTGCTCTATATTTGGTCCAGTCGTAATTCTAGATTAATAAGCTTTCAACCACATGTCCAAATCTTCAGGTATTGGATCTGCTAAGATTGATCCTGGTTTGTCTAGCTTCTAGGTGTGGGATTTAGGTGGTGTATCATCTTGCATTTCCTCTTTCCATGGTTTCCTACAGTCTTTTACATCCTTCTTGTCCTCTTTATTTTTATCTTTCCTCCATTCATTTTTAAGTTTTTCTCTTTTGATCTTCCAACTTTGCGTCTTCTTCATTTGGTTACTCTCACATGGATCTTCCGAATCTTCCACTACCCATATATTTGGCTCTAGATCCTTACTCATCTCTTGTTTGGAATTTAATTTCCTTCTCTCCTGTCCTTTGGCTTGCGCTCGGTTAATGGCTTTTAATGGCACTATATATTCTTTATTACTTCCCGATGATTCAATCACATTGATTTGTGTTGTGTTATGAGCCTTATTGGGATTTTTTGGACAATCTCTAAATAGATGTTCCTTTCCACACTCATTGCAGTACCCTTCCCAAGTCCTAGGAGGTGGTGGGTTGTATGGCAGAGTGCATTCTCTTATGAAGTGATCTCCTCCGCATCTATAGCATGGTCCTTTTGGCATAGGCGGTCTAATGGGTGGTCTCATAGGTGTTGGTGCCTTAGGGGCAGTGTACATCAAATTCACATACTCCGGTCCATAGGGATTATGGTATTCTTCATAATATTTTTGGTCATAAGTTTGTCATACTTCATCAGACTGGTGTCATATGAATAGTATTCTCCTTGAGCTTGCTTGTATCCTTGATAAATGGAAAAATTTTGCCAGAGTATCCTCTGCAAAATGAGCATATGACCAGTGTCAAAATGTCATAAAACTGCAAGTACTGACATGTCTACCTGCACAATGAATCACTGACTCCATTGCATATAATCAATTACCCAATAGAAGCCAACTATAATTATCGAGGACCTATGAACAACTATCATACATCTCCTATGGCGAGGCTGGGTAAGTCTTCCACCTGCATCACTGAAGAGACCCCAACATCTAGGTGTCTCCCAATTAAGAAAACCTCACCACGACTCTCTTCATCAAACGTAAAAGGCTTTATGCAAAAACCATAACCACTATATCAATGACCACATGGACGTACATAGGCGGTATCCACAAAAGCGTACATGGTGTGTATGTGCTCAATATATGAAGTAAAATGATACTAAAAGGCTGAATACATAGCCCAAAAAAAACAAGCCAACAACACCTACAAGTGTCTGGGCTTTGAAAGCAAAGAATGAAGCTTTGAGAGACCAAAACATGTTCAACGTAATGTTAACCTTAGTCTTTCCCCTTCTTTAGAAACCACAAGAGTGTAGCTTAGTGGCAAGAGATTGCCATGGTTAAGAGAGCTTTGGGGGGGACAGTACTGGGATGGGTGACCTCCCGGGAAGTATTCGGAACCTCTATCTTCCTTGATCATTGAGGTCATCCCTCACGTGCAGCCAACGGCGCCAACAGTGACTTCGGTGACTCGAATGACAAGGTATGCCAAGGTCTATGCCTTGGTCGCCGCCTTACTTTTGCGTCGAATTGCTTTGATACCAGTGAAGTATTTTGTTGGCGATGCACCACAGTGCGCTCTCCTTCTCGTGAGCTCCACGACGATATCCCTGGAGTAGAAAACCAAGCTCTTAAGGCCATACACGGTACTCCACACAGAGACTATAGAATACGTAGAAAACACAGTGCACAGGGTGCACAAAGACAGATTTCTTAGGTCTTACAAAAGCGATCAAACTTACAGTATGTGATTGACCAGGCCACTATATGTTGTATTGAAGAACATATACAAAGAAGTGTCTAGTGGCCATTTGGCCTTTCACATGGACACTAATGGTAACAAGCTCAAAGGACTTATATTGCACAAAAAAGTCATCTACTTGTTCTGCTTGCAAAACTTGTTTGAACTCTGCAATGTGATCATAGGGCTCTTCTGTGCCATCGTAATGATTTCTCATGCATTTGGCCACCTGGATCGGTCTCAGTCTTCTCCTTGGCTCTGAAGGTCTGATTACTACAAGAACTGCCAGTCTTTGTGAACATTTGGAACATGAGAATGTCCCAATCCATGCTGACCATGAGAACCATGCGGTCTCTAAGCAGAGAATTCTAGTTCTTCTTTCCAAGTATATGCATGTCTACCATGTTCCATAACCATGAACATCCTCTGGAAAGAGTTATCAAAATAGATTACCTTCCCAGGGTGTCAATGTCTTTGAATTCATAAATACTCACTCCATTTATCTCACTCAATTTGTCCATTTTGATCCTCTAGAATGCTTCATCAGTTTCTCTATTCAAGAAAACTTCTATGCTCTTATTATATTGAGGAATACACTCTAGTGTAATTATCCTTGATAAGATAGACTTATCACAAGGCGTTCTCGACTCTTTTCCAATGTTTTCTTGCTCCAAGTCTCCTATTTTTTACTCAAGAACGATGATTCCAAACTCATCCATCCTATCAGCTGAGCTCGTAACCACATACATGGTTCCTTGCTATGATGATAAGACCCCTCTTCAAATTTGACTATTCGATGTTCGATTATGAAGGGTTGATTAGGGTTTTTGATTTGGACCACTGATCTTCTCAAACCATCCTCATAGAGGCGAGAACCTAATAGGTTGGTTCATATGTATTATGAATAAGTCTTGTAGGGACCTTCAAGGGTCTACAAATAAGCTAGTCCTAAACTACCTATAGGTCTTTCCATGCTAAATAACATTTCAAAATCACTAGTTACTAAGCTCAATATGCAAGGGTAGCCATTGAGCTACTGAGCCCACGACCTAGTGGTGTGATTGACACTAGCTTTAGATGACTTGATGCTTTGCCTATCCCATCCTAGGTGTCTACATGGCCTAAGGTTCATATGTTTTGATGATTGACCCAATCCCCATGTACAACCTTGATGTTGGGTTCTTTTGTAAAAGCCACATTCTTTTTTATTTTTCAGGGTATATATTTTTTTCTTCTTGTCTCAATATAGACCATCAGAAATTCATAAGTTTTATTGTACCTGATGTTTTTCTCGATCAGATTAGATTCTTTCTAGTTAGGGTTTTCCATGATGTAGCTTAATCTATACTTGAACTTTGAGAATTTAAAGGCTCTTGAACTTGATCATGCTAAACATGCCCTATATTAATCAATTTTTATAACCACTTAGCCTAAGCTAGGGAATCAACTGAAGGCATTGAGAGTTATTCCAACCTCGTGCTGATGCCCTCCCTTATGCTCAATTGCCCAGGATGTGAGCTCCCAAGCATGCCAGATACAGTAAGCTTGCTTAGCCTTTCCATAGAGTACCAAATTCCTACAAAAACTCCAAAATTTAGGCCAAAATTTGATAGAAATTTGCAACCCTAAAAGTTCCCTTTTTTTTGTCTATCATGATGGACAGGATCTGTCTGTCACAATGAAAAAAGTCTATCGCATGGGTCTCTCTATCATGACAAACATGTCTATTGTGATAGACTAGTATGTATATCACAATGGATAGATTCTATCATGCTCTTGTGTCTATCATGATGACCAAAATTCTCGATGGGATGTCTATCATGATGGTCAATCAGTTTATTGTGATAGATATGAGAGTGGCATGATGACCATGAGCAAGTGGATGCACAAATGCATGAGTGAGAAGTACACTACTAACATGCACACACATATGTGCATACAACGCAAGACAAAGAGAGGGAACAATGGAATCTTCGATTATCAAACTCAAAACATGTATACAATTCTCAAGAATAGGTTGACTCTCCAACTAGATAATCTTAAAAATGAACTATCTAGTTCTTTTTATACCTTTTTGACTAGCTTTGGCCTTGTTCATACCCTCTTCCACCTACTTAAAAATTAGGTTCCCTAGCTCATTTGAAGGCTCAAATGGGCTCAAAAAATTATGAAATTTGATACATAGGTGTTTACACTACTCTTCAAGCTCCAGTTCTCCTCGGCTCGAACAAAACAGAGTCTATTCTACAGAAATAGGATTTACAATGAAGTGTATTGATAACAATCACTATTTCTTGTATGCTTGATTTGGAAGAAATGATTGGCCTACTTGCCATATCTTCATTGGATTCCTTGTTTGCTTGATCCTCCTTGGCCTTCTCTCTGTGATTCATATCTTTGAATACCTTGCCTCATGCTCTCTTGATGTGCTAATCCACCTTGACCACTTACACTCATGTATATCTTGGTTTAGCAAGAAGCAACCTATAGTGGCCACTTCTAGTTGTGAGGCTGAGTATAGGAAAACCTTTACAGCAACTATTGCATGTGTGTGGCATAGATGCCCTATGGCTGATTTGGGTCTTGTAAGTCTTCTGCCACCACCATCTTCACTGACAGTTGGTAAGTCTTCTGTCACCACCGTCTTTGCTGACAGTTGGTAAGTCTTCTGCCACCACTATCTTCACTAACAGTTAGAGCACATTGGCAGTTTCAAGGAACCTTGTGTTCCATGCTCACACAAAGCACATTGAGGTGCAATATTATTATTTTAGGGAGAGGTGCTTTGTTGCAGAGATCAGTTAGACATATGTGCCCACATAGGATAATGTTGTAGAACTTTCCACAAAGCCTCTGCCCTGAAATATATCAACAAATCCCCCTTGGGAATGATGTGATGAGCAAGGAGATGGTACTGATGTATAAGGAAGTGCCAAACTATGTGGAAATAGATCAATCCACAAAAGGAAGTAAGCCCAAATCTTTGCAAAAAGCTTCAAACTTCTCCCTAGATAGGGCCTTTGTGAAAAGGTCTACAATGTTATCCTATGTTGGAACATATGCCAAACTGATCTCTCCAGCAGAGAACCTCTCCCTAACATAATGATAGTCCACCTCAATGTTCTTTGTGTGAGCATGGAACATGCAGTTTGAGGACTACGGAAGCAGGTGAACAACACAAGGAAGAAGAAGAAGCTTGGAGCACAACACAACATTGAATGTATTACCAAGTGAAATGTACAAAGATAAATAACCAATTAGGGTTATAGGTGTATATAAAAGCTAAAGAAAAAACCTCCTAACGAGGGGAAAAAGTGCCCCAATAGTCCTAAGTGTGCTCATGCACATCACTACCAAAATATATCAACAAATTCTCCCCTGTGCGTGATGCGGTGAACAAGGACCTAGCATTGATGTATAAGGGAGTGGCAAGCTATGTGGAAAGATATCAATTCACAAAAGGAAGTAAGCCCAAAAATTTGCAAAAAGCTTCAAACTTTAGTGATGTGCATGAACACACTTAAGACTGCCAAGGCACTTTTCTCCCTCTTTAAAAGGTTTTTTTACCTAGCTTGTATATATGCCTATAACTCTAATGGGTTACTTATCTTTGTACATTGACTTGATAATCAAGCTTCTTCTTCTTCTTCCTTCTGTTGTTTGCATGCTTCCATAGACCTCGAACTCCAATGGGTATGGATATTGCATGCTAGCCTACCCTTAATGGGGATACGATCACATGCACAAACAAATCCTTCTATCCTATCATCCGAGTTGGAGAAAGTGTCCTTCATACTACTGATGGTAGTACACTCATAATATCATATGTTTTACATGTGTTAGGGATCAATAATTTTTCTAATCAATTTCAACACTAGCCAAGATTAGCTTGGTGATAAAGTTTGCTGATAAAAATTGTATACTTCACGATCCTTGTTATAAAATAAATTCATTGCACCTAGTATGCTATCTCATGGTCTATATGAGATAAAAATTTATGGAAAATCAATGGATTATTATGCATACGTAGTACAAAATATGTAGGCCATGTTAGATGCAAAACTTATACATGTATGTTTTGTCCATCTTAATTCTGTAAGTTTTCTATGCCTCAAAAAAGTTTGATATGTGTGCTCTTTGCCTTGGCTTGAAGAGCCATTAAAAATTTTATGGGAGGGTTTCATCTTGGGCAACATGTAGTGTTCTTGTTTTCCTAAAGGTGAGACAATTAGAGTTGAATGTAAATTGCAGTTGTTCACAATGATGTCTATGGTCCTATCTAGTTTATGACTTTTGATGATTTTTTCGCACATGCATGGGTCTATCTGCAAAAGTCAAAGTCTAAATTGTTTATGTGACTTCTAGAGTTCTCAATCATGGCTAAGATTATGTTAACATGTACATAGGCACCCTCCATTCTGATCAAGGGAGTGAGTATATGTATCTTGAATTCAATTCATTTCTAGCTCAAGGCGAGATGTAAACACCAACGTAAAGTGACATATACACAAGAATAAAATGGTATTGGTGAGAGGAAAAAAATTCTCTCATGGAAATGTCAAGATGTATTGTTAAAAGTTATAGAGTTAGGAATTACTTCGTAGTTCTTGACTTGAGGTCGTAATGTGTGCCTCATAAGTACGTAACACAAATCCTAACAATGCATTACCATCTGTCACTGCTCATGAGGCTTGGCATGGTCACAGGCCATCTGTTGCTCATCTACATGCTTTTGGTTTTTTGGAAAATGCATTAGTTCTTTAGCAACAAAGCAACAAATTTGATGATAAGGTTATGAAATATGTTTTTGTGAGGTATAGTTTTTAGCACAAAGCTGATACCTATACCACCCACATATTAAAAATATTTTTGTTAGCCAAGATGTAGTTATCATGGAGGGTGCATTGTAGCCTCTTGTTTCATGTATGGAAGATCATCTATGAGTTCAAAGAATGTATATGACTTGTTGCCTCTTTTCACTAGTGGGCAATTACAATTACATCTATCTACTAGCGAGGCAACTTATAGCAAGTTAGTTACATATTTGCCTTATTATAATCGTTTAGGATTCCATGGTCCTCCTTCTACTTTAGATTTCTATGCAATGGATGTTTCTAGCCTTTGTGATAAGAATGAGCCTATTGACTTTGATGGTGTAAAACTAAAAAAAATTGGATGACTACAATGCAATAAAATTTTGACGTTATTATGCAAAATGGTACTTAGTCTTTTTGTGAGTTTCCCTTGCCAATAAAACCATCGACATTAATAGGTTCTATAATTTTAAAAACAATCTTGTTAGTGTTGATTACAATAAGTCTAGGATTGTCGCTAAAGGTTGTTGGAGGTTGTGGAATAGGGAAGCACACAAATCGCATGAAGAAGAAGAAGAAGAAGAAGAAGAAGAAGCTTGGGGAAAAATAGTGAGTGGAGAAAAATAGTGAGTGTATTAATAAGTGAATGTTCAAAGATAAGTAACTCATTAGGGGTTAGGCATATATACAAGCCAGGGGAAGAACTTCTTAAAGAAGGGGAAAAGTGATTTGATGCTTTTAATGTGGTCATGCACATCACCTCCAAAATATACTAATCCCCCTTGGGAGTGATGCGGTGAACAAGGGGTTGGCACTCATGCATAAGAAGTGTCAACTAACATGGACTAAGGTCAATCCAAAAAAGGAAGTAAGACCAAATCTTTGCAAAAAACTTCAAACTTTTCATGAGTCAAAGCCTTCTTAAAAAGCTCTACAACATCATCATGTGTGGGTAGACACACCAAGTTGATCTTTCCTATAGTGAGTCTCTCTTTGACATAATGATATTGCACCACATGGACATTTTTCATCACCATACACAATATTCCACATCCTTTTGCAACCAATACATGAGACATCATATAAGACCATAATGGGTAATTGGTACCATCCAACCTATCTTCGACAGCCAATGTACAGAATACATCACTACTTTCAGCCATAGCCACTATCTAAAATACCCTAATGCAGAAAAATGATTGTATCTCAAAAAGTTGAGGAGAACTACGCTATTGAGTTTTACTAAACATGTAGCAAACTCCAAGATGCTTATATTGGCGAATTGAAATGTATATATATCTTTGGGACAAAAAATTAAAATTTCGTGTATGGTCACTACGATAGTGCGTTCAGAGGCAGAAACAAGCTCAGATCATGTTTTCGACACCATAGAGCAAAGTAATTTTGAATTCCTAATTGCCTTGAGTATGCTCACCAAGTTTGGTGCGATTCTGAGACTGTGACCGGAGGGGTGTCAACGATGCCCTAGATGAAGCGATGACCTACTCTGCTACCAATTGTTGGAGTTTGAGGTGTGCGGAAGCACATGAACAGCACAAGGAAGAAGAAGAATCTTGGTGCACAACACATAATACTGAATGTATTACCAATAGAATGTACAAAGATAAGTTACTTGTTAGGGTTATAGGCATATATACAAGTCAGGGTTAAAAACCTCCTAAAGAGGGAGAAAAGTGCCCTGGCAGTCCTAGTGTGTTCACACACATCACTACCTGAACGTATCAACACTCTATAGACCAATTTCTAACACATGGTTGTGGAACTTTATGTGATGTTCATTGGTTTTGATGCCCCTTTATTGGTTGGACGTGTTTTGGCTCTTTCTTGACCTTATGGTTTGGATATCCAAAAGGCTTTGTGTTTTTAAACAATGCACTAGACTTGGGGATCCATATTTGAGTGCAACATCTCTATGCTTGAGATAAAGATTTAGGGATCCAAACTTATCATGTTGAATGAGGTAAATATTTTCCACGATAATGAGACATTTGAAGATTTCTATTCTCTTCTTTTTTGGGTGGTATATCTTTGGTTGAATTTGTTGACATGGAGAATTTGGTGCCTTAGCTACAAACTTGCTTGCGAGGTTGTGGTGTGTATACTTTCCTCTCCTTGTGATGTTCTCATGGTATCTTGTTTTTCTTTTGATTCCCATAATTGCTATACTAGCAACTTGACAATGAAAGGAGGTGGCAGAGGTGGTATTCCTACAGGAACTCAAGTGCTAGGGAAAGACCAAGTCTCCCACCTTAGAAATAGAGGTCAGTCTTGCCTAAAAGAGATTGAAAGTGAATATTGTGTAGGTAGCACTCCTACAAGCAGAGGAGGAGAGAGTCAAGAATATTCCCAAGCAGGTGACCTCTTCAACCTTCCAGGAGGAAGAAGCTTGAAGGCTGCAAGAAGAAGAAATGGAAACAAAATCCATATAACAGTGATGATTGGCGGTTGAGTAGGAAATCACCCATTGACAAGCTAAGGAGGAAGCCCAACAAGAGGAGTTGTGGAGGTAGGAATCTCTCTGATAGTCTCAGTTTGTAAAGCATCAACCATCCACTTCTTAGCATACTATGAACCAAACCAAGTTGCAAGCTCAGATAGATCGTGTCCTAGAGTGGAAAATCTAGGGTTAATTCATCGAAAGGCACTTTAATGCTCCCTACCTTCAACAACCAAATCAAAGATCTGTGGGGTACCAATTTTGGTCCTATGTAGTTCCCTTTTTTAGGATGCTCATCTTGTGTATGCCCGTGGTTTTTAAAAGAATATATCTTATCATACAATAGTGGATGCTTCTAGGTTGTTAGCCCTATGATCCTTACAAATGGAGAAAGTTGAAAAGCACTACCAAGACTTGATGATGGAGAGGTACGAAACTCAAAGAAGAAATTTCTCATCTTATGGAGCCAAACACAGAGTTACAAGATAGCATGGCAAGAAGAGCTAACATATCCAGTGAATAGGTAAAAGGGGAAGCTCAAATTGAAGAAGGAGACAAAGAGAAACAAGTTCTACGAGAGCAACTATAGGCAGATCAGGATGAATTGTGTAGAGTGTGAACAGATAAAGATCTACTATAGAACCAGCTGGTAGAGTTGATGATAGAAAAGGAGGGATTATCTTCACAAATTATTTCTTTGATTGATAATTTATAGGCAGCCATAGCTATGTTCAACAATATTAAAGAGCTTGAAGTTCCATTACAGGATGCTAAGTAGGTGATTTCAAATAAAGCTCACATATTGGCAAATGAAGAAAATTAGATCATAGAGCTCTAAAAAGTGTAAACCGAGTTATCCTAGTTAGCAAAATCAAAGGATCTGGCTCTGCTCTAGGAGGAATAAGCCATTTTTGGGCTTAATTCCTAGGTAGTAGAAGCAATCGCATCTAGTGAATCATTTATAGAGACCATTCGTGCATGGAAAATAGGGTTTGCTGCTAAATGCATGGAACTTACATTATCTCCAAATATGTGAGATTTGGAACTCAAGTCCCAAATCTGTATACAATGCTTTTAAACCTATTGCCTCTTGAGTTGCTATGGTCAAACCTCTATACTCTAATTCAATTGAGGATAAAGCAAATATTGGTTGCTTCTTGGAACTCCATGACACTAGCTTTGAACCTATAAATGCTAAGTAACCAGAGGTACTTCTTCTATCATCCTTAGCTCTTTCCCAATCTACATCCGAATAGATTTTTGACATCCAAATCTGAAGAGTAAGGATAGAATATACCTTAATTGATTATACCTTTGAGGAACTTAAGTACTCTCTTAGCTACACCCTTGTGTGGTCTTCTTGGTGAGTGCATGAATTGGCTTAGCACTCCTACACTATAAGAGATGTCTACCATTGTATGAGTAGCATATGTCAAGGTACCTACCAAGCTTTCATACTCTTTAATGTCTTCAATTTTCTCATCTTCATTAACACTAAGTTTATGATTAATCTCCAAAGGTGTATTTGTAGGTTTAGTGTTCCCATTTTGAACTTAAGAAGTAGATCTTGAATGTATCTCCTCTGAGTCAAATAAATTCCTTCATATATGTATATGATTTGCATAACTAGGAAGAATGTGAGCTCACCTAAATCAGTGAGTTTGACCTCCTCTTGCACGTGTCTCTTGATCATTTGAATGCCATTTAGATCATCGCCTATCACAATTATGTCATCTACATATACAAATAGATAGATATCCTCATTTTGATCCCTTTTGATGAATAGAGAAGGATCTGAGTTGCTACGTTTGAACCCTTGATCTTGAAGGTATGTAAGCAACCTATAATTCCAAGCTCTAGGAGCTTGCTTCAATCCATACAATGCTTTCATAAGTCTACAAACATAAGATGCATGATTAGGATTTTCAAAACCCAAAGATTGTGACATATACCTCTTCACTTATCCAACCATTCAGAAATGTATTTTTTACATCAAGCGACTAGCCCATTCAGAGTCAAAAAAAGCATGCAAATCTAGCAGTAGTGATCACCCCTTGGGATAAAACAATCCAAGTGGTTGGGTACCACACAAGGAGTGAAAGATGCACTTAACCGCCTGCCAATAGTTGACCTTCTCATCTATGAGACAACAAATTGAATATCACGTTGAGTTATGCATGAGTAAATCAAGCACCCAACTGCCTGTTGATCGAGAACCTCATCAAATGCATCTCCAGCATCATGAAGACTCAATCGTAAACCTGTAGGTTTGCAGTTTTCAAGGCCAAAATGCTACAATAATGTGTCAATATATTTTGTTTGACACACAGCTAATCCTCCATCAACTTGCATAAATTGAATGCCCAGATAATGATGCAAATTCCCCAAATCTGAAATCTCAAAAGAGGCATGCAAATCAACCATAAAATCAGCAATATGATTCTCATTAGGACCAATGACTAGCATGACATCAGCATGACAACAATGATCAGAAGTACATCATTAGCATGCTTAACATATAAGGTGCTCTCAGTTGGACTATTCTAAAAATCATTGCAATCAAGTAGGCATGTATCTTTTCATACGAAGCATTTGGTGCTTGCTTCAAACCATATAATGTCGTTTTCAACTTGCACACTGTTTTCATGCCCTTTTTGCATAAAACCATGCGGTTGAAAAACATACACTTCTTCATGTAAATCACCATTCAAAAATGCAGTTTTAAAGCCCAACTGATTTATATTCCAACCATGATGAGTTGCAAGTGCACATATGCTATGAATAATAGCCATTTCGCATGTAGGAGCAAAGGTCTTATCAAAATCAGTGCCTCTTTCTTGAGCATACCTTTTGCAACAAGCCTAGCCTTATACCTATCGACTGTTCCATCAGGCTTATGCTTCAGTTTGTATACCTACTTAGCACCAATGGCCTTTTTGCCAAGAGGCAAATCACATAAAGACCAGATACCATTCTTCATAATAGCATCATATTTTGATTGCATAGAAACCATCCAATTTTTTGAATTTTGTGCTTCATCAAATGAAATAGGCTCATTCTCATCACAAATACTAGAGGCTGCCATAGCATAGCAATCTCATGCAAAAGAAGCACTATGAGAGTCTGAATGAGTACGATATGATAGAGGTGCATCTAATTTGATATCTCACAAAGTTTGAAGGGCCATTTTGGCATAGTTTTTGCCTCCTCTATATCAACCCTCTCATCAATGAGTGCATCATGTAATTCTTCATCAGAAATGGAATGTTCTGTATCATCACATGAAACATGTAAAGGTTGAGAAATTGCCTCATTCTGACTAGCACTTGACTATCCACCTATAAAAAGAGGAAGCAAAGTGTCATACACATCTCCAAAGCTAACATAATTCTCCTTGGTACATGAAAGTAATGGCTAAATTGCATCATCCATGAAAGCAGCATCACGACTAACCAAAATGTTTTTAGTATGTGGATGATACAGATGATAGCCTTTGCTTTCAGAACTATACCCAACAAAAATACTTTTCACTGCTTTATCATCCAATTTCTTGTGTTCTTGTTCAGGCAACAATGCATATGCCAAATAACCAAAAACACGCAGATTAGCAATAGATGGCTTGTGACCTTGCCAAGCCTCATATGGAGTGATAAACAGTATAGCTTTGGTGGGACACCTGTTAAGTAAACATGTTGCACATAATAGCCTCAAGCTAGAAGCCTAACTTTTGACCACACACATCACCATCTCCATGAGAGACCTATTCTTCGATTCAACAAATCCATTCTATTGAGGTTTGTGTAGCAATATACAGTGATGTTTTATCCCACGTTCATCCATAAATGCATTAAAATCAAAAGACATGTATCCCCCCCAATCAGAATGAAGGGTGCCTATTTTTTGTGATGATAAATTTTCAACCAAAACAAGAAACTGTTTGAAGCACATAAACACTTAGAACTTTGCTTTTAGTGGATACACCCATGTATGCTTGGAAAAATCATCAATAAAAGTCAAGAAGTAAAGGTAGTTCCCAAAAGAGGGTGTCTGCATAGGAATAGAGACATGATTATGAACAAGCTGCAAAATTTTAGTAGCTCAAACTAATCCATATTTTGGGAATGAGGAACACTGCATTTTTCCCAAAATAAGCTTCACAAACATGTTTATGAGGTGCATCAAGTTTGGACAAAGAGGATGCCATTTCAGAGTTCTACAGGCATAGCAAACTAGAAAAATTTAGATGACCAAAGCATGCATGCCAAAGCTTTGCATTTGAGATAGCCTAAGAATCATGTACTATGAATCATTCATAGATTTTTCATAGTCTATGAGCTTATACAACCCTCGACATAAAATGCCAGAAGCAATAATAACATCAACATTTAACATACCATGAACAGTACATCGGTCATCGACAAATTTCACAACCAAACTAATCTTGTTTGATGCTGAAACTCATAATTGTTGGAGTTAGACGTCTACGGAAGCACACGAACAACACAAGGAAGAAGAAGAAGCTTGGAGCACAACACACAATACTGAATGTATTACTAGAGAATGTACAAAGATAAGTAGCCCATTAGGGCAATAGGCATATATACAAGTCGGGGGAAAAAAACCTCCTAAAGAGGGAAAAAAGTGCCCTGGCAGTCCCAGAGTGTTCAGACACATCACTACCTAAGTATATCAACAAATCCCCCCTAGGAGTGATGCGGTTAACAAGTAGCTGGCACTCATTTATAAGGAAGTGCCAAGCTATGTGGAAATCACTCCACAAAAGGAAGTAAGCCCAAAGCTTTGCGGAAAGCTTCAAACTTCTCCTTAGACAGAGCCTTCGTGAAAAGTTCTGCAATGTTTTCTTGCCTGGGCACATATGTCAAGCTGATCTCCCCAATAGAGAACCTCTCCCTAACATAATGATAATGCACCTCAATGTGCTTAGTGCGAGCATGGAACACATGGTTCCTCGCAACTTCCAATGCACTCTGACTGTCAATGAAGATGGTGGTGGCAAAAAATTGACCAACACCCAAATCAGCCATAAGGTGTCTAAGCCACATACACTCAATAGTCGCTATGAAAGTTGCCCTATACTCAGCCTCACAACTGGAAGTGACCATAGTAGGCTACTTCTTGCTCAACCAAGATATACATGAGCTACCAAGCATGAAGCAAAAGCCACTAATGGACACACGAGTGCCATAGCAACCAGCCTAGTGATTATTGCTTCTGGCATTTTATGTCGTGGGCTGTATAAGCTCATAGACTATGAAAGATTTGTAAATGATTTGGCATGCATGATTTGGTCATCTGAATTTTGCTGGTTAGTTACGCCTGCAAAAATCTGAAATGGTGTCCTCTTTTGTTGCTCTGGCACAATGGTAAGGACCACGTTAAGAAGCTCCACCTCCTTAATGTCAATCTGCAGAAGAGATAGGAGTGATATGAAGATTGTGAATGTGAGATGAAGTGAGAGTGAAGGTGAGAAACATAGAGATGCACACACATACACACACACACAATGAAGAGACAAGCAAGACACAATGGAAGGTAGGAAAACAGACTCTATCAGTCAAGATCTCAATTACAAGCTCAAGATCACTCTAGCTCATACAAGTCTACTCTAGCTCACCTCAAAAATGAGCTCTCTAGCTCTTTTTATAGATTCTAGACTAGTTTTGACCAGTTTCACATCTAGTGATTGGCATCGTTAAAAAATAGGTTCTAGGTGCTATTTGAAAGGGTAAACGGTGTTTAAAAATAGCCAAAATTGGTAGGCTGGTTCTACCTAAGCTCCTCAAGCTCGAGGACTCCTCGGCTTGCACAAAATGGAGCTACAAATTAAAAAAAGGGTTTTTTCTATGTTACATATGGTACAAAAGTGATGAAAATCACTATTGATGGTTTTGGAAAAATATTTTAAAACATATTTGTTTGAAAAATGATCCGTCTGGCTCCCACTACTTCATTGTGCTCTGTCTTTACATGCTTCCTCAACATCTGTGCCTTTGGCTACTGCCAACACCCCCCTCCCTCTCGCTTCTATCGTCATCGAGAGAACCTTGTTGTGGGGTCTATCACATATAATTTTGTAGGAGGTCCTGAGCGAGGGTGTGCTCTGACAGGCGGATACCTCTGGCAAGATCGGCTTTGAGCTTCTCCCATCGATGGGTTGAGGTTCCTCTGATGGTGGGAGTCTGTAATGTGTGGAGTACACCAGTTGTTCACAGGCAAATAATTGCAGTAGATATGTAGGCCTGCTGATGAACACCTCTGAATGGTATTCCCAAAAACCAGTAGTTAACATTTCTTTGAAGGTCATTTTATAGCATGCCGATAGATATTTGATGCGACAGTGCCAGGCATAACACACCTGGAGAAATGGTGTCGTACTCATATCATAAGCTAAATCTTGATTGCCATGTTCGAATCTCGGGTTGTTCACATGTGGTGCCTTGACGCGACGGAAGACTTTGAATACCATCTGCATCATGTCAAATATTTTGACAGTCATATGCACTGCTACATCATCCATTCGTCGTAAGCGAGGGAGCCAGTGTTGAATCGTTGCCATCATATAGCCAACAGTGATCGGGCCAGTGGGTGGAGTGAAGTATGGGTAATTTAACCAGTCCTGGCACTGCTTGTTGTTTTGTACTTTAATGGCAAATGCCTTCCAGGAGCGACGGTGTGGCATGGGACCCCAACATGGGTTGTACTTCAAGTGGAGTGGTGCCTTGGCCCATGTGCTCATCATCTCCGGATATTCTTGTAATAAATCCTGGCACCAAGTTGGTTGATATATTTCTCCGTTCTGCGCATCTGGTGGCAAATCATCAGGCTCAAACTGAGCTGTGTGAGAAGGTTTCTTGCCTGTTTCCTTTTCGATGGCCAACTGATATTCTGCCATTAACATAAAGTATGGCTTATATTGTAGCTCATGCCCAGATATATACCTGTGAGGGGCCAAATGAGCAAAATAAGGCGATTGTAAAATATGTTCTTCTATCATGGACATTGCATGTAACTGTGCTTCCAGCCTTGCGGAGTGGGTCCTTCCAAGCTCTTCGATTGTCTTCATCCAGGCCGGAGTAGGAAGTTCAAAAGTCGTCTGGCCTTTTGCCGTGACACGTCTGCTTGGGATGGGTTGGGGTTCATATGCTTCTTCAAAAGTGTCCTCGACCGGGATAGTCACTGTTTCATCATCCGCTGGTAGTTCCGATGGCAAATCTGGCCTAGGGTGTGCTTCGTATGCTGCAATTTGTGTTTGGAGAGTTACTACCTAGGCCCTTAGAGCGATGAGTTCCTCGATGATTTCAGTAGGTGGGGCCACAGGAGCAGTTGGTGCTTGTTGTACATGTGCTCGTAACTACAATATCTTGTGTTCTTCTTTGAGCTTCTGGTATGCCTCGTTCATGTTGTCATATTCGTCTAGTAATCTGACATGATCTTATAATAACATCTTCATAGATTCTGAAGGAACATCTTTGAAATGACTGGGACTTAAGGGTTGGTCCAGTTGATCTAAAGAAGCTTCCAAGTTCTCTCTGTTTTGTTCCTGTGGTTCTCTTCCTTAGCTGTTGCTAAGTGGCATCTGAGCAGTCCCATGTTTCTAGTAACTGTTGCATTGCGAATAGTCTAAGCCTACAACAAGTTGTCAATATCAATGATGGCCTCTTTTGTCTTTTGTTCACTTTCGAGTTCCAGTTTGTGGTAGGCCTGGCGTAGCTCTTGGTAGCGGGTGTTAAGGGAGGCATTCTCTATTGATAATGAATTTAGCTGTGACTGTAAATCATTCGTTGTCTACTGCAGCGTCTAGTAACTAGTTCCAAGAGATGCAAACTCGTCTCTCACTTGAGTCATGCATGCGAACATCTGACAAAATGTGGTGTCGATAGTGGGTGATAAAATTAATGGTGTAGTGAATGCAGATGTTGTAGGTGCGTGTGTTGATGCAAGGGGAAGGGGAAATAAGGATGGGAATGTGGAGGCAGTGGTGACTGTGGAGAAATGTGTTGTGCCTAAATGTGATGGTGCAATGGATGAGGTGAGTGGTGGTGCAGTGTGTGGTGATATATTGTTAGACGGTCACCGGAGTGGGACAGACGTAATGACCGCCTGATATACCGGAATTATCAAAATCCGTGCAAAAAAAGTTGGTACGCGCATCTTGAAAAAGATATATAAAGCAATGTAAAGAGAATGGAGAGAGACACTTGTGAGAAACGGTTTTCTTGGAATTGCCGGTTTGTTCGCCTGATTATTTGTCAGATTATTATTACACTGTTACGAAGTCTGAGTATTGTTTGTCTTGATTTCTGTTCTGTTCTGTGCCTGGTTAGTCGTTTATTCACTCCGTAGTGCAGAATTGCGAATTAGTAATCTTGTGTTACGAATCTGTTCGGTAATGGTTGAGTGTGTCTCTGAATGTTAATAAGTGCAGTGTGTTACTTGTCAGTAGTATACTGAACAAGGAAGTATGGAAGTAGTTCCGAACTGATCGCATGTTAACCATTTTGGTAAGTGACCAAGTTCGATGCAGTCATCTACGTTCACTGTTGATTCCGATCACAGGAAAAACTAGCATCTGTAACGATTGAAGTGCGAGTAGGTCATTGTTAAGCCTGTAACAAGTCGCTTGTTGTTAGGACATTTGTTGCTCGTAATTGGTATACGATGAATTATATAATTTCAGTATATATATATGTGTTTGGTATACCTGTCTGTTCTGAAGAAGTACGTATTAGGTGATCTTCGTTTACTGAAGTAGATTATTCTATTGGACACAAGTCACCGGACTACTGCTCAGACCATCATAGCAGGATTAGTTCAAAAATTCTAAGTCAAGTACAACGAACAGTCATCGGTTGTTCAGAATTACGCACGGAGCTAAGACACTAGAAGTAATTATGATTGTGTAATAAGTTGGGAAAATAGTACAGGGCCTCTGTCTAACAGACCCCTACCACTCCCAAGGACCCACGTGGCTAAGAGGTAAGTTACGGTTAGGAAAGGTTCGGAAACGTATGAACTTGAAAGTATTTTGAGTCTGAAATTGGAAGTGTAACGATTAACATTTAACATTTGGCGCCGTCTGTGGGAAAAGTGGCATCAAGATTGCCAGTCATCTGTCAGAATCAGATTATTGTTTGATTGTCAGTAGCAACAGAACCAAATTGTTGCAAACTATTTCGTTAGTAATATTCCACGATTAATACGGAAAATGATAAATGCCGGTTACTCGGTCTGGCGAAACGTACCCCAAGGACCATCAGTCTGGAGTACTAAAGACAACTCTGGAAGGTAGAAGTACAACTAGGACTGACCTAGTTGTCAAGAAAGTTCAGAACGTTAAAGCTGATTCCGGTCATATTCTGGTAGAACGTGTTACGTCTCTGGTACATTCCAGTACTATTTCGGCACAGTCTGTCGAAGATATAGTAATTCCAGAACCTACCAAGTCGTAGTTGAAAGCTAGTTTAATACTCTTGAAAAAGGATTTAGATTCACTTACGATTAGACACACCCTAGGCAAAGAAATCAGCGAAGGCGAAAAGACACCGCATTCGGGCAGAAGTTCGGTTTATCCCGGTGATATTTCGGTAAGAGAATCTCAGTTATTCGGTGACGAATTAGCACTTTCTACTGAATCTTCAGCCCAACTGCCGTGCTTGGAAGCAAGTTCTCCTACACTGGACACCAAGGAAGAAGGAAGGCTGTTTGACACAGAAATTCGCAGTATAGTAAGCAAGCTTATTTCACCGGAAAGTGTGCCATCAGACCATATAGATTCCGGTAGTTCAAATATTCAGACCAGAAATACAGACGGAAGTTATAATACATTCACGATGAACGGACAACAACAACAACAACAACAGTTATGTCAACACAGGCCATCTCCAACAGGAGTGACATACACGAAGTTTGGTGGATTTCCAAGAGATGATCCGGATGCTCACGTACGCACTTTCGAGATAAGCTACGCCGTCCTCAACCATCCACCGGATCCGGTCTACAAAGCTATTGTCTTTCAATCTACACTTGTCAATGAAGCAGCCAGGTGGCTCACAGAATACGATATTAATCATTTTGGCACCTACGAAGCAGTTCGAGATGCTTTTCTGCAGCGATTCAGGCTAAAAAAGAATCCAGCCGAAATTTTTGATTATCTGCAGAATAACAGACAGAGAGTGAATCAATCTGTACAGGAATATGCTACCCTTTTCAGAACACACTAAGGCAGCTACCACCGGCTCATGCTAACTTACCAGATGATGTTATTACTCAGTGGTTCATCAATGATCATGATCTTAAGCAGATCATGATCATAAGATGTGTCGGAGCTATGACACTTGATGCAGTCATCGCAATGACTCTGCAGTTGGAAAACAAAGTCGGCGGATTTACAGAAGATCTGGAGTGGGCAAAAATAAACAGACATGTTGCCGAAGATATGACCAAACAAGTATATTGCACCACATGCAAAAATTCAGGACATACCAACACCAATTGCGCACTTAATCAGACATTCTGCGCTATCTGCAACATTGTCGGACACACCACCGAACACTGCGCATACAACGCTAGAGTACAAGGAACAGCGACTGTCAATGCAATTATCCAGGAACAAGGGCAGCCAGCCAATCATTATGTGCCTCCACAAATGAGAAACAACCAGCAGCAAGGATATCGAAATTATCGAGGACAGAGGAATAACAACTATAATCCCAATCGCTGGCAGAACGGGCCACCACCGGAAAATCCCAATTTACCACCACCACGCTGTCATTTTTGTGGTGAATTTGGACACATTAGAAGATTTTGCAAGGATGCAGCTGAGTATGATCAAAGGAAGAAGGAGCGGCAAAACCCAATGGCCAACATGGTACAAATTACACCGGTAGAAACGCAAACTGCTACAGTCCAGACCCGATCAGGTAAACAGCTGCAGTCAGCAGCAGAAATATTCGAACCGGGGATACGAGAATAACATAGGATGTATAACAAGGCTAGTCACTGGACCGCAACAGAACCACCAGTGTTCCCAGAACCTATTCCGGTGACTCAGACCTCGTCGACAAAGGAAGGAACACAACAAAAGGAAGCAGCAGCGGAGCCATCATCAGCAGTAGACATAACAGCAGATACTTCTGCATCAGCAGAGACCTTAAGTTCAAAAGAGCAAGATAACCAATCTCAGCAGGCCTCGGAAATTTTATCCAAGGCAGCTATCACTCTGCCTCTTGGCCAACTACTGGCATTAGTACCTAGGATTAGACAACAGTTCCAGCAACAGTTCAGTCCGATACCTTCTTGTATTCCGGCGACAGCAGCAGTTCAACCGGAACCTGATTCTACGGTTGATCATTCAGTTCCCTTAATTACAGTATGGTATAAGAAGCATAAGATCACGCAAGTATTGATTGATGGAGGCTCTGGTGTTAACATTGCGACTGCAGCATTATGCAAAAGGTTAGGATGGACCGAAATCGAACCAGTTCAATTTTTTGTCAGAATGGCAGATCAATCTAGAGTCCATCCTGTAGGACTTGTGCGAAATGTACCCATCACTTTACAAGGTACGACCTTTAAAATGACCTTTGTTATACTAGATCTGCCAGAATCCACTTTGGATTACAACCTTCTTTTCGGTCGACCCTGGCTGAAGCATGCAAAGGTAGTACAGGACTGGTCTGCACAAGAGCTTACATTTAAAGATGCCAATCATAAATATGTGGTAAAATTAGATGCTATACAACCTTGCAAACTACACGCTAGACCATATTTTGCTGAACCAGTCCACATGTTAGATGGACTATCAGATGATGAAGAAGAGGAATTTCTGAAGAATAACGCTAATTTAATGACCTTAGGGACTGTTGATCTACAGTCCGTGATAGATAACTGGAGTACTTCAGTTTGTACAATTGTATCGATCACCGGGAATTCTAAGCAGGAAGATACTGTTTCAACACATGACGACGAATTACAATCATTGTTCAAGTCAACAGACGATACAGAGAAACCACAACAGTTTTATGTCTCCGAAGACCAGTTGACCTCGTACAATCTAGGAGACGTAGATCATCCACGACCTGTAAAGATAAGGCAAAACTTACCGAAAACATTTAAAGCTGATTTGATTCGACTACTTCGCGAATTCTCAGATGTCTTTGCATGGGATTACAAAGATATGAAAGGATTAGATCCGCGCATCTATCAGCACAGAGTCATGTTGAAGCCTGAAGCTAAACCGAATAAGCAGCCCAGCTACCGGATGAATCCCAATTATGCATCACAGGTAAAAGCCGAACTTGATAGATTATTAAAAGTTTGATTCATCGTACCAGTAGAACATGCTTAATGGATTTCACCAATTGTGATCGTGCCAAAGAAAAATAAGCAACTGCGAATCTGTGTAGACTACCAAAAATTAAACGCAGCAACAATACCAGATCCTTTCCCGATCCCCTTTCTAGATACCATGCTTGATAGGGTAGCAGGACATGAAATGTATTCATTCTTAGATGGATACAGTGGTTACAATCAGGTTAGAATGGCTGAAGAGGATATACCAAAAACTGCCTTCATTACCAATTGGGGTGTCTTTGCTTGTACGGTAATGTGGTTTGGATTGAGAAATGCACCAAGCACATTTCAAAGATGTATGCAAGAAATATTTTCTCCTTATCTGACTTCATTTATGCAAGTATATCTCGATGATTTTTCAATTTTCGGTAAGTGGATAGCACATCTGTTCCATTTACGATGCTGCTTTCAGAAATGCCGAGAGTATAGACTCTGTTTAAACCCAAACAAATCTGTGTTTGCGGTTTCATGTGGCAAGTTACTTGGCCACATTGTATCTGCACAAGGTATCCAAGTAGATCCAGATAAAATTTCGGCAGTATTAGAAGCTCCGGTGCCCGCTACACCAAAAGAAGTTATGCGCTTCCTGGGTCAAGTGCGGTGGCATGGCAGACACTTACGGTGGCTTGCTCATCTGGCTGTACCACTGAACAGACTAATCACCAAAACTCCCAGACAGTTCGAATGGACTCAAGAATGCCAAACCACATTTGATCGACTCAAGTATCTATTGACGCAGGCCCCAATCTTACAACCACCGGACTGGGACAATCCGTTCCATGTTTTTGTCGACGCTTTAGATATTGCGATCGACAGTATTCTGATGCAGCAAACACATAAGTGGTTTCGCCCTGTTTATTATGCCAGCAGAAGGCTTGCACCTGCAGAAAGGAATTATTCTACCACCGAAAGAGAATGTCTAGGATTAATTTACTCCATCAAAAAATTCAGACATTATCTACTAGGCCGGAAATTCACATTCCATGTGGATCATGCTACCCTCGTCTATCTAGTAAGACAACAACATTTAGGCGGACGCTTAGCACGATGGGTGCTACTCTTGCAGGAATTTGATTATGAAGTCATTCACCGGCCCGGAAATGCACATGCCTTAGCAGATTTCTTATCTCGTCTAGATTCTGGTGAAGCCCCGGTAGGCATAGATGACACGACTCCAGCGATTTATAGTTTTGAGCCACTGACCGATGCATTAGGGCGAAAAACGGCCGAAAAGGGGCTGTTTGCTAATGAGAGATTAAGGAAATTGACAAATAGAGTCTTTCCACGTGTACAAGAATATAACATTGTTGTCTCCTTTAACCGTATAAAGAAATTCTTTTTTTAAGAGAATATGATCTAAAAGCGCCGCGAAAGTGATGAAGATTCTTGTATTCAGTGTACAATTTCTTGGTTTGATGCAAAAAAAGATATTTTTGCACATCACACAATGCATATCTTTAAAGTTCCAAGAAGGAAATGATTTTTGAAGATACGAAATATTTTTGGGTTCACGAAATTCCATGGTCATTTGGCGACAGGGTTTACATCAAATCAAAAGTTTCCACGTGTACAAAGCCCTTTTATCTATAAATGTTGGCAAAGTTTGCGAATGTCGGTTTCTCGCTTTGAGCATTCTTCTTCTTCTCGATTCTAATGGCTTCTTCTTCTTGTCGTCCTTCCAATCGTGTAACCTCATGTGAGGTTTACAACAGAAGAGAGGATTCTTTATGGAAACCTCTTTCTGTGAAGTTAAATGAATGAATAACTATGCTTCCTAGCTATAGAGGTGCCCATAAAGTCAAGCATGCTAAAAGAGACGACACAAGAAACCATTGCAGGGGACTTATTCTTAGTTTCAAATTGAAGAGATGCGGTTGGTTTGCAAGAGTACAACATGTGTACAATGCTAAGGATCTTGTTCTGGAAAAGCATATGCAATTCCCTTTGTACTGTAAGTGAAGTTTTACAATGATCGTCTATCATTTCAGTTGGTTTTGTATAACAACATATATGTTTTTGTATTGCAGATATTTTTCCTTCCAATATTTTAGAGTGGCAACCTCTTGAATGTTTAACACGAACATTCAGAGTTCTTCGTAAGGAATATGAAGAGCTTATGTATGCAGACAAATCCGCTCAAGTTTTCAATAGCACAGAGTTATTTGTCCATTTTGCATATTATCAGGTGCCATTAGGGAGGAGCTCTTATGGAAATCTTATACATTTGCCTAGTCCTTGCATCTCTTCATTAGACTGGGATGCTTCTGATCATTCAACAAAAGGTGGAAAAGAAAGCTTGGACTTTGGATAGCCTTGGACTCAGAGGAGAGCTGTCCAGAAGTACTGATTCATCCAGATTTTCAATCTAGAAAGATAATTGTCACTGCAAATTGGAAATTCAAAAATGTAAGGGAGCTCTAGAATACCTTGTTGAGGCATCATCACAATTCAAATTCTCAATTGATGATGCAATAGTTAACATTAGATTAGAGAAAAAACATTATCTTGCATCAAGTTGCAACCCTTTAGATTGTAACAAGTCTCCTTCTTTAAGAAGCTTTTTTTCAAACTTCCATTGATTTTTCTTTGCAGAATGGTGACTAAGAATGTGACTGATTACATCACTTCAATTATGTCTTTTTATGGACTATATTCATATTGGCATTTTTTTGTTTAATTTCAAGATTCTGAGGAGGTTTCAATGGTGCAATGATTATACAGGAATTTGCATATGACAAAATGGAAAAGATTGGATGACACGACCGATACAAGCGATACGGGCCATCCGAAATTCTCCGATTGCCCATATCGCTTGCATCGGTCGTGTCATAAAAACTTCTCTATCCTCCTCACATTTAACTTTTTTGCAGGATGGTGACTAAGAATGTGAATGATTACATCACTTCAATTATGTCTTTTTATGGACTAGATTCATATTGCCATTTTTTGTTTAATTTCAAGATTGATGAGGTTTCTATTGTGCAATGATTATAAAGGAACTTGCATGAGTAAATTCTAGGTGATTCAAGAATATAAACCAAGAAATTCTTACATAATATATCTCCCCTTTTAGAACCTTTTTCCATACTTCCATTGATTTTCTTTTGCAGGATGGTAACTAAGAATGTGACACATTACATCACTTCAATTATGGCTTTTTATGGACTATATTCTGATTGGCAATTTCTTTGTTTAATTTCAGCATTTTGATGAGGTCTCAATGGTGCAATGATTATACAGGAACTTGCATATGAAAAAATGGATGGTATGAAAAAATGGAAAAGACTGGATGACACGACCGATACAAGCGATATGAGCCATCCGAAATTCTCCGATTGCCCCTATCGCTTGCATCGATCGTGTCATAGAAACTTCTCTATCCTCTTCACATTTAACTTTTCAACAAGAATAAAGCAAAAACCACACAAAATAGACATTTTGATGATAAGAACAATTCAATTTTGCTTGAACCATGCAATGAAGTCACTTTTGCTTAGTTCTCAAGAGGATCAATTCAACATTACATTACTCAAGGCATATAAATATATTACAATGTATCTATGTACATTTCATGAGTAATAAGCTTTGAATAGAAATATATTTAATCCTTCTTGAGCCTTTTGAATGAACTTGTCTCTAGCTAATCTCCTCTATATCTGAGGTACTCTTTTCTCCTGTAGACAATAATACTTTGAACATATGACACCCCTACAGCCATTGCATAGCTTGAGTAACAAAGGAAGTAGCCTGCCCTTGAAGCATTGAATCCTGGGGCATATCCAAAAATTCTTAATGCACCTGTTCTTTCAAGTAGAAAAACTCTGTATGCATTAAAGGGTATTGAAGTAAAACCCATGTATCTTGAAAGAGTCCTCAAGGAGAATAATGAAAAATCTACCTCTTCACTATACTGCTTATGAATAACACAAAATAATTTTGGATTCAGTTTTGGAAGATAGTGGATCACTGAATGAATATCCATCTTTGTCTTTCCTTTCTTCTCTATGGTTTTCCTTGTTCCCTTCCCCCTCCCAATGTAGTTGCCTTCATCCAATATAGATATCTGTGGAAAAAATTGAAAATCTAGGTTAGAAAAAGTAAACGATCTTTTAAAGTCATAGAAATAACTGGAAACAGAAGTAGAAACAAAGCATGAGATACGACCGATCCAAGCGATTAGGGTCATCAGAGAATATCCGATGGGCATAATCGCTTGCATCAGTCATGTTTGATTTATCATCCTTAACTTTATAGAAACATATAATTAATGTTGAAAATAATATTTATAAACACATTTAGTTGTTCTATATGGAGCATTCATTCATATAGCTATAAATATGATACTTGATTGGACACAACCAATTCAAGTGACTGGGCCCATCAAGGAAGCTTGGATGGTCCTAATCGCTTGAATTGGTTGTCTCCAAAGGAGGTCATCTTGAAGCTTAGATTGCATGTGAACTTTTGTATCTTATTATTGGTTAAGAATTTGGAGAAGATAATGCTACCATTGCGTCCGGAACGTGTCAAAACCCTAAGATTGACTGTCTATTTGCATGATTTCGATACCCAGAGGTCTTGATAAGCCTTTTTGTATTGATTTCCAGACACGACCGATGCAAGCGATTAGGCCCATCCAACATTTCCAGATGAGCCTAATCGCTTGCATTGGTCATGTCCTAGATTCATGCACAAATAGGCTCATCAAGACCTTTCCATATCATAATCATACAAATAGACAGTCATTGATAAGCCTTTTTGTATTGATTTCCAGACACGACCGATGCAAGCGATTAGGCCCATCCAACATTTCCAGATGAGCCTAATCGCTTGCATTGGTCATGTCCTAGATTCATGCACAAATAGGCTCATCAAGACCTTTCCATATCAGAATTTGCATGATTTCGATACCCAGAGGTCTTGATAAGCCTTTTTGTATTGATTTCCAGACACGACCGATGCAAGCGATTAGGCCCATCCAACATTTCCAGATGAGCCTAATCGCTTGCATTGGTCATGTCCTAGATTCATGCACAAATAGGCTCATCAAGACCTTTCCATATCAGAATCATACAAAAAGACAATCAATCTTAGGGTTTTGGCATGTTCCTCCGGATGCAATGGTAGCATTAGGTTCTTGATTCCGAGCCAATAGTAAGATAGGGAAGTTCATGACCGATGCAAGCGAAATAAGCTAGTCAAAGGTAGGTCAAACGCGTGTAATCGCTTGTATCAGTCGTATCGGGTATGTAGCACAAGTATGCATGGGTGATGAAGAGAGAAATTCTATGAAGGTTGAAAATGTGAAATGGTGAACGGGACCCGTATTTATAGTCGAGAAGGACCGGGTAACGGTCACATGACGTGGACCAATAAGTGAGTGCCACGTGGCAAAAGACGTTGGGAATCACAACGGCTAGATGACGTGGCCCACTCAAATGATGCCACGTGGCATTGTAACGTTGGGATTCGCAACGGCTAGATGACATGGACCAATCACACATTGCCACGTGTCACCAACGGTCAAATCATCCCAGAGACCTATTTAAGCTCTTCTATTCACTTTTTTCATTTTTTGTGAAACTCCTTGCTACCATCAACTTACCGTTGTCTTCGCGTTTTTACATGCTTTTCAAAACTTTCCATAGACCACATTTTGTGTGAGGGTTTAGGGTCATCATGATCAATTATTTTACAACACGACCGATACAAGCGATTAAGGACATTCGAGGATTTCCCGATGACCCTAATCGCTTGTATCGGTCATGTTTCTTGAGTGCTTTGTGAAAGCTTTTTTAATTAGTTTTTCTGCGTTTAAAATTTGTTCCAAGCTTTTAAACTCTTTTTTGTGCAAGTTGGCTTATTTTGCTTGCATCGGTCATGAATTTCCCTATCTTACTATTGGCTCAGAATTTCAAGAAACTAATGATACCATTGCATCCGAAACGTGCCAAAACCCTAAGATTGACTGTCTATTTGCATGATTCTGATATTGAGAGGTCTTGATGAGCCTATTTGTGCATGAATGTAGGACACGACCAATGCAAGCGATTAGGCTCATCTGAAAATGTTGGATGGGCCTAATCGCTTGCATCGGTCGTGTCTGGAAATCAATACAAAAAGGCTTATCGAGACCTTCGGGTATCAAAATCATGCAAATAGACAGTCAATCTTAGGGTTTTGGCACGTTCCGGACGCAATGGTTGCATTATTTTCTTAAAATTCTTAACCAATAATAAGATACAAAAGTTCACATGCAATCTAAGCTTCAAGATGACCTCCTTTGGACATGACCAATTCAAGCAACTAGGACCAATGCAAGCGATTAGACCCATCCGATATTCTTTGATGACCCTAATCGCTTGCATTGGTCGTGTCTCATGCTTTGTTTTTGCTTGTGTTTCGAGTTATTTCTATTAAATATATTTCTTTTCAAAGCTTATTACTCATGAAATGTACATAGATACACATATTTATTGCCCAAAGGGGTACAAGACATTGCAAATATGAAGGATGTAATCTTTTTTTGTGTAATTGATCCATGTCCTAATATTAATCCTTACTGATCCATGATTTGTTTTTCTCTAGTAAAAGTCCTATTTATCTGATGATAATAATCTTTTTTTTATAGGTTATGGCTAGGACAAAGAAGACAGCAAGGAATTCTCTCCAATCACAACATGGAAACTCCAAAGTGTAAGCCTCGCCATACATTTTGTTGTGTTCTATTTTAAAGCCTTGCCATCCATTCTAAATTTAAGTTTACCTTGCAGTGCTGCTAAGCTTCTCAAAATGCATATTGATCAAAACATTCTAGGAATTCCTTCATTGAAAGAAGAAAAAAGGTTTGGATACACTCAAATACATGTGCCATTACAGAAATACAACACCTCGTGTGACTGGAGAGTGATTGCAAATGCAGTAAGGTTCTTGGAAAGCAGGTTTTACAACCCTGAGTTGAACTTGTCAGACTATCCATATGCTTGGGTCATCTTGATCAAGGAGAGAGCAATAAATGCCATTATGGAACATGCAATATGCCCTTATATTTTTGGAATGTAAGATTGTAATCTAATGTGTAACCAACATATGTTGGAAGATTTATTGATGTACAAATTGTATGTAATTATGCCAGTCTTCATCTGGAAGATGGTCATTGTAACTATATTTATATGCCTTGAGTAATGTAATGTTGAATTGATCCTCTTGAGAACTAAGTAAAAGTGACTTCATTGCATGGTTCCAGAAAAATTGAATTGGTTCTATCATCAAAATGTCTATTTTGGGTGCTTTTTGCTTTATTCATGTTGAAAAGTTAAATGTGAAGAGGATAGAGAAGTTTTTATGACACGACCGATGCAAGCGATATGGGTAATCGGAGAATTTTGGATGGCTCATATCGCTTGTATCGGTCATGTCATCCAGTCTTTTCCATTTTTTCATACCATCCATTTTGTCATACCATCCATTTTGTCATACCATCCATTTTGTCATATGCAAGTTCCTGTATAATCATTGCACCATTGAAACCTCATCAAAATGTTGAAATTAAAAAAAAATGCCAATATGAATATAGTCCATAAAAAGCCATAATTGAAGTGATGTAATGAGTCACATTCTTACTTACAATCCTGCAAAAGCAAAATCAATGGAAGTATGGAAAAAGGTTCTAAAAGGGGAGATATATTATGTAAGAATTTCTTGGCTTATATTCTTGAATCACCTAGAATTTACTCATGCAAGTTCCTTTATAATCATTGCACAATAGAAACCTCATTAGAATCTTGAAATTAAACAAAAAAATGCCAATATGAATGTAGTCCATAAAAAGACATAATTGAAGTGATGTAATCAGTCACATTCTTAGTCACCATCCTACATAAAAGTTAAATGTGAAGAGGATAGAGAAGTTTTTATGACACGACCGATGCAAGCGATATGGGCAATCAGATAATTTCAGATGGTCCATATCGCTTGTATCGGTCGTGTCATCCAATCTTTTCCATTTTGTCATACCATCCATTTTGTCATATGCAAGTTCCTGTATAATCATTGCACCATTGAAACCTCCTCACAATCTTGAAAATAAACAAAAAAATGCCAAGATGAATATAGTCCATAAAAAGACATAATTGAAGTGATGTAATCAGTCACATTCCTAGTCACCATCTTGCAAAGAAAAATCAATGGAAGTTTGAAAAAAAATCTTCTTAAAGAAGGAGACTTGTTACAATCTAAAGGGTTGGAACTTGATCACCCTGGGTGGCAGGCAAGTTATGCAAGATAATGTTTTCTCTGATCCAATGTTAACTATTGCATCATCAATTGAGAATATGAACTATGATGATGCCTCATTAAGGTATTCTAGGAGCTCCCTTACATTTCTAAATTTCCAATTTGTTGTGACAGTTATTTTCCTAGATTGAAAATCTGGATGAATCAGTACTTCTGGATAGCTCTCCTCTGAGTTCAAGCTATCCAAAGTCCAAGCTCTTTTGTACATTACCTATATTTTGTAGAAGCTTTGGATCTTTTCTTAGATGAACATCACCACCAAGAAATCCCATTTATGAAAGTAGAGATTCACATTTTTTAACGAAAAGGTGAACGATAGCCTTGTGAACGTAGACTTGCGTGCACTTGATTGCAGTGCTACCCTTGTAGACGACATTGGTCACTTCCTGCACGGTGCCATAGTGCTCCTGCACATACATAGATAGATGGGCACTACTTCAACGGATGCCGCTATCATCATCACGGGAGTGGACGAAGCAGAGGAAGTGTGATTACCTGATTGATGGAGTCCCAGCTCGTGACAGTTCTGGTGTTATGAAATAGAACAGTCGCTTGTGTAGCTCTCCACATAACGGCTCCGAAAAAAAGTGGTAGGAGCAGTGTACGCAAGTTAGTCGCCATCCTGAAATGTAGCTTCCACTGCCTGTGATATTTCTTTTACATAAGAAGGGATGCCCATGTTTCTCCTAAAAGTCTAATTAGATCATGAAGATTATGAAAAGGGGTATACCTTCCAGTTTGTGGATCAATTGGATAAACAAATCCATCTGCCCATATGTCGATATGTTTTTTTCCTTCTTTCTGCAATCCAACCACTTTAGAATGTTGAAGAGCCCTTCGGCATACCTTTCTTGTCGTTGCATACTCATGACTAACTGCAATGTTGATATGGAACTTATCACAATGATTTTGGCTGGTTGAAAGGTGAGTGAGAGTGTCTGGGTTGAGGTTCTCCATGGTCTACTACGAAGAGTGACGCGAAAGTGTCTAAAATGACATGAAAGAGAGAAACAAGCCTGCTATCGAAAGTAGAGTAAAAAAGTGCAAAACGGCATAAGCACACATTATATAGGTCCGTGAACAAGAGGAAAATTCAAATTTTCATGAACGCCCGATGAGCACAAACTTTGAGGCATAAGATATCACACATACTTTTCATGATTATCACACGAGTTTCTCTCTCTTCAAAATTTGCACAAGATACGTTTTAAATGCGCTTACACGGATTTTTTTAAAATGAGTTGACAACTTTAATCCAGATTAAGCACAACTAATTGAAATCCTTACACGGCCCTTTTTTGGCCGTTTTTCGCCCTAATGGAGACTGCCAAATCACTAGCACCATCTACATATTATGATCAGATTCTAACTTTTCTCACCGAAGGATGCTTTCCATCCGAGACTGCCAAGGCAGTTCGAAGGAAAATTGCAGTCTTTAGCCGCCGATTCCAGTTAGTTGCTGGAGAACTATATTATGTAGATCATACCGGAATCTTACTTCGATGTGTTCCTCCACATGAAATTAACTCGGTCATCACAATGGCTCATTTAACCCCTACTGGTGGTCACTTTGCCACAGATTTAACTCACCGAAAAATTCTGCAAGGAGGTCTCTGGTGGCCAACTATGTACCGAGATGTGGCCCAATTCGTCAAAAACTGCGACAACTGTCAAAGGTCTGGACAACCACTGCAACGACACTTCTTTCCCTTGCAGCCTATTATGCCACTCGAACCATTTCAGAAATGGGGATTAGATTTTATCGGTCCAATCACACCTCCAGCAGTCTTCAGTAACAACAGATACATACTAACCTGTACAGACTACGCAACGAGATGGACAGAAGCCTGGGCTTTACGGTCTGCTACAGCGGTTGTAGTAGCAAAATGTCTGCTAAATGATGTCTTCCCACGATTTGGCTTACCACTCGAATTAGTGACAGATCAAGGTACTCACTTCGTAAATCAATTAATGAAGGTACTCACCCAATCATTCCAGGTGACACACAAACTCAGCTCTCCATATTACCCTCGCGCCAATGGTTTGGCCAAAAGTACAAACAAATCACTATTGAATATCCTCTGGAAACTGATCATGGAAGCACCGGAAAGATGGGATCAACTACTACCTGCAGTATTATGGACATACCGAACTACATATAAGGTGACAACAGGTTTGACACCTTTCAAACTAGCTTATGGCTTAGAAGCAATAGCACCCATGGAAATAGTCATCCCAAGTCTGCGTGTAGCAATCACTCAGAAGATGCTACCGGAAGATTCGCTGACAGCACGAATGGACGCACTCAGAGAACTTGATGAGCACCGATGGCTCAGCTTTTTAACCATGCGCGAAGTACAACTAAGGCAAGCCAAGACACACGATCGATATTTGAAGACTCCAATCTTTTTGGTAGGTCAGCTTGTACTCTTCTATAACGCAAAGTTGGATAGAGCAGCAGGAAAGTTCAAACTACGATGGTTCGGCCCTTTTAAGATCTCAGAGCAAGTCGGTCCGGCAACTTTTCGGTTGACTACGTTGACTGGAAATCCACTCCCAAAAGTAATTAATGGGTCGAAGCTGTGGCCATATCACCACGCCACTAGCCCGCATTAAATTTTTCGACGATGGACCGCGTTTTGTTTAATCTTTTCTTTTTTTTTTTCTTCTTTCTGCTTTTTATAAATAGCCGTGTTTTGTACAATCTTTATGTGACCAGCCGCCCCCTTACCAGTCACTCGAGTACGCATGCCTGCATGAAAGCCAGCATTATTCCCGCACTGCACAATGATATCCAACCCCTTTCTCCTCCCCACCGTGTTGTTTCTACTTAACTCTGTCGACAACGCCGAAAAAAGCTATTGTGTTGTATGTTAGTATTCTGAGCCCTCGTGCATTCTGCATCCGTGTTCATTGTCTGTCTCAGTAAACGCCATGGAAGCGATAGCCAACTATGCTGCCTTCCGCGATGGTATCCGTACAGAGGTAGGTGAATACTTGCGTTGCAGAGGGTTGGCCAACTTCGCTGAGTTGCCTTGGCACTCAGTAGAAGCCCATCCTTTCTTCATGCAAATCATCACCGCCATTGCTCAGTCCCCCGCCACCGAACGCCAATGGGTCTTCCTCTCGCTTCCTTCGCGAACAGTCATCACCTTCCAAGCCTTCGCTGAAGCCTACCGCCTCAATCCGCAAGGCCGTGAAAATGGCCCTAGTATTCCCCCCGCCCGCATGACCGAACTATTCCCTTGGCTCTTCGTCCAACGAATATGCCATTCTCTGCCGCCCCGAACCCAAACGATCCGCCGTGCAGTTCTTAGTCGCCATACTCAACCTACAGAAGCGCACCTACGGCATCTCACGCCCATTCTATTCCGCTTTAGATTTAGCTGCCCGAGAACCCATAAACTTCGCCTCGTATTTTTTCCTTAGAATCCATAAAGAATGTTTAGCTATAGTAAAGCAACTCCAAAAGGGTACCACCCCGCGCTCTCGCCTTCCCCATATCATCTCATTCCTTTTCCCAGCCATCCTTGCCGCACAACCACCACCCCAAGGTCTCGTACTTAGGCTCGAAGAATCAGTCCAACCACTCGACGACAAGGAAGAAGAAGATGAGGAGATCAACCAGCTCTTCCGCAATAAGAGAATTCGGATCAGCTCCTCAGAAAGCGAAGCACAAGGATCCGCCGAAAGAATCAGGATAACCGAAGCGAAGAACAAGAAGAGACCTTCCACGACACAGCCACTTCCATCCACAACGAATCATCGGCCGACCACCACGACCAGCAGAATCACACAGAAATAGAACCAGTCTCAACCGAAGAAGCATTAGCACGACAAGAAGATGAACAGCAAGTGATCGACAGTGCACTCAACACCCTACTGAAGGCCGTAGAATCCACCATCGCCCACATTACAGGTGAACACCAACCCATCCATCAAGTAACTCACCCTGCATCCCCTGATCCTCAATCCCCACCAGTCAACCCTTTCCCGCCGCCAATTCCCGAATCCTCTTCATCCTCCCTCAATTATTCACCCCCGACATCCCCCCAAATCCATACCCAAACCTCTACACCACCACAACACCCACTTTTTCTTTCCTCTGTTCCGGTCTTTTCTGAACTGGCCGCCATGGGCCAAATGCTCATTACCCTCTCACAACAACTTCCGGTACAGCTGAGTGAGGTCGCAAATACCATTCGGCAAGACCTACAGCACAAAGTCGACCTCCTGGAAGCCGACATCACCCCACTCCAAGAAGAAGTCGACGCCGTAAAAGCGGAGAATCATCAATTACAGACACAATTAGCAGACCTCCAAGCGCAGTTTTTGGAACAACAGGCCTTCATACAGCAAAGGGATGCAGCACTAGAGCAGCTTGCCGCCAAAGATCAGCTATTACACGCAGCATACGAAGAAATCCGGGAATTGAAGACCGCACTCCAAGAAAAAAAAAACCTCAGGTTATCCCTAGAAGAATTGGTCGAAGAAATGAAGGCCCACACTTTGCAGGAAACCATCCAGAAGAATCACGACCAACAGAGAGAAGCAGAACAAGTCAAAGACGAGCTACGAAGAGCCCAGGAATGCTTGGACGAGGTAAATAGAATGCTGAGACATCAATTAACTAGGGAAGAAAAATACCAAAAAGATCTGGCAAATACTCGAAGAGAACGCGATGCATTCTCCAAAACAATCGAATTTCAGAATCAGCAACTCGAGCGACTGGATAACCAATTGCGAAATCAGAAGGATCGAGTCACGGATATGCAGCAGAAAGTCACCGAAATGAAGACATCCCGGGACGCTGCATTATCCAATGATTTTTATTTACAGGAGGCCTTTTTGCAAACCCAGGCCGAAATTTTGCTTACTGAAGCAATCGCACTTAGTTCTGTCAGAATAGATGCGCAAATTTTAGAACCCGACACTCTGAAGCAATTATTAGAAACCCTTAAGAAAAAAATAGCCCGTACATTTAGATTAGCCAAGAATATGTACCTCGAAGGCCTCATAGAAGAATAGTAAAATTCGGTCATGCGATTTCGCAATGTAATGATGAGTTTGAATTGAGTATGATACCAAGGTTCTGTTTCATGATACTTTTTCGCACATGTAAAAGACTTGCTAAGTCCAACATCGATCTACGAGATAAAATGCAGAATGATGATTGTTTATGCTACAATTTTGGTAAGGGGAATGAAGTGTCATGTCCGAATGAAATATAATCATTCCAGCAAAAGGCAGTTCAAGCTCTGGTGCTTATAAAATGCGTATGCCCAGCATAGTATTTTTCAGTATAGTATTCTTCGAGCTTTGGTGCTAGTTAACAAATATTCAACATATTATTTTTCTGCGAGCCTTACAACCATGCTTGAATCCGATATACTAAGATGGCGACTCAGGAAGCGCGCAACTGCACAGAACCGTGTTGTGACTACAACAGACACTACATTACAGGATGATGAAGATGACTCAATGACTTCTGCAACATTAAAAGTTCAGCATAACAACATATTATTTTCCACAGAATTTAAAATAGAGCTCGACATCCATTCTAGGAGGAATGAGAACTGGCTATGGAGGATCGGACTCCTCCAGTTTGCTAAGTTACCATGGGAGCAGTGGACAGGTAATGAAGATGCAGAGAATCAGTTACACAGCATGCGACGAACAAAAGGCCTCATTTTAAACCAGGTACAATTTTCACCACAGTTAGTTTCAGCCATATTTAAATTGCCACTGTATGATGATGCACGTTTTCCTAAATGTTCGAATGATGATCTGAGAAAAGAATTTGGAAACTGCAAAGGCCGCAGAAGATATTACATGATGAAAGATGCCACATATAATCGCCGTGAACAATTCAAGTGGTATTTGGAGAGACTATGTTTCTTACTTAAATTTGATTTGATGTCTAGAGAAAATTTCTCACCATTAGTACATGCCGAAGGAGGTGGTAGAGTTAGCTGGACACACTGGCTATATAACCATCTCTATACACAAATCTTTGTCGGGGATAAGCGAAGATCCCAAACCAGTAGCAGAATAGCAGTATATTTAGCTGCTATATTCAAATTTGTGCAGTCGGTGAAAGAGCAGAAGCTGAGATGGTCCCAAGATATTAATTCCTGTGATCATAACATGATAGACACAGGACATCCACACAGTGCAGAGCAAGGGGAAGCAGAACAAATTTCTACATCGTCTGAAAATTTATTTCACACAGATAATAGAGAACAGAACAAGGCAGTAGGAACGCCTTTTAGGCTGTCGACTAAACGCAGAATGGAAGACCACTTACAAACTGTCAGTCCAAGGAAGTTGCCGAATGACAATCTCCCACCAAATTATGTAACAGGGTTGCAAAATAAATTACAAGAAGTTTCTGATTATTTGCGTCAACAAGAACAAATGATTCAGCAGGAAAAAGAAATATTATTCGCTAATATGAATAATTCCAATTCATTATTAGAAAAGATGAAACAGATGCAAAAGGAACTGGACGACAAAGAAGGCTTACTGAAGGAGTTACAGAGTAACCAACGGCAATTAGTAGCGGAGTTGATTAACGCTAAAAAGTTTTTTCAAGAATTTAATGAGTGGCAGAAAAATATACAAAAACATATACAAGACGAAATGATGAGCTTTTCTATCATGAATGCCAACCTGCAAGCAGAAAATGAAGTTTTGCGTTCACGAATACAAGTTTTACAGAAAATGGAAACCCAGTTATTAAATAATGAAGGCGTTGAATTGGATGCCACGTTGATGACAAAGATAAATATCGAGTCACTGAAACAACAATTGTATAATCATGTACATGATACTTGGAAACTTTTGCGTAGAAGATGGCTGGGTATACTTGTTCCCCAAATTGATCAAAGACGGTCTTGTTTTGTGTCCAACCATGAAAACGATCTCATGACAGTCATTAAACGACAGGAAAATCAGCTTGAAGAATACAAACAGACGACTAAAGAATTGCAAAAAGAACTGTTACAGGTGCAGACACAGGTGAATCGGGAGGTGAACACTGACACAAACAATCAGACGCACCAAAGTGGCGAAGAAAATACTGTTAGTTTACAGAATCTACAGGGTGCTCCCAATATCATTAATGAATCTGAACATAACTCTGCAAAAATTTTTGTGGAACTTGCGGGTTCGAGTCCACCGTGCGTGCCAGTGTTAGACGGTCGCCGGAGTGGGACAGACGTAATGACCGCCTGATAAACCGGAATTATCAAAATCCGTGCAAAAAAAGTTGGTACGCGCATCTTGAAAAAGATATATAAAGCAATGTAAAGAGAATGGAGAGAGACACTTGTGAGAAACGGTTTTCTTGGAATTGCCGGTTTGTTTGCCTGATTATTTGTCAGATTATTATTACACTGTTACGAAGTCTGAGTATTGTTTGTGTTGATTTCTGTTCTGTTTTGTGCCTGGTTAGTCGTTTATTCACTCCGTAGTGCAGAATTGCGAATTAGTAATCTTGTGTTACGAATCTGTTCGGTAATGGTTGAGTGTGTCTATGAATGTTAATAAGTGCAGTGTGTTACTTGTCAATAGTATACTGAACAAGGAATTATGGAAGTAGGTCTGAACTGATCGCATGTTAACCATTTTGGTAAGTGACCAAGTTCGATGCAGTCGTCTACGTTCATTGTTGATTCCGATCACAGGAAAAACTAGCATTTGTAACGATTGAAGTGCGAGTAGGTCATTGTTAAGCCTGTAACAAGTCGCTTGTTGTTAGGACATTTGTTGCTCGTAATTGGTATACGATGAATTATATAATTTCAGTATATATATATATATATATATGTGTTTGGTATACCTGTCTGCTCTGAAGAAGTACGTATTAGGTGATCTTCGTTTACTGAAGTAGATTATTCTATTGGACACAAGTCACCGGACTACTACTCAGACCATCATAGCAGGATTAGTTCAGAAATTCTAAGTCAAGTACAACGAACAGTCATCGGTTGTTCAGAATTACGCATGGAGCTAAGACGCTAGAAGTAATTATGATTGTGTAATAAGTTGGGAAAATAGTACAGGGCCTCTGTCTAACAGACCCCTACCACTCCCAAGGACCCACGTGGCTAAGAGGTAAGTTACGGTTAGGAAAGGTTCGGAAACGTATGAACTTGAAAGTATTTTGAGTCTGAAATTGGAAGTGTAACGATTAACATTTAACAATATCCATGTCACTGGACGTGGTGTCGAGTGCCATAACTGTGAATAGTGGAGTGATAGTGGGTGTGTGCGTGGGTGTAAATACAGGATTTACAAAAGTGGCAGAATAATTTATAGAGGGGGCTTCTTGAACTGCTTGGTGGAGAGGGGAAAGAGGAAATATTGTGGGTCAAGGAGGTGAAACGGGGGAGAAGGTCAATGGAGGGGGAAATGGGAATAGAGGTCTTGGAGGGGTGGGGAAGGAAGGGAAGGATGGATGGAGAAATGGACTTGAGAGAAGGGTGGAAGTCCTAGGAGGGAGACTAGGTTGGGTAGGTGCGGGAAGGGTTAGAGGAATGGAGGCGACAAAGGCTTCTGCTACCGCACTATCAAAAGATGTGGATGGTTCGGAAGAGGCAAGGTATACAGGGGAGACTAGAGGGATGGGAGGTGAAAGAGGAGCAATTGGGGAGGTGGGTACCTCGATGACTGTGTTGGTTTGTATAGTAGAGGTGTGAGGCGGGGAGTCGATGATGATCGTTTCTTCTCCCAAAGATTCTTCAAGGACGAGGCATGCTTCCTTGGCCTGTTGTGATGACTGGGCACCCGTCGGTACACGAATGTATCGACCCGGTTTGGATAATAATCGAAATCGGCGTGGGTCAAACTACGGTAGTGGCTTTCTCTGCAAATAGCGTAGTGCCTCCTCCGTTCCTACTGACTTCACCAGTTCTCTGAATCCTTGAATGTATGCTTCTTCAAAGCCTCCTGTAGCGAGTTCTTATTCTATTAGAGCTTGGCTTTCTTCTTCCAATAGCTTTTTATGGGTCCAAACTGCTTCTATAGTTCGGTATAACTTATTGATTGCTAACGTATAGGCAGCTGCTTCACATGTCTCACCTTTGTAAGTGCTTGCGTCACCCTGGGTGTCAGTGTGTTGTTCCTGTGTGTCAGTCAGTTCATGCTCTTGAGGTTCTTAGCTTCCTTGACTAGCTTCATCATCGTCATCTTCATCATTTGTCCTCTCTTCTTCAGAGCTTGATACTACTTGCCCTTGTGGTTGATCCCGGGGAGTTGTAGGGTAACTTGGATGTTCATACTCTTGCGATAAAAATTGGCCTTCGAAAAACTGAAATTCATTTTGAAAAGGCATCCGACATTTCAAAATCGAAGGTGGTGTTCATTGGTTTCGCTTCCATATTGGGTATGGGGAAAGAAAACGCTTCCGCACCAATGGAGGTGGGAATTTCCGATGCTGTGGTGGTAGGTTCCTGAACTAAAGTTACCTGTGAGGTAACTGCACGGGTAGTGCCTTCTATGATGACAGGTGCTTCATCCTTTCTTCTTTGGCTCTTTGCAAAAGCTCTTCTTCAATCCCTATCAAGGAACATGCTTCATATAAATGTTTATGATATGAGATCACCTTGGCTTCATATACCCTTGTTGCTTCACTCTATTTCTTTGTTGTCCTCTCTTTGAGAATCTCTCTTTTTCTTCTTCCCCTTCATGGCTTCATGTCCTCTAGACTTGAATGATTTGCTTTGATCCTCCTTTGTCTTTGGATCATCTTTGACTTTGCCTTTGGGTGCACTCTTTGCATCTCCTTTTGATGTCTTCATGGTTGTCATGCTTTTTTCTAAGTTGTCTTCATTACTTCTTTTGCATCATGGCTGCTCCTTCCCTTCTAGATGCTCCTTCCATAGAGGTGGATCCTCCTAGTCCTTCAATTTACCTTTGATGGCTGCTCTTGCTCTTTGTTTGAGCTTGTCTTCTTCTCCTCCAAATCTGAAATTTGGTTTGACTCCACTTTCTCTTCTTTGGACTTTTCTTGGATCTTCCAATCCTTGCAAGCTAACTCCCCCTTGCTTCATAATCTTTTCTTCATTCTTCATGGCTGATTTTTGACCTGCAAAATCATCAATGGATTGATCATATTTGAAATCTTTCATGAGTTCCTTTTATGTGAAGCATTCATAGCTTCCACATTTTCCAAGCTTTCTTCATCACCTACAAAACAGCACAAGAAATTGTGAATGTGATCAATGGTGCCTCTTGCACCTAACAAGGGTTGCCATTCCTCTTGGGATGGTCTTACTTTCCCTTAAATAGGCTTGCCATTCCTCTTGAATGGTCTTACTTGCCATAGGCTTGCCACTCCTCTTGGGTGGTCTTACTTGCCTCAACCTTTCACTAGACCTTCACTTGGTCTTTGGTGCTTCTTGCACCTAAAATAGGCTTGCCACTCCTCTTGGGATGGTCTTACTTGCCTCACATTGGCTTGCCACTCCTCTTGGAATGGTCTTACTTGCCTTTACTTTGGCTTGCCACTCTCTTTAGGTGGTCTTACTAGCCACACCCTTTTCACAATACATTCACATGGTTTATGCTTGGAACTTACCACAACACACAATGTGGATTTTCTTTCAACAATTTACACCAGCCCTTAGCTTTGCAAATGCACTTCTTTACCTTCTTTTACCTCAATCAACTTCAGCCATGTTGTCACACTTATCATGAGTGACTCTACCTTCTTTTAGCTTGCTTGTTACTCCTTGCAACCTTAGGGGGTGACTTCAAGTCCTTGTTGAGTCTTCAACACTTTTATAGCAACCATTCATTGGACTTTTCTACTCCTCCTTGCAATCTTCAAGAGTCTTAATAAGGCCATCCTTGCCTTGGCCACCTTCAGATTTGCTCCAATCTTCAAGTCTTCAACACTTCAAGTGTGTGAGAACCTTTTAGCTTGGGCTCCTTCCTTCACTTTGGCTCCAAGCTTTGTGTCCTTCACTTTGTCCAAGCTTTGCCCATCTTTTGTTGGCTTGTGCTAATAGGAGCATTGCATTCACTTGATGTATCTAAACTCAAGAATCAAACACTTTTAGTCATTATGACATGAGCATACATATTTGTTTTTGTAATTTTACCTCAGTGGGTTTTATCCACAACAAGATACATCCACAAATTTCATACATGGTAGCCTTGCATCTTACCAATCTTCATGGCATTCAAACAAATGTATTTTCAGCTCATATATAGCTGAACATGACCAACCTTTAGTGCTTCAGTATCACACTAACAATCACATATAAGCATGCATGCAAATCACCAATCATTTCAGCTTATCTTCAGCCCACTTTATGCCAATTCATATGGCTACACAAACCTGCAAATTTCACCATGTATAGGCTTTATAAAATAGCCTATTACTCATCCATACATCATGGATCATACATATATATTCTTCTTGACCACACATGCATAAATTCTAAGATGTTTGACATCAATTATCAACTCCAAATTCAACTTACATTTAGCCTACACATGGCTGTCCAAGATTGTCATTCAATTTGAGCATAACTTTAACAAGCATGCAACATAAGCATATCCAATGCATAAGCATATAATGCTATCATCAAGCTTACATAAAAGCTTATAATATTCAGCCATGTACATAATTAAAACTTGAACTTCATTCAATTGATTGCAACATCTCAAATATGTATGCAATGATCACATGCAACTCATAGTTGCTCATCCAAGATTCTTTGCTTGAATCTTCATCTCCTTCTATAGGCTGCTCATAAATCTTCAACAAAGTGATTAGCATCACTTATAGCATGTCTCAAATCACTTCAAATAGCATAAAGCAACAAAATTCTCTTACATACAAAAGCTTCATCTCCATAACTTTCCAATAAGCCTTATACCTCCAAGCTTTTCTTTGTCATCTCTGCATCTTCTTCAAGATCTCTTTGTGCATCCATGGGCTCCACTCCCAGTGCTCTACTACCAAAATGTGGAGAAATTTCACTCCGATGCACTCCAATACACGCAGCGGAAGTTAGAGAACCTCTTCTAGAATCTACCCTGTAAGACATATGCTTACTAAAACCTGATTCAGTCACAATTCAGAGATCCAATGACTCTGAAATTTTGTCCACACATAGTAGACTCTTACAACTTTTTAACAAGCTATAGAAAACTCCATTTGGAGTTCATATGACTAGGTAACCGACTGTTCAAAGATTGACTACCTGTCATCTCAGGTTATGTAGAAAACTAAGGTTCACAAGAAATGTTCCCAATAAATACTGGAGAACGATCTGACAAAGATATTTGAGATACAGAGAGAAGAAGAGATAAGCTTTCCAAGAAGATATCATATGCATTAAATGGATAAGCACATAGAGAGATATGACCTTCACAAGGTGGCTGTGTATAGAAAAGGTATGCGATTGGAATACCTTTGTGCCTTGCAGCATAGAAATGAAGTACCTTCTGATCTCCATTGGTGAGGGAATGACTAGCGTATGCTTATACATCATCTCCTTGTCATCTCCACAAATTTTCACATTCAAATGAGCTCTTTATATAGAGCTATGGGCATAGGACTTTTCACCTACCCTTGCATCTTCTCTCACCTCGACCTTTCACTTCATGGCCTTTGTCCTTCCATTGCCTTGGGTGGCTTTTGGTGCTCCATATCACTCTACATGGATAAGGTCACAAATTTTTTGAGTATTCCATCTCTCTATTTATATTTTGTCTTTTATCCAAGCCATAAATACATTTTCCCTTTTTAATTCAACACTCTACTCTAAGGTTAAGAGTGTGCTCTATACATTTTCAAGGGCTAGCTTCATTTTGAGCTTACAAAAAATACATAAATGATGAAGAGGTAATAAATGAGAGGTGATTATGTGCCAAGCTCACAATTGGAGCTTGCACATGTCCCATAATTTTCAACAAATCTGTCGCAACAATGATGTATTCAGCATGTGTACCTTTTGCAGGGGGGTTAATGGGTCTTACAAAGTCTATACCCCACTTAGAAAATGCATGTCCTCCCATCATGGGTTTCAATGGCATTTCATCTCTGTGAGTAGGAAATTGAGTTCTTTGGCACACATCACATCTCTTAACATAGGTATGTGCATCCATGTGAAGAGTGGGCCACCATAATCCTGCAAAGAGGATGGCTTTGATTATCCGATTGGGGCCAAAATGACCTCCTGCAACACCTTGGTGTGTAGTCTCTAGTACGCTCAAATAATCGCTTTCATGAACACATTGTCTTAGGTATCTGTCTCATCCTCGTTTGTATAGATTGTCACCAATAAGTGAATAGTCTTGAGCTTCCTGCTCTAGACTTCGTTGTCGTGCTAATGTCATTCCTTGAGGGAATGTTTTCGTCCTCAAGTACGTCACTAAAGGTTCACTCCGTTCTGGTGTGAGAGACACATAATATTATGTAGCCTGTTCTACTGATGGTCTTTCACAACAAACAGGGCATTCTTTACACAACTTGTAGACATCTGCTTCCATAGAAGGCCAATATATTCCTAGTCTATGCAGAGTCTGTAATGTACAATGTTTTGAATGATGTTGCTTTAATGCACCTACATGTGTTAATTGCAACCAATTCGCATGTTCTGAATCATCTACAACACAAGTAAGAATCTTTTGATTACCTTGTTTATATATACTTCCTGCTATTATTTGATATCTCTGTGACTTGGTGATTTCTCCTTCTTTGATCCTTATCCTAGGATTCTTGGGTCCATATGTGAGAATAGGGACAATAGGCTTAGCCCATTCTGGTACTATCTCAAGGTTAAACAAATATGCATCTGGTAATTCATCTGCTATTTCTTGAGGAGCTTCTCCTATAGTTAATCTTGAGAGGTGGTCAGCTCTAAGATGTGTCTTTCCTTTCTTGACTACTACCTCAAAGTCATATTCCATGAGCAATAGAAACCAACGTATCAGTCGTCCTATATTACAAGGCTTATTGACTAAGTACAATAATGCTTGATGATCCGTAAAGAATTTGAACTTGTTTGCCAACAAATAATGTCTGAATTTCTTGACCGCGTAGATCATTCCTAATCCTTCTCATTCCGTAGTGGTATAGTTTCTTTCTACTGCATTCAAATGTCTACTCACGTAAGCTATGGGGAGGTCTATATTACCTTCATTTGTGGGTTGTGCCAACACACATCCTATGGCATAGATGGATGCATCCACATGTACATGGAATGGCTTACTCCAATCTGGGGTTGTTAATATAGGTGGTGAGCGCAAACGTCGTTTAATTTCATTGAATGAATTCTCACACTCATCTGTCCATTCAAATTTGGTCAAAAGAGAGTACAAAGGCTTGGCTATGATTGCATACATGTGTATGAATCGTCTGTAATAACCACAATGACCCATAAATGCCTGTACCTCTTTTACGTTACTTGGTCTAGGTAGATCTGCAATTACTTTCACTTTTTCCTCATCCGTAGAGATTCCATTCTTTGACACAATGTGTCCTAGAATTTTGCCTTGTCTGACCATGAAAAAACATTTTTCTGGGTTCAAACAAACCTGATATTCTCGACATTTGTCAAACACTTGCCTTAATTCTGGGATATGATTTTGCCTCATATTCGAATGAGCACGTATGTCATTGACATAAACTTCCAAATTCTTGCGTAAGAATTCCTTAAAAATGTGACACATGAGTCGTTGAAAAGTGGCGGGTGCATTTGTTAAGCCAAATGGCATCACGCAAAATGCAAAAATGCCCCATTCTGTGGCAAAAGCCGTCTTGTGTTGATCTTCTGGAGCAATGGCTACTTGATTATAGCCTGAGAAACCATCAAGAAAGCTGTAAACTTCCTTACCCGCAACTCTTTCCAATAAGTGTTCCGTGATAGGAAGAGGATAACTATCTCTAATCGTGGCGGCATTAACTTTTTTAAGGTTGATACACACACGCAATTTTCCATTCTTTTTGGGCACTACCACAATGGGGGATATCCAATCAGTATGCTCAATTTCGTAAATGAATCCTGCTTCTATCAAACGATGTATTTCTTCTTTAATCTTCGCAGCGTAGTTATCATTGTATGTGTATGGTTTCTATTTCGTAGGTTTTGCATCTGGAGTCATAGGGATTCTATGAGAACATATATCCGGGTCTACTCCTTTCAAACCTTTGTAACTCCATGCAAATACATCTCTATATTCTCGCAATAGGGCAATGAATTCTTCTTCTTCTTCATTCGTCAAATCATGCCCAATGTATGTACATTTTTCTTCTTCTCCTTCTATGGTTACTATGATTTTTTTTTTTTCTCTCGATTATCGTATACTTCTCCAACAGTAGCTTTTCTTTTAGGCATTCGTACCATGATTCGTCTATCTTCTATTTCATATTTCTTGAAGTTCTCGGGAACCTCAAACAAAGATTCTTCTTCCTCTGACATGGTTTCTTTCTTCTTTCTTTTCTTACCTTCACTTTTGGCAGTCACTTGTGTGGCTAACCTCACATCATTCATAATTTCTTCGTGTCTCCGAGGGTGAGCTTCTACTTTGTAGAAATATTCCTCATCTAATGCAAAAGGAGGGTCCATAATAATTGACTCTAGATCGAAGTCACTTGCATCCTCAAATGCATTAGTGCTAGGTTCACATTCTTCAATAAGGAAATCACACATGATTGGCTTTATGGTGAAGACTGCAATGTCATAGCCATCCTCGTCACAATGGGGTGTCCATTCTTCTTCATTGATGGCTACATCCATTGTTGCTAATATTTATGCCCAACCATGAGGCTCGAATTCCTCGTCTGGAAATACTACAGGTGCGTAAGCTGGGTCTTGAAGAGTTCGTGGATGTTGTTTTGAACCTAAAGTCCTGGCTATAACCGTTCTTCCTCTTGTTTAGCTACCTTACACATCCATAGATGCGTATCCTCGTGCAACCATGAGGGATCTGACTCCAGTGATGTATTGATTCTGTTTCTTCTTATGTCTTATGGATGGTATTCCATTGTATTGGGTGTACATCTCGATGGTAATAGACTTTAAGATTGACTTTAGTAGTCACTCCTAAATGTTTCAAGTATAGAGAATTGGTTCCCCAATCTTGTACAATTTGCAACTGACGCAAGAATGGTCATCCTAAAATCATCTCGTAAGCATTATTTTTCCCAAAATCACAAATGGCAAAGGTATGCTCGAACTCCACACCACAAGTGGTGAGAGATATGCCTTCTAATAAGCCTAATGGTTTTTCTATATGTCCGTCAGCCATTTGTAGCTTCATCCTGGTAGGTCTTAATGCTGGCTTACCCCAAGGTTTCCATAAAGCAGTGGTAGCAATGGCTACTCCGGCTCTTGAATCTAAGATGGCTTTGGTGGTGTAGCCTTGATGGGTTATTGGAAGATAAGTGTTACCTTCCTCTCCTTTGCTTACATCTCCGATTCTTTCTACGAGTATCTCTGGTACCATCCTGTGTGATCCTATCTGTGAGGGTGTAGTAGCAAGCTCGGGGAATTGATTCGCTACATGTTTCCACAATTCTGGTTTAACCTTCAACAACTCTTCTAGAGTGAGATGACATTGAACTTTGGTGTTCTTGATCACTTCTATGTTTCTAGGAATCACTGATTCTTCATTCCTCACTATTATCGTGGGTGCTCTCATGTTAATAGACTTGGCTTCCCAAGGTCCTGGGAGCTGAGGTAATTCTTGCAAAGAATTGGATTCAAAATCAGTGTGTTCACTCAGTTGCTCTTCCTCTACATCATCATAAATAGAGGGAATATCTTGGGGAAATTGCTCCTGCAAGTCATCTATTTCTTGAATAGGAGGATGGGTTCCTTGTTCTTTTCTCCACTTCTCTTCTTGTATTTCTCTTAGAAATTCATGTGAATATTTATGTATTGAAGACAGGTTGTCTTCACCCTCTGTGTTGGGTACTTGAGACAAGGATGGTGCATTCTTTTCCTGTGTCTCCAAATCAATAGGGTTCCTATGCAAATTCTTTTTCTCCTTGCTATCGATCAAGTATTCTAACCTCTCCAATAGTCCTTGAAAGTGTAATTCGGGTTTTGCCATGTTATTCCAATTAAGATATCACGAGGCTTCAAACATAGTTTGTGTTAATTCTACCATCTTCATGCAAAGTTTAGTTCTCTCAATTTCTAAATCTGCTCTCGGATAGTTTTTACTCATTTCAGCTATGAGGGGTCCTTCTTTCAATCTAGCTTGATATGCACGAAACATCATGTCTAGGTTTTCTGGTATGGGTTCCGCTAAAACTGATCTTGGTCTCTAAGCTGGGTTCTCTTGATTTGATTCTTGAGAAGTCAATTCTAGGATTTTGGCTCTCGATTCTTTCAAACTTCCTTCCAACTCAGTTATATTTTTACTCCATTTTCTCTTGATTCTTTCTCCAGAATCTTTCCATGATTTTGTCTTTTTGGTACTAGACTCTCCAACTTCGCTAGTTTTGGCTATTTTCTCACGATTAAGTTGTTGATTCTGTAAGAGAGCCTCGGCTCTTGTTATAGCTTGGATAGGCACGAATGTCTGGTTGGATCCATCTGCGTTGTGCACAATGCCTATCACATTGATCGGCGTCACTTTTGAAGCATTTCTAGGGTTCTTGGGACAATCTTTTATGACATGCTCTTTACCATAATCGGCACAAAAGCCTTGTATGTTATAGTATTGTGACTGTCCTGCTATCGGAGGATGTGGACAATCCTTTATGAAATGATCTCCTTGGCACCTAAAGCATGGTCCTCTAGGGCCCTGTGGTCTTTGCTGTCTTAACTGGGGCCGTGGATTAGGATTTGCGTACATCATGTTAGCATAGTCAAGCTCCCAACTAGGTTCCAATGGTGGACTATCATATTGATATGTTTCCACATGTTCTGGTGACTCTGTGTAATATGCGGGTGGACTATCATATTGATATGTTTCCACATGTTCTGGTGACTCTGTCTTAACTGGGGCCGTGGATTAGGGTTTGCGTACATCATGTTAGCATAGTCAAGCTCCCAACTAGGTTTCAATTTTTTACCTTTTGGAAGCTTTCCTGATGCTCTGGAGCACTGTTCCTACAAGAAAACTAAAAAACACACAAGTACATACAAGCACAAAAGCTCTCTCTCTCTCACACATGCACAAATGAGGGGAAATGAGGAGAATGGGTGGATATGGTGAAATTTCTGAATTTTTTGGAGGATGCGGTGGTGAATAAGGAGTGTAGAGGAGATGAAAAACATAAAAAACTAACTAAAAACAATAACAAAAACTGAAATTTTTACGTTCCAACGCCACTTCTTGCTATACTCTTACCATCACACATTCGTTCTAGACTCGATCCCCGACAACGGCACCAAATTTGGTGTTGCTCTAGCACAATGGTGAGGACCACGTTAAGAAGTTCTACCTCCTTAATGTCAATCCGCGGAAGAGATAGGAGTGATATGAAGATCGTGAATGTGCGATGAAGTGAGAGTGAATGTGAGAAGCATAGAGATATCCACACACATACACACACACACAATGAAGAGACAAGCAAGACACAATGGAAGGTAGGAAAATAGAATCTATCACTCAAGATCTCAATTACAAGCTCAAGCTCACTCTAGCTCATACAAGTCTACTCTAGCTCACCTCAAAAATGAGCTCTCTAGCTCTTTTTATCCGATTTCACATCTAGTGACCGGCATAGTTAAAAAATAGATTCTACGTGCTATTTGAAAGGTTAAACGGTGTCTAAAAATAGCCAAAATTGGTAGGCTCATTCTACCTAAGCTCCTCAAGTTCGAGGACTCCTCGGCTTGCACAAAATGGAGCTACAAATTACAAAAAGCATTTTTTCTATGTTACATATGGTACAAAAGTGATGAAAATCACTATTGATGGTTTTGGAAAAGTATTTTAAAACATATTTGTTTGAAAAATGATCCGTCTGGCTCCCACTACTTCATTGTGCTCTGTCTTTACATGCTTCCTCGACGTCTGTGCCTCTGACTACTGCCAACATCTTTGCCCAAACTTGAGGCACGCGAAAAACATGTTTGTGAAGGCTGTATTTTGGGCAAAGTGTAGCGTTCCTCCTTTCCAAAAGATGGTTTAGTTCGGGCTACTCAGAAATTGCAACTTGTACATGGTGATGTTTGTGGTCCTATGCAGACACCTTCTTTTGGAAATTATCTTTACTTCGTGACTTTCATCGATGATTTTTTCAGGCATGCATGGGTATATCCATTGAAGGCAAAGTCTGAAGTATTCATGTGCTTCAAACAGTTTTTGGTTTTGGCTGAAAATCTGTCAGCATGTAAAATGGGCACCCTCCGTTCTGATCGAGGGGGGGAATATATGTCTTCTAATTTTACTGCATTTCTGGCTAAACATGGGATAAAACATCAATGTACAGTGTCGTATACACCTCAACAGAATGGAGTTGTTGAACGAAAGAACATCTCACCATGGAGATGGTGAGGTGTATGGTCAAGAGTCAGGCTCTACCACATAGTTTCTAGCTTGAGGTTGTCATGTGTGCAGCATATGTACTTAATAGGTGTTCCACCAAAGCGCTGCAGTCTATCACTCAATATGAGGCTTGGCATGATCACAAACCATTTGTTACACATATGCATGTTTTTTGTTGTTTGGCATATGCATTAGTGCCTAAACAACATCGCAAAAAATTGGATGATAAAGCAGTAAAATGTATTTTTGTTGGGTACAGTTCTAAAAGCGAAGGCTATCATCTGTATCATCCATAGACTAAATGCATTTTGGTTAGCTTTGATGTTGTTTTTGTGGAAGATGCTATTCAGCCATTGCTTTCATGTACTAAGGATACATCTGTTAGCTCCAAAGACATGTATGATACTTTGTTGCCTCTTTTTACAGGTGGACAGTCTAGTGCTAGTCCTAATGAAGCAACTTCTCAACCTTTGCAGGTTTCATGTGATGATGCAGATCATTCCATTTCTGATGTAGATTTACATGATGCACTTGTTGATGAGAGAGCTGATACTGAGCAGGCAAAAACAATGCCAAAATGGCTGGTGCAAACTTTACGTGATATCAAATTAGATGCACCTCTATCATTGTACTCATTCACGCTCTCATAGTGCCTTGTTTGCATCAGATTGCTATGTTGTGGTTGCATATAGTCTCTGTGATGAGAATGAGCCTGTTTCATTTGATGAAGCACAAAATTCAGAAAATTGGATGGTTGCTATGCAATTTGAATATGATGCTATAATGAAGAATGGTACTTGGTCTTTATGTGACTTGCCTCCTGGCAAGAAGGCCATTGGGACTAAGTGGGTATACAAGCTGAAGCGTAAGCCTGATGGTACAGTTGACATGTATAAGGCTAGGCTTGTTGTAGAGGGTTGTGTGCAGGAAAGAGGCATTGATTTTGATGAGACCTTTGCACCTACTTGTTGAATGACTACTGTTCGTAGCATCTGTGCACTTGCAGCTCATCATGGTTGGAATGTACATCAGTTGGATATCAAAACAACATTTCTGAATGGTGATTTGCATGAAAAAGTGTATGTTTTTCAGCCCCGTGGCTTTGTGCAAAAAGGGCATGAGAACCAGGTGTGCAGGTTAAAAAAGGCATTATATGGCTTAAAGCAAGCACTACATGCTTGGTATGAAAAGATACATGCCTATCTGATTGCACATGGTTTTGAGAATAGTCCAACTAAAAGCACCTTATATGTTAAGCGTGCAAATGATGTACTTCTGATCATTGTGGTTTACGTTGATGACATATTGCTCACTGGTCCTCATGAGAGGCATATTGCTAATTTTAAGGCTGATTTACGTGCCCCATTTGAGATGTCTGATTTGGGGCATTTGTATCACTATTTGGGGATTCAATTTATGCATGTTGATGGTGGAATGGCTTTGTGTCAAACGAAATATATTGACACATAATTGCAGTGTTTCGGCCTTGAAAACTATAAGCCTATTGCCACTCCTATGGAGATAGGTTTACGATTGAGTCTTCAGGATGCTAGAGATGCATTTGATGTTGTTCTCTATCAGCACGTTGTTGGATGCTTGATTTATTTATGCATTTCTCAGCCAGATATTCAGTTTGTTGTCTCACAAATGAGCAAGTTTATGCATTGCCCAGGTGTCAGGCATTGGCAGGCGGTTAAGCGCATCTTTCGCTACTTGAGTGGTACTAAGCTACTTGGGTTGTTTTATCCCAAGGGGGGATCACTACTGCCAGATTTGCATGCTTTTTCTGACTGTGACTAGGCTGGTTGCTATGACACTCGTGTGTCCACTAGTGGCTTTTGATTCATGCTTGGTAGCTCATGTATATCTTGGTTGAGCAAGAAGCAGCCTACTGTGGCCACTTCCAGTTGTGAGGCTGAGTATAGGGCAGCTTTCACAGTGACTGTTTAGTGTGTGTGGCTCAGACGCCTTATGGCTGATTTGGGTGTTGGCCAATCTTCTGCCACCACCATCTTCACTGACCATCAGAGCGCATTGGAAGTTGCGAGGAACCCTGTGTTCCATGCTCGCACTAAGCACATTAAGGTGCATTATCATTATGTCAGGGAGAGGTTCTCTGCTGGGGAGATAAGCTTGGCATATGTGCCCACGGAGGAGAACATTGCAGACCTTTTCACGAAGGCTCTGCCTAAAGAGAAGTTCGAAGCTTTCCGCAAAGCTTTGGGATTACTTCCTTTTGTGGATTGATTTCGCATAGCTTAGCACTTCCTTATACATGAGTGCCAGCTCCTTGTTCACCGCATCACTCCCAGGGGAGATTTGTTGATATATTTAGGTAGTGATGTGTGTGAACACACTAGGACCGTCGAGGCACTTTTTTCCCTCTTTAGGAGGTTTTTTCCCCCCGGCTTGTATATACGCCTATTGCCCTAATGATCTACTTATCTTTGTAAATTCTCTAGTAATACATTCAGTATTGTGTGTTGTGCTCCAAGCTTCTTCTTCTTCCTTGTGCTATTTGCATGCTTCCATAGACGTCTAACTCCAACAAAGAGATAATCAGAATGAATCATGAACCATGTACAAAAAGAGTTATATATTTCATAAATGAAGCACGTACAAGAGTGTGGCAAACCACTCTCATATATGAGGCTTTTACAAAATGTGGCAAAGCATTGCCATATAAGAATCAAATACAAAATTTTGGTGTCCCACTGCCATATACATGCAAAGAATGTTCCATATCAGCTATCCTGGAACAAAGAACATGCATGAAATGAGATAAATTCACATGAGATTTACAAACAACAAGTAAAAACCAAGTTTATAAATTCATCACCTCATCGCAAACGCTCCCATGAGACGTTCGCACTGCATCCCTCCAAGTCCTCCAATAGTGCAGTCAACCCAGGACGATATCCATAAGCCTCCTTCGTTCGTGTTGGAGGACGACCCATTGCCAGCTCCTGCAACAAATATACAAAACATTTGAGGAACATACATGAGAAGCTTAACACAAACAAATTTAATAAATCAAATGGTACTTACAAACTCATGACGCATCGTGTCATATCCGCCGCTGCCCAAATGTGACGGTCCAACCGTATCCAAACATGTGGTTGTGACATCTCACTGTTGGCGATATCAGTCAGGAGTCTGCTGCTACTCGTCGCGAATCATATCCCACTCATCAATATCTACCCATACAGGCTTTGGTAAGCCTGCACTGAAAGCATCACGAGCCTCGGATCGTCGAGGGGACATAACTTCACGTGCGATGTGCAGAATCCACTTTGAACTGACAAGAGGCTGCCCATCGGCTGGCCGAAACTCCTAATAAATCGTCTTTGTGATATAATTCTTCCGATCTTTATCTTGTTCACTCCATTATGATAGAGTGTCTATATTTTTTCTTTATATAAATTTAATTGAATTATATGTATGTAAAAACCCTAAACCCTAATCCTAAAGATTTAGACCTAAAATATGTATATTTATGTATCCATGTGTATATACATGTATATATGTATTATATGTGTATGTGTATGTGTGTATATATGTTATGCATGTGTAAAAACCCTAAAACCCTAATCAGAAAGACCTAGACCTAAAACATGTATATGTGTATGCATATGTATATATTTGTGTATGTGTATATGTGTATATATATATATGTATGTGTATGTGTATGTGTATATATATATATATTTACTCTGATAAGAAACCTTAAAATTAATCCTATTTTTATATATTTAATTATATATAATTCATTTATTTATTTAAAACACTACCTCTTTTCATATTTATTTATCTATACAATATCCTATTTTATATATTTATTTATTTATATATTCAGATTTTTTTCTTAATTTTTTCTATATTTTTTCTTTATATAAATTTAATTGAATTATATGTATGTAAAAACCCTAAAACCCTAATCCTGAAGATCTAGACCTAAAATATGTATATTTGTGTATCCATGTGTATATACATGTATATATGTATTATATGTGTATGTGTATATATGTATATATGTTATGCATGTGTAAAAACCCTAAAACCCTAATCGAAAAGACCTAGACCTACAACATGTATATATGTGTATGCATGTGTATATATATGTGTATGTATATATGGTGTAGCTCAAGTGTAAGCACCACCTCCTTTACTTGTCAATCCGCAGAGATGTGAGGACCGGTATGAAGACCACGAGCAAGTGAAGGCACAAGTGCGTGAGTGAAAGCACACAAACATGCACACACATGCGCACAAGGTAATATCAAAGAGAGGAACAATGGAAAGCTTCGATTGCAAAGAGTTCTCTTACAAAAGCTCTATTCTCTAACATGCTAAAGTCAAAAATGAGCTCTCTAGCTCTTTTTATAGTTTTTGGAATAGTTTTGGCCTTGTCGAGACCTAGTGTCTGGCCTAGTTAAAAATTAGGTTCCAGGGCTTATTTGAGGGCTCAAACAAAGTCTAAAAATTACGAAAATTGGTAGGATGATAGTTCTAATACTCCTCAAGCTCAAGGACTCCTTGGCTTGAACAAAATGGAGTTACAAAACTAGAAAATGGTATTTACAATGGTTTTTAATGATGAAAATCACTATTTTTGTAGGGGATTCTTCTGAAAATTTGACATACACTTCTTGGAGCTCCCTACTTGCTCTCTCTTCTTCTATGTCCACTTCTTTGATGTGCTTCCATGTTTTATGCTTGACCTTGAGTTCCAACACTCCCCCCCTCTCGAGTTTGTCGTCCTTGACAGACCCTTGTTGTAATGGTTATTCTAGGTTGCTTTGAGAGGGAGTGTCCATTCGGATGAACCAGAGCCGTCTCTCTTCCAAATGTGGCAAGGTTGGTTGTCTAATTCTTCATTTGTCACTGCGAGCCTTTGCAAGTTGTAGTCCCTTGGTATGTGCTTTTGCCTTGGACTCCAGCATGACTGTGTTGTTGTGAGTCTCCATTGATGACCTCATATCGTCCAAAGATGATGTTCATAGTAGTCATGCCAAGTACTCATAACCCGTAATGGATGATGGGTAAGTGTGTTCGTGCATGGGTTGAGGAAATATGTGCCTTGTGCACGACTTTGTAATATAGCCCTAGTCATGCTTACTTGGAAAATGCATCGGAAGAAGTATGGTGCAAAAATTGGGGGTCTTGAGCTAAGTGCTCAAGGGTATGCCGACGAAGAGGTTTCCTAAGCTATCATGGTTATGATGTTTACAAAGTAAAGATACTTACCATGGAGAAGGTCGATCGAAGTTCATTTCTTCATGTTGTACATGGAGCATTGTTGATGAATGTCTGTGTTGATGGTCCACTGATGAGATCTTTTGAGTGGCTGATCTTGTCTCCTCTTTTCAAAGCATCATTTGCCAAATACTGAGAATTGAATTTCTTTATATTCCTTGACAAACAACATTCGATAACTACACCAAGCTTAGTTTCACATATTCTCTTTAGCTCACCATAAGCAGGAGTCTTCTCATCCAGTATACATACAAAGATTTGCAGGGTACCAGAACTACCCCTTGCAGATATCTCCTTGGATGCTCTCGTACATGCAGTAGTTAAGCATCACTCAAGTTGCGGACCTTCAAGCTCTTCACTCCTACCATGGTAAGAGGAAACCATAGTTGTGGATGCCATGTTCATGCCAAGTGCTTGACGTCTACCCGATAAGCCAGCAATAATATCATTTGGTAGCCGAGACACCCTTCTATCTAAACTGATAAATGCCCAGTAATCAATGGTTCCACCTTCAACTAAGCATGACTCATTCATGTGCCATGAGCTGGGAACAAGTTCTTTCTCTCTCCTTCTTCTCTTTTTTTTTTGGAGAGGAACAATCTCACAAAACAAGAAGACAAACATTAGTATCAGTAAAACTAGTTGACATATGTCAATGTGCTCTCGTGCATGGGACTCTCAAATGTGTCTATGCACGGCCGTGTAATGTGGCCCTATATTAATGCATACTTTGGAAATGCATGACCTGAATGGTGCAAAAGATAGGGTTGTGCAAGGAGCACATGGTTTGTGTTCGTCGAGGCTTCCGATGTTACTTGCACGAGTTGATGGGGCCTTTGCTAGAGGTATCCATTGGATCTTGAAATGATGTACGCCCGTGATTGTTAAATGACAACTGATCCTTCCTCTTTATCGGGATCCATTTGAGAACGACTGCGACTATGTAGTGAGCACCTTCGGCCTATTCATCCTTGGCTGGTTTCTTGACTGTTGTGTCCCTTGTGGTTGGCACTTTGGTCTTGTAGGGGCCGCTCATGCTTTTGGCTTCCAAACCCATACCTTTGTGGCTAGTCGCCTGATTCGCATTGGAGAGGTTAGTTGGTCTCCATTTGTTCTTGGTGTTTGGTTCTGACCTTTGCCTCGCCTTGGCTTCTTTGTTGAGACTTTTCGCGTATGGGAGAGCATAGGTTGTTGCGGACGTAAGAGCTTCCTAGGTACCCACATGTGTAATCGCCCCTGTTGAGCAGCAACTAATTTCTTAGGCACCCAAATTTGTCGGATACCTTGTGGTTGAGCTTGTCCGAGCTTCTTCCTTCGTCTTCTAGCCTGGTGGGCTTGCCTGGATGGGGTTTGTGGGGGCAAGGCTGGTGGTTGCTCTCCTTTGCGTACCCAGATCTGCCTCATGCTCGGAACTGCTTTCTTGTTGAATGGTGTCTTTCTATTTGCTATAGCAGTTGACTTGAATCATTGTGCATGCTTCTTAGGTTGAACTACTATGGATGCTTTACACTTCGAAAAAGAAGGAGGGTTTGCTTACCTTTGCGACTGTCCTTCCATGATTGAGTCCTTCTGGATCGTAGAGCTTTTGACACATATAACGTCTTGCTCGTGAAGATTAGCCTTAGAGGATCTAAGAGAGTGTATGGTGCCATGATCTATGAACATGCAGTCTTCTAATTGTAATGTAATGCATTGTTCATGTACCCAAACTTGAAGAGGTTGACTTCTGAGGTTCAGGTTGACTGCATGGTCATAAATCCAATCTTGACCCAAGATAAGTGGTTCCGTAAGGTCCTCATCTCGACACACTAGCATTTTGACTTTCATTGGAACATCTTGAAGGTAGATGGGAAATTCCACCTCGCCTAAACAAGGGGTTTCCACACCTCCCAATTGTTGGAGTTAGATGTCTGCGGAAGCACGTGAACAACACAAGGAAGAAGAAGAAGCTTGGAGCACAACACACAAGACTGAATGTATTACTAGAGAATGTACAAAGATAAGTAGCCCATTAGGGCAATAGGCGTATATACAAGCCGGGGGAAAAAAACCTCCTAAAGAGGGAAAAAAGTGCCTCGACGGTCTACCTAAATATATCAACAAATCCCCCTTGGGAGTGATGCGGTGAACAATGAACTGACACTCATGTATAAGGTAGTGCCAAGCTATGTGGAAATCACTACACAAAAGGAAGTAAGCCCAAAGCTTTGCGGAAAGCTTCAAACTTCTCCCTAGGGAGAGCCTTCATGACAGTTCTGCAATGTTCTCTTGCGTGGGCACATATACCAAGCTGATCTCCCCAACAGAGAACCTCTCCCTGACATAGTGATAATGCACCTCAATGTGCTTAGTGCGAGCATGGAACACAGGGTTCATCGCAACTCCCAATGTGCTCTGACTGTCAGTGAAGATGGTGGTGGCAGAAGATTGGCCAACACCTAAATCAGCAATAAGGCGTCTGAGCTAGACACACTCAACAGTCACTGTGAAAGCTGCCCTATACTCAACCTCACAACTGGAAGTGGCCACAGTAGGCTACTTCTTGCTCAACCAAGATATACATCAGCTACCAAGCATGAAGCAAAAACCACTGGTGGACACACGAGTGTCATAGCAACCAGCCCAATCTGAGTCAGAAAAAGCATGCAAATCTAGCGGTAGTGATCCCCCATTGGGATAAAACAACCCAAGTAGCCGAGTACCACTCAAGTAGCGAAAGATGTGTTTAACCGCCTTCCAATGCGTGACTCCTGGGCAATGCATAAACATGCTAATCTGTGAGACAACAAAATGAATATCTGGCCGAGTAATGCATAAGTAAATCAAGCATCCAACAACCTGTTGATAGAGAACAACATCAAATGCATCTCCAGCATCATGAAGACTCAATCGTAAACCTGTCTCCATAGGAGTGGCAATAGGATTACAATCTTCAAGGCCAAAACGTTGCAATAATGTGTCAATATATTTCGTTTGACACAAAGCCATTCCACCATCAACTTGCATAAACTGAATGCCCAAATAGTGATGCAAATGCCCGAAATTAGACATCTCAAATGAGGCATGCAAATCAGCCTTGAAATCAGCAATATGCTTCTTAATAGGACCAGTGAGCAGCATGTCATCAACATAGACAACAATGATCATAAGCACATCATTAGCACGCTTAACATATAAGGTGCTTTCAGTTGGACTCTTCTCAAAACCATGTGCAACCAGATACGCATGTATCTTCTCATACCAAGCATGTGGTGCTTGCTTTAAACCATGTAATGCCTTCTTTAACTTGCACACCTGGTTTTCATGCCCTTTCTACACAAAGCCACGGGGCTGAAAAACATACACTTCTCATGCAAGTCACCATTCAGAAATGTTGTTTTAATGTCCAACTGATGTACACTCCAACCATGATGGGTGCAAGTGCACAAATGCTCTGAACAATAGTCATACGGCATGTAGGTGCAAAGGTCTCATCAAAATCAATGCCTCTTTCCTGCGCATAACCCTTTGCAACAAGCCTAGCCTTATACCTGTCAATTGTACCATCAAGTTTACGCTTCAGCTTGTATACCCACTTAGTGCTAATGGCCTTCTTGCCAGGAGGCAAGTCACATAAAGACCATGTACCATTCTTCATTATAGCATCATATTCAGATTGCATAGCAGCCATCCAATTTTCTGAATTTTGTGTTTCATCAAAAGAAATAGGCTCATTCTCATCATAGAGACGAGACGCAACCATAGCATAGCAATCTGATGCAAAGGAGACACTATGAGAGCCTGAACGAGTATGATATGATAAAGGAGCATCTAATTTGCTGTCACGCAAAGTCTGCACCAGCCATTTTGGCATAGTTTTTGCCTGCTCAATATCAGCTCTCTCATCAACAAGTGGATCATGTAAATCTGCATCAGAAAATGGAATGATCTGCATCATCATATGAAACCTGCAAAGGCTGAGAAGTTGCCTCATTAGGACCAGCACTAGACTATCCACCTGTAAAAAGAGGCATCAAAGTATGATACATGTCTTTGGAGCTAACAGATGTCTCCTTCGTACATGAAAGCAATGGTTGAATAGCATCTTCCACAAAGGCAACATCACGGCTAACGAGAATGCGTTTAGTCTGTGGATGATACAGACGATAGCCTTTACTTTCAGAACTGTACCCAACAAAAATACATTTTACTGCTTTATCATCCAATTTTCTGCGATGTTGTTCAGGCACTAGTGCATATGCCGAACAACCAAAAACATGCAGATGAGCAACAGATGGCTTGCGGTCATGCCAAGACTCATATGGAGTGATAGACTGCAGCGCTTTAGTGGGACACTTGTTCAGTACATATGCTGCACACATGACAGCCTCAAGCCAGAAACTATGTGGTAAAGCCTGACTCTTGACCATGCACCTCGCCATCTCCATGAGTGACCTGTTCTTTCGTTCAGCAACTCCATTCTGTTGAGGTGTATACGGCACTGTACACGGGTGTTTTATCCCACGTTCAGCTAGAAATGCATTAAAATCAGAAGACATATATTCCCCCCCTCGATCAGAATGGAGGGTGCCCATTTTACATGCTCACAGATTTTCAACCAAAACCAAAAACTGTTTAAAGCACATGAACACTTCGGACTTTGCTTTGAGTGGACATACCCATGCATGCCTGGAAAAATCATCAATGAAAGTCACGAAGTAAAGGTAATTTCCAAAAGAGGGTGTCTGCATAGGACCACAGACATCACTATGTACAAGCTTCAATTTCTGTGTAGCCCGAGATGAACCATCTTTTGGAAAGGAGGAACGCTGCATTTTGCCCAAAATACAGCCTTCACAAACATGTTTTCCAGGTGCCTCAAGTATGGGCAAAGAGGACACCATTTCTGATTTTTGTAGGCGTAGCAAACTAGCAAAATTCAGATGACCAAAGCGTGCATGCCAAAGCTTTGCATATGACATAGCCTGAGAATCATTTACAGCACATGCCAAATCATTTTCAGCTCTTTCATAGTCTATGAGCTTATACAGCCCACGACATAAAATGCCAAAAGCAATAATAACATCGCCATTTGACATATCATGAACTGTACATCTGTCATAAAAAAATTTCACAACCAAGCCAATCTTGGCTAATGAAGAAACTGATAACAGATTCTTCTTGATCCCTAGCACAAATAAAGCATCTGACAAAGTGAAAGAACTACCATCAGTAGTAGTCAAAATGATCTTACCAACTCCCATAACAGGATAAGAGGAGTTGTTGGCACATGTAACAGTATTCCCTGTAGGGGCAGGCTCGAGTGAAGAGAAGAAATTGCATTGTGAGGTAATATGTTTGGTCGCCCCACTGTCAAAGTACCAAACATCTGAGTCTACTGCAGACATGCACTGCTCATGAGAAGATGGGTCAAAACTGCAAACAGTAGTGAACGCCCATTCTTCTTCCTGCAGAAGATTAGCAGACTCTGTTTTTGGTGTAGAGGTTTCTACAACCACCATTCCAGCCTCTTTCTTCTTTGCCTCTTTTGCAGCTAGTTTTGGACAGTTCTTTATGATATGATCATTCCCTTTACAGTACTTACAAAACAATTTCTGCTTTTCTGATTTTTTTCTCATCTTTGTCTTGGTTCTTCGAATGTGCAGCATTTGCAGATTTCTGCTTACTAGTAGAATAACTCCATCTTCCTTTGCCCTTCTAACTAGCCAGGAAAACTTGATCTGCAACACGCATAATGGACATGTTCTGCCTGGACTGATCTTCCTGCAATATAACAGAGACTAACTCCTCAAATGACAAGGCATTTGGATTGCCTTTCATCATCAACCGAAGAGTAGAAGCAAAACTCTGATATGAATCAAGAAGACCATTCAGAATGGTCTGCACAAGTGAGCTATCTGGTATAACCTCATCAGCAGAAATCAACTGTTCCTTCAAATCTTTGATCTTTGTTAGGAAACTGTCCATAGAATCACCTTCATTCATGTGCTCACTCTCCAACTGTTTTCGGAGATAAGCAACACAAGCCTCATTCCTAGCTTGGTACAATGTGGTAAGTGTATCCCAAGCATCCTTAGCTGTTCTGCAAGAGCGAATATGAGGAATAATGGCACGTTTGACAGACAAAGCTATCAATGCATGTGCCTGGGCATCTCTGCCATCCCAACAAATCTGCTCTGTAGTAGGTGCAGCAGAAACAGTAGCACGAACAAGAATCTGCACAATATCATCTTCGACACCATCTCCATCAGCTCTAGCACATGTATTTGCAGTACCTGTTGTTACAGGTGTAACAGAACGTCTTTCAACACCCTGCACAATGTTCCACAATCCTTTTGCAACCAATACATGTCGCATCATATAAGCCCATAATGGGTAGTTGGTACCATCCAACTTATCCTCAACAACCAACATACGGTGACTAAAATACCTTGATGTAGAAAATTGATTGTATCTCAAAAAGTTGAACAGAACTGCCGAGACGAATTCTGCTAGACCTGTAGCAGACTTCGAGACGCTTATACTGGCGAACAAAAACTGGTATATACCTTTGGCACAAAAAGACAAAACAATCTGCACAAGCGCAGCGATAGTGCGTTCGGAGGCCGAAACGAGCTCAAACCGCAATTTCGGCACCACATAGCAAAGCTGTTTTGATCTCTGAAACACCCTGAGTATACGTACCAAATTTCGTGCGATTTTGAGACTGCAACCAGAGAGGTGAAGACGATGCCCTAGATGAAGAGGCGACCTGCTCTGATACCAATTGTTGGAGTTAGATGTCTGCGGAAGCACGTGAACAGCACAAGGAAGAAGAAGAAGCTTGGAGCACAACACACAAGACTGAATGTATTACTAGAGAATGTACAAAGATAAGTAGCCCATTAGGGCAATAGGTGTATATACAAGCCGGGGAAAAAAACCTCCTAAAGAAGGAAAAAAGTGCCCCGACGGTTCTAGTGTGTTCACACACATCACTACCTAAATATATCAACACCAATCCTATGAGATAAGCTTCTATGGGATTGATGTTCAACTGCAAGTCTTGGCAGTAGGAAAGTCTAACTGCACTAGTTGCTGCACTTGATTCAATCAATGCTTTCACAGTTCTTGCACTCTTCCCTCGTCTTGTCTCTATGATCACAAAGGGGCGTCGGTCAAGGCTTTGAGAGGTAATTATGCCTTATTTTCGGCACATATCCATGTGATATTTTGGGACTTTTGAGTTGACATCTAGGCCTAATCGCCTTAACTTATTTCACCTAATACGCTCTCTGGCTTCTGCTTGTGCTTCTTCTCTGACCCTCATCTCTTCGTCTTTTCGCTTCTTAGCAGTATTGAGTCTCGTTAGCATATCCTCTGTAAGAGGTTCTTGATATAACTTGACTCTACATCCACTAATATAGTTTGGAAAGACATCACCTTCTAAAGTAGCTAATTGAACCACGCCGCTAGTGGAAATTCTGTTAATGATCATGGGTCCATATCCTCATTTTTCCAACTTACGGGCATGTTGTTTTAGTGTGTATTTATCCTTGATGTGTGCATCGAAGTATGCCTTTTGCCTTTTCTTTGCAACGTAGATGCATGCCGCCGCTCGTAGCCTCGTCTCACCTAAGCATTCTAGATCAAAGATCCTAGAGGACAACTCATGTCCATTCCACTCATGCTCTTGTGCTACTTTTAATGCTGGGATTAGGAAATCTAATGGTAGCACAACATTCTGTCCGAAGACCATCTGAAATGGGGTGGCATTCAGTACCGTTTTATAAGCAACTCGATAAGCCCAAACAACATGATGAAGTTGTTTGTCCCAATCAGAGCGTTTATTATTCACTAGTTTAGTCAAGACATTACATAGGATCTTGTTTGTGCTCTCAGCTTGTCCGTTAGCTTGTGGATAATAGGGGGCAGACTTCTTATGTATCACCAAGAATTCTTGGACAAGATTTTCAATGACTTCAGTCAAGAAGTGTGTGCCTCTATCGCTCACTAACTCTATTGGCAGTCCATATCTTGTGAACACATTCTCAAATAAGAACTTAGCTGTTGTTTGAGCATCATTCTTTGTTGTGGCTTTTACTTCCACCCACTTGGTAAGGTAATCTGTGGCTACAATGATGTACTCTGCATGGGAGTTTCTATCTGGGGGGTTAATAGGACCTACAAAGTCTATACCCCACTTCAAGAATGCACGTCCTCCCATCATGGGCCTCAAAGGCGTCTCGTCTTTTCTGATAGGATATTGTGCACGTTGGCAAGTGTCACATTTCTTCACATAGGTATGTGTATCCATATGAAGAGTGGGCCACCAAAGTCCGGAGAATAGAATGGTCTTGATTACTCGATCAGGACCAAAGTGTCCACCTGCAACACCACTGTGTGCAGTTTCTAAGACTTTCAAATAGTCTGATTCGTGAACGCACAACCTTAGATAACCATCCTTGCCTCTTCGATATAAGTTGTCTCCAACTAAGGTATAGTCATGAGCCTCTTGCGCCATGCTTTGTCTTCTTGTTAGACTAGCCTCTTTGGGTAATGTTCCTGATCTCATAAATTATACCAATGGAGCACTCCAATCTGGAATTAATGACATGTGATAAAGGGTAGCATGCTCCACTGGGGGTTTCTCCTGGCATACTGGCCAATTCTTAATCCACTCATGGATTTCTTTATCCATGCTAGGCCAATACACTCCTAAACATTTTAGATTCTGCAATGTTCGTTGTTTAGAATAGTGGTTTCCTAGCAATCCTTCATGGGCTTGTTGCAACCAGCTAGTATGTTCGTCATCCTCGACACAACAAGCTAATACACCCTCAGTATCTTGTTTGTACATGCTTCCTGCTAGTATGTGATATTTTTGTGATTTTACAATTTCTTCTTGTGATGTTTTCACATTCTTATTTGCGGGTTCAAAGGTTAGGACTGGCACCAACTTATTTTCCCATTTAGGAACAACCTCCAAATTGAACAGATAAGCATCAGGTAGGTCATCAGACACTCCTTGAGGTGACTCTCCTGAAGTAATGCGAGAAAGGTGATCTGCCCGGAGGTGGGTTTTACCTTTCCTAACAACAACTTCAAAGTCATATTCCATTAGTAAGAGGAACCATCTTACTAAGTGTCATGTATTGCAAGGTTTATTGACCAAACATTACAAAGCTTGATGATCAGTGAAAAACTTGAACTTATTGGCCAATAAATAGTGTCTAAACTTCTTCACAGCATATACCATGCCTAAGCCTTCTCGCTCGATTGTGGTATAATTTCTTTCAGCTAGGTTTAGTTGTCTACTAGCATATGTATGGATAAATCTAAATTCCCTTCACCTCTGGGTTGTGCTAGCACACATTCGATGGCATGATTGGAGGCATCCACATGGACATGGAATGGATTACTCCAATATGGGGTTGTCAATATTGGTGCTGTGAACAAACGTCTTTTTAGCTCATTGAAGGAGTTCTCACATTCATCATTCCACTCAAAATTTGTCAACAAACCATAAAGAGGTTTAGTTATGATCGCATACATGTGGATAAACCTACGGTAATATCCACAATGGCCCATAAAAGCTTGTACCTCTTTAATGTTCCTTGGCCTTGGCAACTCCGCTATGGCTCTTGCTTTGTCCTCATCTGTTGAGATTCCGTTCTTAGAAACAATATGACCTAAGATTTTACCTTGACGCACCATGAACACACACTTTTCTAGGTTCAGACACACTTGATATTCTCTACACTTGTTGAAGATCTGTCTGAGCTCAGGGATGTGGTATCTTCTTTCTTGGGAATGAGCACATAAATCGTCCACATATACTTCTAAGCTCTTTCGCAAGAACTCTTTGAAGACATGACACATGAGCCTTTGGAATGTTGCAGGTGCATTGGTGAGACCAAATGGCATCACACGAAATGCAAAGATTTCCCACTCTGTGGTAAAAGCCATTTTGTGTTGATCTTCGGGGGCAATGGCTACTTGGTTGTAGCCTGAAAATCCATCAAGGAAGCTATACACTTCGTTGCCTGCAACACGCTCAAATAAATGGTTAGTGATTGGAAGCGGGTAACTATCTCGAATCGTAGCAGCATTAACTTTTTTAAGGTTAATGCACACTCGCAACTTCCCATTCTTCTTGGGCACCACTACAATAGGGGACACCCATTCAGTATGTTCAATCTCATATATAAATCCAGCTTCAATCAACCTATCAATTTCCTCTTTGATCTTTGCAGCGTAAGTGTCATTATATGTGTAGGGCTTTTGTTTGGTGGGCTTGGCATCAGCAGTCATGGGAATCATATGAGAGCATATTCTTGGATCTACTCCCTTTAAGTCTCTATAGTGCCACGCAAACACGTCCCTATATTCCCTTAATAGAGCTACAAGCTCCATTTCTTCTTTTGTACTTAGGTCATCTCCTATGTATGTACATCGTTCTTCGTTCTCTTCAATGGTTACCACAATTTTTTTGGTCTTTTCTTTATTATTGTACGCTTCTCCTGTAATGGCTTCTCTCTTAGGCATTCGTACCAAAATTTTTCGGTCTTCAACTTCATATTTCTTGAAATTTTATGGTACTTCAAACAATGATTCCTCCTCTTCTTGTTTCACTGCTTTTCTTTTCTTTTTCTTTTGACTACTCTCACTTTCCTCCTCTGAATTTACCGTTTTAATGCTTGTGAGAGGTTCTTCTTCTTTCTGGTTAAACACTCCTACATCTTCTAAATAGTGCTTCTTTGAGTTAAAGCAACTATCCATCACAATGGACTCTAGATCATCGTCATTCTCTTCTTCTTCTATGACCTCACTAGGGCCACATTCTTCTAGCAAGGGCTGACACATGAACACTGAAATATCATAACCCTCCTCATCACAATGAGGTGTCCATTGTTCTTCATTGACTGCAATGTCCATGGTAGCTAAGATTTCTGCCCAACCATGAGGCTCAAATTCCTCATCTGGAAAAATCATCGGTGTATAGGCTGGGTCTTTAATTGGTCTATCTCCTGGAGAAGTTCCTTCTTCTCTTGCCTTTAAGTGTTTTTCCTCTTCCTCCGCGACCTTGCACATCCACAAATGAGTATCTTCATGCAACCAGGATGGATCAGGTGAACTTCTAGAATGCACAGAGATAGAATCTTCTTTTGCTTTGTGGATAGGATTCCACTGTAGGGGTGGCACATCTCTGAAGGTGTAATCCTTCAAATTCACCTTGGTGGTGACCCCTAAGTGTTGTAAGTACAATGAGTTGGTTCCCCAATCCTGTACTATTTGCAATTGTCATAGGAAGGGTCTTCCTAGGATCATCTCATAGACATTATTTTTCTCAAAGTCACATATAGCAAATGTGTCTTCAAACTCTACACCACAAGTGGTTAGAGTTATCCCTTTTAGCAATCCTAGAGGTCTTTCAAAATGGTCGTCTTCCATTTGAAGCTTCATTCTAGTTGGTCTTAATGTGGGTTTGCCCCATTGCTTCCACAAGGAGGTGGTTGCAATAGCAACACCAACACCTGAATCTATGATTGCTTTGGTTGTGTAACCTTGGTAGGATATTGGAAGATAAGTATTACCTTCTTCACCCTCACACATGTCTCTTATTTTATCGAGAGATATCTCTATAAATTTTTGCTTAGAGCCTGATTTTGGCATTTTGGAATCAAGTTCTAGAACCTGATCCTTCACGTGATTCCATACTTCACGTTTTGCTTTGAGCAGCTCTTCTACAATGAGATGACACTGAACCTTAGTGTTCTTCACGACATCAGTGTTCCTTAGAACCACTGAGTCTTCATTTCTTACCAGTATTGTGGGAGCTCTGATTTGAATGGATTCAGATTCCCATGGGATAGTGAATTGTGGAAGCTCTTCTAAAGTATTAGATTCAAAATCTAAACTTTCGTATTCTTGTTGTTCTGCTTCATCTTCGTAAATACTTGGAATGTCTTGGGGAAATTGATCATGAAGGTCATCAATCTCATGAATAGGAGAGGAGTTACCCTTCTCTTTGGCCCATTTCTCCTTTTGTATTTCCCGCAAGAACTCTTGAGAGTAATTTTGAATTGAAAGAGGTGTTCCAACATTCGTAGAATTAGGAACATAAGCTGCCATTGGTGGTGAGCTTCCTCTCTCAATAACTGGTTGAGCCTGTGGAGGTAAACAAACTTGTGGTTTGTTTACCAACTGCTCTAATCTTTCTAGTAAGCCCTGGAAATGCAAATCTGGGTTGACAAAGTTTGTCTGATTGAACTTTTGACTAGTCTCGAGTATAGCTTGAGCTTGTTCTACCATTTTCATGCACATTTTCATCCGTTCAATCTCTAAATCCGCTCTAGGGTAACTCTTGTCTAGGTTTGCAGCTGTTGGCCCTTCTTGAAGTCGAGCCTGGTAGGCCTTGAACATCATGTGCAAACCTTCTGGGGTTGGATCTGCAAGAACAAACCCCGGTTGCGGTCTATTTACAATGGGTGGTGGGGTGGGATGAGGTGGAGTAGATGGAGTTTGGCCATGCGAGGGGCTTTGAGATGCAATGTCATCTATTTTTGTTTTCGCTTCTTTCAGTCTTTGTTCCAATTCTGATAACTTTTTATTCCACTTGCGATTGGCCTTCTCTCTAGTATCCTTCCATGTTCTTGTTTTCCTCGTACTAGGTTCTCCCGATTCACTCGACTCTGATTGCTCTGCTGGTTTATCCTGTTTTAAGGCTTGTGCTCTAGTGATAGCTTGTATAGGAGCCACATTACTGCTACTTGAACTTGAATCCGCCACTAAGCCTACCACATTAATGGGCGTAATCTTGGGTGCACTGGAGGGGTTTCTTGGACAATCTCTCTTGGAGATGGTCTTTGCCACATTCAAGACAAAAGGCTTGTATTGTGATAGCCTGTCCTTGTCACGAAGTTGATGAGTGGGGACATTCACGAATGAAATGGTTGCCCTAACATCTGAAACATGGTCCTCTAGGGGCTTGTGGTCTTACTTGTCTCAATTGGGGCCTAGGGTTAGCATTTGTGTACATGACATTGGAGTATTCAGGCTCCCAATTTTGTTCCATAGGTGGTGCCTCATATTGATACGGGTAAATCTCACTATGTTTAGGTGACTCTGTGTAATACGCATGTGGACTACCTTCATGGGAGTAGTCTGAACTATGAGCATGAGAGTTATTCTCTGAGATCAGTGGGGTCACTGGCACCAATGCTCTGTTAAGGTTCTCTTCTGCCACTGCATACTTAACTGGAATTACATTGGCAGGCGCTAGTGGTTGGTTTCCTAGGACTGGTTGTGGCCTATATGGTGCCTGATACTGTTGTTGTAGTTGATGATATGGCTGTTGGTATTGGTTCTGATACCAAGCTTGTTGGTAAGGTTGCTGATAATTCTGTCTAACAGCCTGTCTATTGTATGGACAATCTTGAGCCGTATGGTTCGTGTATTTTCTCTCAATATTGCAATATGGAGCATTCCTTTCTCTCATGTTATGGTTGTGCAATGAGCATACATTATCCATGTGATCACCTCCGCAAGTATAACATCGATTCAATGAGGTGACTCTTGGTATTTATCTATCTTGAACTCCTAGCTTCTTGGCAACTTGTTCTGCTATCTCTTCCAGCTCAGTGAAGGCTCTGGAGGTATGACTAGTAGAACTGTCAGAGTCTTTATAGAGTTTGGATAGTCCTAACTCCTCACCAAAGTTGTCTTCTATGTCAATGCAGGTCCGCACACACTCTTCTATGCTTCTAGGCTCTTTCAAGTACACATATGATCTTAACTTGGTGCTTAGTAAGCCATCTAAAAACAAAGCCATTTGTTTGGCTGGTGTGGGTAACTCTGGAGCAGGGCATCTTTCTAAGTACTATCTGAACCTTCTACCTGCTAGTCGCACTATTTCCTGGGGTGTCTGCTTGAAGCTGTAGATCAAAGATGATGTGTTATGCCTGATACCACTCTTGGAAAATTCTACAATGAATTTGTCTAGTAGTTGACCTATATCACGATAGTTATGACTACTCAATGGTTGAAACCAAGCTAAGGTAGTGCCCTTAAGAGTCAAACCAAATGCCTCGTACTGGGTGAACAAATCCTCAACCTGTTCAGCTCTTAACACTTATTTGAACTCGGCCACATGATCATAAGGATCTCCTGTCCCATCAAATAATTCTTCATTGCCTTGATCACTTGAGTGGGTCTAAGGGTTCTTGGGTGCTCTCGGGGTCTAGGCAATGGAAAATCATATTTATCTCTTTGTTGCCTATGTGCTTGATGTCTCTCTCTTTCAGGTCTTTCATTTTCCAATCCTTATCTATTTCTGCCCACAGTGTGCGCAAAACTTACCTCATGTCTCTCTCTAGTTCTTTCTCGTTGTGCTTCATGAGCTTTGGATGATCCTACACCTTGGAGGCCATGGGAAACATTGGATCTTGGTGGAGGGAAAATCAATTCACTCTTCCAAGTATATGCATGTCTATCACGTTCTGTTACCAAGAACATCTTCTCTGATCTTTTATCCATGTAGACAACTTTGCATGGTATCTCAGGATCTTTGAATTCATAGATGATGACTATGCCGAGTTGGCTAGGTTGATCTGGCTTGAATCTCCAAAAGGCTTCCTCTGTTTATCTATTCAGGAATAGTTCTATGCTTTTGTTGTCTTGAGGGATCCAATCTGGAGAGATCACTCTGGTCAAAACTGACTTACCTCTAGGAGTCTCGGGTCCTTGTCCTACATTTCCTTGTTCCAGGTTTCCTATCTCATTCTCAGAAATGATATTTCCAAACTCATCAGTCCTATCTGGTAGGTTGGTGACCACATACATGGTTCCTTCCTTATCAATGTATGAACCTTCTTCAAACTTGACTCCTAGGTGTTCAAGTCCAAAGGGTTGATCTGGATTTTTGAGTTGGACCACTGATCGCCTTACGCCGTCCTCATAGATGCGAGCACCTAATCGATTGGTCCGAATATATTCCAACTGTGTCTTATAGGGACCTTCTGGTGTTTGTAAATAGGTAGTGCCTGAGTTACCTGCACGTTTTCCCATGCTAAAAGACATTTCTGAGTCACTTGTATCTGAACTTAGTACGTAAGGATGACCACTTAGTTGTTGTGCCCAAGACTTAGCTATATGGTTGACACTAGCCTTAGAAGATCTAATGCTTTGTTTATCCTTGCCTAGGTGTCTACCAAATCTCAGGTTCATAAGCTTTGGTTAAGAGTCCAAAATTTCCCCTTGGTATGGTTCAAAAATCCTTTGGAGTTCCCTTGGGTTCCAGTCTCACCTGAGGGTCAACTTCAAATTACAATTAGGATTTGAAACGAGCTTTCCAACGAGCTATAGAGCTCAAAAAATGGACTTTTGATGAAAAAGTTATGTCAAATCAGGCTCCTGGGGGTCAAAACAGGCAAACAATACCTTTTGAAAAAATCACGATTTTGTGTGAAAATTGCGATTTTGGCCTTAATGAAAATCGCGATGCTGAGCAACCATAAAAAATCACGATTTTGTAAAAATCATGAAAATCGCGATGCTGAGCACCTATGAAAATCGCGATTTTGAGAGATCATGAAAATCGCGATGCTGAGCAACCACAAAAATCACGATTTTGTGAAATCATGAAAATCACGATGCTGAGCACCTATGAAAATCGCGATTCTGAACAACCCCAAAAAGGCAATTTTGAGTGAGAATCGTGAAAAATGCGATTTTGAATGAGAATCGTGAAAAATGCGATTTTGAAAGAGAATCGTGAAAAACGCGATTCCGATAGAAAATCGTGTTTTTGGCCTGAAAATCGCAATTTTGAGAATGACAAAAAAATCGCGATTTTGATTGAAAATCGTGTTTCTTCAAAATCGTGTTTTTGAAAATCGCGATTGCCAACAAAGAATCGTGTTTGATCACAATTGTGTTTTTGGCTGAAAATCGTGATTTGTGAAAATCGCGATTTTGAGCCCACTGAAAATCGTGTTTTTACTTGAAAATCGCGCTTTTGGCTGAGAATCGTGTTTTTGCTTAGAATCGTATTTTTTGAGAATCGTAAAAAAAAATCACGCTTCTGAGGGTGACCAGAGAATTGTGTTTTTGAAAAACTTAGAGAATCGTGATTCTGAGCACAACTAGAGAATTGCGATTCTGAGAATGACCTCAGAATAGTGTTTCCTTCAGAGAGCTTTTAGGCGAGAAATAGAAAATCGTGATTTTCAAACAAATTTGAATTTTTCACAAAATCGTGTTTTTTGGTGGGAACTTCAAATTTTTGAGCGTTGAGTAATGGCGAGCTTCGTATGTGCAGAAAATCGTGAAAAAACACAAGCTCTTGCTCTCCTTTGCACTTCTTAACTCCTTCCCACACAATAATGCATGAAAATGGTGAAAATGCACTAAAAAAACAAGAAATTTCTATGAAGATGAAGATGGATGAAGATGGAGATGATGATGATGATGAAGATGGAGAAGAAAAATCAGAAAAATAACAGAAATGACAGATTTTTTTACCTTCCAACGTCGCAAATCTACGATCTTACCATCACAATGCTCGTCCTCGAAGCTCTCTCCCCGGCAACGGTGCCAAAATTTGGTGTAGCTCAAGCGTAAGAACCACCTTCTTTACTTGTCAATCCGTGGAGACGTGAGGACCGGTATGAAGACCACAAGCAAGTGAAGGCACAAGTACGTGAGTGAAAGCACACAAACATGCACACACATACACACACATGCACACAAGGTAAGATCAAAGAGAGGAACAATGGAAAGCTTCGATTGCAAAGAGTTCTCTTACAAAAGCTCTATTATCTAAGAAGTTAACCTCAAAAATGAGCTCTCTAGCTCTTTTTATAGTTTTTGGACCAGTTTTGGCACTGTCCAGACCTAGTGTTAGGCCTATTTAAAAATTAGGTTCCAGGGCTTATTTGAAGGCTCAAACAAAGTCTAAACATTATGAAAATTGGTAGGATGATAGTTCTAATACTCCTCAAGTCAAGGACTATTCGGCTTTGAACAAAATGGAGTTACAAAAATAGAAAATGGTATTTACAATGGTTTTTAGTGATGAAAATCACTATTTTTGTAGGGGATTCTTGTGAAAATTTGACATACATTTCTTGGAGCTCCCTACTTGCTCTCTCTTCTTCTATGTCTACTTCTTTGATGTGCTTCCATGTTTTATGCTTGACCTTGAGTTCCAACATATGTGTATAAGTATATGTGTATGTATGTATGTGTGTGTGTGAATGTATGCATGTGTGTATATGTGTATGTATTATCTATCTATGCATGTGTGTGTATATGTGTATGTGTGTGTATGTATGCATGTGTGTGTATGCATTCATGTGTGTAAGTATGTGTGTGTGCATGCATGTGTGTATGTGTGTGTGTATGTATGCATGTGTGTACATGTGTGTGTGCGTGTGTGCGTGTGTATGTGTGTATGCATGCATGTGTGTATATGTGTGTATGTATGCATGTGTGTATATGTGTGTGTATGTATGTGTGTATGTGTGTGTATGCATATGTGTACATGTGTGTGTGTATGTATGTGTGTATGCATGTGTGTGTATGTATGCATGTGTGTATATGTGTATGTGTGTATGCATGCATGTGTGTATATGTGTGTGTATGTATGCATGCATGTGTGTATATGTGTGTATGTATGTGTGTGTATGCATGTGTGTATATGTGTGTGTATGTATGTGTGTGTATGTGTGTGTAAGCATATGTGTACATGTGTGTGTGTATGTATGTGTGTATGCATGTGTGTGTATGCATCCATGTGTGTATATCTGTATATGTGTGTATGCATGCATGTGTGTATATGTGTGTGTATGTATGCATGCATGTGTGTATATGTGTGTATATATGTGTGTGTATGCATGTGTGTATATGTGTGCGTATGTATGTGTGTATGCATGTGTGTGTATGTGTGTGTACGCATGTGTATATGTGTGTGTATGTATGTGTGTATGCATGTGAGTGTGTATGTATGCATGTGTGTATATGTGTATGTGTGTGTATGCATGCATGTGTGTATATGTGTGTGTATGTATGCATGCATGTGTGTGTATATATGCATGTGTAGATGTGTGTGTGTATGTATGCTCTATCTTCCTCTCTTTCATCTCTCTTTATCTCTCTCTCTCTCTCTTTATCTCTCTCTCTCTCTCTTTCTCCCTCTCTCTTTCTCTCTCTCTCTCTATCAATAGAGAATAAAACAATCACTTACAGGTGTGCCCCTCTTTTGGATCGGTGTCATCAAAGCATAATGTATGTCGTCTGTCGTCGAATTCCAAAGATTCGATGCCAAAAAACTTTTGCAAAATCAAAGAGAAGAGAAATTATAAAACATAAAACATAGAGAAAGACAATGACTAAGAGCACCCACAACACTTACCAAGATGTGAGATCTAAACAGAGAGAGAGTGTGTGTGTAGAGAGAGAGATCTCTGTGTGTGTGGTGTGTGTGCGCACAAGACAATGAAGGTCACAATTCGGTTCGCGCACACAAGTTCGATAGAAGCAAGCAGTACTCAGTGTAAAACACGTGCAAAATGTTGAGTTTTGCTTTTGGGTTCCCAATATGTTTAAAACACGGTCTTGGTATACCTGTCGGTATGGGCCTCGGTATGAGCGCCGGTAATTCCCAGTAAATTTCCGACGCTTATACCGACGCTCATACCGGCGGTCGTAAGACATCTCGATGATCCATTTTAAACGGTCATACCGACAGTCACTTGATCGTTGATATCTTTAAATGGACTTTTCCAACGTTTATACTGACACCGGGAGTGACTGTCGGTATAGACAGTGTCGGTATGCCCCTTATATGTTGTAGTGCTAGCCAACACAATACCAAATATTGTGTGTGTAGTTGGCATACTCAATCAGTTGCCACATTATCCTTGTCAAACACATTGGCAAGCTTCTTAGAGACTACTTTGGTACCTTGCCCTCACCCGACATCATGGTCTTTGGTATAGAAGGGACATTAATCTCATTGGTTGGTGATCTTGATTTTCGATGGTCTACTTTTGGATACATATTGTTGCTTGGCTTAGGATCTATCTTTTGGGCAAGAAGTAGCCTATGGTTGCTCTATCATCAACTGAGGTCGAGTATCAAGCATCCAACTTTGAAGCATGTGAGGCCATATGGCTTCGATGTTTATTATCTAACATTGGTATTTTGTAGGATATGACTACATGCATCCGCACTGATAGCCAGTCAACCTTGGCCATCGCTAAGAATCTAGTGTTCCACACTCGAACCAAGCACATCAAGATTTAGTACCACTTCATCTGTTAGAAGTTTTTACCTTGAGAGTTTAATCTAGAGCAATGTACTTCTCAAGAGAACTTGGTGGAGATGTTCACAAAGGCTCTATCTCTAGTTTTGCTTTAGCTCTTGGTGGACCTTTGTAGCATTCAACCGCTCCAAAATTGAGCTTCAGAGAAGGTGTTGACGACATGAGTTCATCTACTTCATTTCCATTTGTATCCATATAAGTGCATCTTCATTTTGTATCGAGGAGACACTCTATTTCATATTGTCTTAGTTGTATCTCATTGTATTTGGGTACCTTTCCATTTGCTTCTACCATTGTTTTCATTCTCCTTCAAGGGGGATCATCCCTCATGCGATGTACTTTGGAGAGCCTCCTCCAACTTTATATAAGGGGGTCCTCCCCGACTTTGTACTTGGTTAGAAGCTTGGAGAGCCTACTTTGTGCTCTTGGCAAGCTCATTTCTAATCCATGTGAGTTTACCCATTTCTTGGTCTACTTACATTGAGTCTCTTACACTTTTTTATTTTGTCAGTACACTCTTCTTTTTCATTTTGCTTTTGCGCGTGTACACTCTACACATTTATCATCCCATGGAACCCAATTGATATATACAACTCCAACATTAATGTAATACTTAGGCTTACATATTTGTAGATGAATATAAATTTCCAATATTGCAATAAATTTCTACGACATGGTTGGTTTCCTTAACACTAGGAAATGTTGTTGCATGATCTCATGTCTCAAATTAACATTCATTGAGTAATTTATCCTTCTACCATTTCCCCTTTATATTTACTCTCTACCATGCCCATTTGATTTTCTTTAATGTTTTAAAAATTGAGTATTCATTGATATACCTCCACAAGTTTCTAGAAAGAAAAAAAAAATCTTATTCATGAACATCAGCATGCACATTATGAGGTAGAAAATGTTCATGAATCGAGAACATTACCATGTACAAAAGATCAACATAAAGAGAAACATAGGCTTCCTTTGGTTCTTTTTTTGTTTCATCATTTTGACACAAAATTTGTTCTATTTGCCATAGCTACATGTTTTTTTATTGAAAAAGGAAAAATTATGACAAAAAAATTTAATTAAATGCATGAGAACAACACAAATATATGAATGAAAACCTTGAAATCAAAGAAATAAACAACATCATGACTGACCATACTTCAAGATAGACTTGTAAGGAATAGGAAATAACATCCCTGTTTCATTCTCCATACCATACTTGGAGACCACTTATATCTTTTGAATAATCTTCATTTGTAAAGAAATGATCTATTAGATGTCTCATTCGCACCAATCCAACATGATCACTATTGCACTTGGTCGACATACCACTTATGGATTACCTTGGCCCCATGAGATGAAATTTTATAGTGAAGAGAAATACTTAAATTAAATAAGAGTAATTGAGCAAAAGAATTACACTTTTCTTAAAGTGCCCTAATCCACAAATAAAAAATATATAATGTACAAGAGAACTAAGAGGAGATACAAATAATTTAAATGAACCTATTGTTCCCTTCATGGAGGATCCATTTCCTTTTCAATCTATCTCCTCGGATTATAAAGACCATTGAATGTCTAAATGGGGGGACACTCATGGACTGTTCACCTAATAAGATAAGGGTCCCTTAGTGGAAAAATCACTTGGAGAGTTTTTGAAATTAACTATATATCCCAACTTCCCATGTCTTGCACACCGATTCCAAAGGGCCACAAAAAACCTATTTCAAAAGCAATGCATAGCCTCCTCCTTTCTTGCATGAGATCTAGCATTCATCCATATACCTCTATGTGAGAAGCTCACTTCATTGATAAAACATATGTAGTGGAAGGAAGAAGCATATATTTTGTAAGGTCTCTTGCTAGTTAGAAAATGGATCACCGATCTTGGAGTAAACAAAAGGTGAGGGTTGTATGGAAAAATTGAAACCTTGCCACTTTTCATCTCCACATTAAAATGCGGATTAATTGATGTCGGGATTAACCTTGGTTTCCTGATGTATTATACGGACTCTTTTCTCGGAGCTTCTCCCAAACTTCTCTGTGAGACATGTCCAGCTCAATTTCTGGACATCTCGAATGTGCACAAAAATTAAGACAAGAGGAAGCAAGCGAGCAGAGTCTTCGGCAGCAGGCAAACACCTCCCTCCCTCTTATCACGACGGCTGGCTTCGATACACTGTTTCGCTAGGGTTTTCACGCATTGTCGGCAGTTTGGAGATCGTGGACCACGAGATCCCTTGCTCTTTGAAGTTTGATTAGGTCAAGTATGGGTGCTCGAAGAGACGAAGATGAGGAAGAAATAGAAGAGGAAGAGGAGGAAGTTGAGGAGGAAGAAGAGGAAGATGAGGAAGAGGAGGAAGAAGAGGAGGAAGAAGAGGATACAAGGAGCAGTAGGAAGCGTAAGTACAAGCGTTCCCAATTTATCGATGACGTTGCTGAGGAGGATGATGAAGAAGAGGAGGAAGATGAAGCTCCCAGGAGGCGCAAGCATAGACGTGCCTCAGAATTTATTGACGACATTGCTGCCGATGCAAGCGATGAGGAAGAGGAAGAGGAAGAAGGCGAGGAAGGTAATATTAGTTGTTTTGTGGTTTTCTTGATAGTTACAAGATTTCCAGTATTGCGGGTTGCAATTGCACATGCAATCGTACATGCATGTGTTTGTGTATCATGATAATAATGCCTCTCAACTCCATGATGCGGATTAAGCAGGTCTTCAGCCGCTTACCATAGTCCATTGACCTTTATTTGGCTGTTGTGTTATTCGAATAGATTTTATTCAAGACGAGGGCACTGAGTTACCTGATGAAGAGGACAGGCAACGAATGCACCGGCGTCCATTTTTACCCAGAGATGACCAGGAGGACATGGAAGAGATGGAGAAACTTATTCAACAACGATATAGTTCTCGACAAGATTTTCAGGATTATGATGAGGAAACAACTGATGTAGAACAGCAAGCATTACTTCCTTCAGTTAATGATCCTAAGCTTTGGATGGTAACTTGTAAGGTATGTTTCGGGCTCGTGCCATTAAAGCATTGTCACAGATTTGTACCCATTATTATTATTATTTTTTTTTCATTTTGGTGGTTTCTATCAGATTGGGCATGAGCGGGAGGCTGCAGTTTGCCTTATGCAAAAGTTCCTTGATTTGCGTTCCCAAGGCCAAGACCTTCAAATCAGGTCTGCAGTTGCTCTTGATCACTTAAAAGGATATCTTTATGTGGAAGCTGACAGGGAAGCTTTTGTAAAGCAGGTATGCTTGGCTTTAAGAGATGTTTCTACTTAATGATCTCATGATTTTATGGTTGCTCATGATCTTTTTTGAGGGTCAGGCTTGCAGGGGGTTGCGCATGATTTACACAAACAAAATCTCACTTGTTCCAATCAAGGAAATGACAGATGTTCTATCTGTAGAAAGCAAGTCTGTTGAACTTGCAAAAGATTCATGGGTTAGAGTTAAAATTGGTATCTATAAAGGTGATCTTGCACAGGTATCAAAATCTTAAGTTTTTCATACTTCTTCTCCTGTATGATGGTTTCTTAATAAATCCTATCTTTCTTGTGAAAGGTTGTTGATGTAGATCATGTGCGGCAAAGGGTTACCATTAAATTGGTACCTAGAATTGACCTGCAAGCATTGGCTGCAAAACTGGTACTCAAAACCCCCCCCTTCCCTCCTCTCCCCAAAACCCCCCCCCCCCCCCCCCCCCCCCCCAACACACGCACACGCACACACAGAAGCAGCCACAATATTTAGATTGTTATCATCAAAGCCTGCTTCCTATCAGGCAACAATTGACTGCTTTTTTGCTTCAGGAAGGAAGGGCTGATGATAGGAAGATTTCTGGTGAGAAAAAAAAAGCATTTGTACCACCTCCACGTTTCGTCAGTATGGCCGAAGTCAAGTGAGTTAGTTGACTGTTTTTTTGAATCTATTCCCTCAGCTTGAGTGCTTCATTATACAGATGCCTGGAACTATATATTGTTTGTTGCAGAGAGATGAAAATTCCTGTGGATAGGAAGAGAGACCCAATAACTGGGGAGTTCTATGAAACTTTTGAATCACATTTGTTCAAAGATGGTTATCTGATCAAGACTGTATCCACCAAAACTGTCACTGCACAGAACATTATACCATCTTTTGATGAACTTCAAAAGTTTCAAAAGCCAGGGGATGAAAAGGGCAGTGATGCTGTGGGATTGGCATCTCTTCTTGCCAATAGAAAGAAGGGTCACTTTATGAAGGGTGATGCAGTAATTGTTATCGAAGGAGACTTGAAGAATCTGATGGGCATTGTTGAAAAGGTTGACGAAGATAGCGTGTTTGTAAAACCGAAGTATAAAAATCTCAAGGTCTGTGTATGAAGGGACTTTAGTAGTTTGGACATTCATCAGAGTATTGCTGTCATTTATAAAAGATGATGGTATGCAGGCAACCCTTACCTTCAAAGATAAGCAGCTTTGCAAATACTTCAAGACTGGAGATCATGTGAAGGTTGTATCAGGAAAACATGAAGGAACTACAGGGATGGTGGTTAAAGTGGATGCTCACATTTTGGTAATATTGTCTGATACGACAAAAGAAGATGTAAGTGAAACGTAAACTTAGTTGGTACATCATATTTTCATTCGTTGCGATTATCTTGGATGGTTAATCATCCCAATTCGTGCCCCCCAAGTATATTCTATGAAAAAAAGAGAAGAAGCAAACGTGCTTCAGCTGTCTTTTTTCTCATGTATAGCAACTCTTTTCCAATATAAAAATTCCTACAGAGCATTAACAGGGAGACCTATCATGGTTAGTTTTTTTCAAGCAAGGGTAAGACTTAGCTGATTGGCAATCTAACAATAGATCGGTTATAGGCATTATGAATTGTCTGGAATGGAAGACGTTGTTGTGCATCTTGCTTAAATCAAAGCATCTGCATTTTGTTTTTTCCTTTAGCTTTCAAGACTTTGCCGAATGTGAAGCCACTAAGATCGATTAGACATTATTTCCCTTATTTCTTGATGGATATTCTCGGCTTAAAATTTTCATAGATGCATATACATGTGTGTTTCTTGATGGATATTCTCGATGATTCCTTAAAATTTTCATAGATGCATATACACGTAACACACATGTATGCATATATGTATATATATCTATGTATTTACATAGCTTCTTTTAAAAATAGAGGCAAAGCATAAGTTATGTAAGAAGATTGAAATGTAAATAGCCTCCTTGGAATGAGGGTGAAAACCCAGCAGAGAACATTCAACACATTCATAGTGCATAGGCTGGAACTAGCTGGAGTGGTGTTCATAAAGTTCTTAGACATCCAAAGTAGTTTGACAGTACTCGATGTACAGTTACAGCTACTTGATAAGTCAAAAGAAGAAATGTTATTGAATCAATGTACTATCTAACTTGATTCTGTTTTGGGAATCAATAGCGCATCTGACACTCAAAAAAGCTTCATATTACATGGCATTTTGTAGGTGTCCCCCCCTTTAGCCAAAACTATCAAAGTGTTGAAGATGTCTATAAAAAACTACCTATTTTATTTCTGTTCAGTGACTTCATATCATCTGGCACTCAAAAAAGCTTCATATTATGTGGCCTTTTATAGGTGATCTTTTTTTCTCCTAGTCAAAACTCTTCAAAGTTAAAGGCATCTATTTTATTTTATTTTGCTTGTTCTCTTCACGGATATTTAAAATGTTTATCGTGGTTCCAGCAATCATTTTATAAGACTTTTCAAAAATTCCAATATGTCATGAATAGTAAGTGTAGAAAATGGCCAGGGCAGGATACCTTAATGATAATATATCTTGTGATATCATTCTGTTCATGAATACTTTGTCTTTATATGATAACAATGTTTTTTCAACAAAGATGATACAATTTTCGTAAAAGCTTTGTTATTCTGGGGTGACATAGCATGGGTTGACTCTGTAAAATGGATGTATTTGAGGATTGACTTCATGAAGAGTTACGTTAAGTTTATGATATTATTGGTTTGATACGGCAAATTAAAGCTTCTTGTTCCAGTCATGTATCACAGTATCTCAACCCAATGAAATTACGTTGTCTCGTAATGGATCTACATTAAAAGGGATTTTTCTAATCACTGATAGATTTTTTGGGGGTTCTTTCTCTCTTTCGTTATAGTTTTATTCTAATATTTTTGTTCATTTTTTTTTCTCATTTTGCTTTTTCACTTTGCGTGTTTTTTATTTGTATATATTTTGGGATTATTTATTTATTATTATTATTATTTTTTCTTTCACTTCTCAGTTTTTAAAAATTATTATTTGTAATTATATTATTTATTATTATTTTGTATTTTTACTTCTATAATATTATTATTATTATTATTTTTGGTTGTTCTTTGTGCAAGGCTTTACCATGGCTGAGTTTGACCTTCACTTTTGGAAGTGATAGAAACTCAGTTCGTTGACTTTATCAAAAGTCTTTATTTAGAAAGACTCTTTATTAAGGCCTAGTTGCAAGAAATGCCTAGAATTAAAGGGGAAACATCATTTCCTTGTTTCCAAAAACAGTTTGTGTTTCCACTTATGTGAGAAATGGAAGATGCCACACCTAATTTAGCATACGCAAAATGCTGAATTCACGAACATGATTACCATATGTTTTCCTTTGTTTTTATATATATGTATATACACACACACACACATACATACATACATATACAACTTTTTGAACTTGGAAAAACTAAATTTCATGCCTTCAACAATTTTATGGGGTGCTGGGTATATTGTTGTGACAACATAAACAAAGGGAGACGGAAGCAATAAACAAGAGGAGGGGACATGATAAGTGAAGAAGAACTAGTAGTTGGACTAAAGAAAAGAGTAATTGAGTTCAAGGTAGAATGAATGAAAATTTAAAAGAGATTCTCTCTTCAAATTGTCCTTGGGTTCAATTCGGCTCAATAAATAGAAAATTTGATAGATAACCGATCAATAACTTATAGCATGAGTATTGATAAGAAGTGGGATGGAATACGATAAAAATAAAGAGATTCTGTGAGGAATTGATAAGGAGTTGTTTGATGGAGTCCAAGATTACATATGTTGAAGCATTGATTCACTTGGTAATTCAGCGCCTTTGATCTTAAGTATTATTTGTATGTGGGTTGTCCACCCTACTCATGGGATTTTTTATTTGAGATTAAGGAATTGCTTGGGGTCCAAGATCACATATGTTGAAGTATTGATTCACTTGGTTATCCGGAGACTTTGATCATAAGTATTATCTCTATGTGGATTGTCCATCCCACTCGTGGGATATTTGACAATAAGTATTCTCTCTATGTGGGTTGTCCACCCTACTCGTAGGATATTTTAATATTCACATTATTGAACCTACCCCCAACATTTCCTATTTTGAAACATTGTCGTTTCTTTTTGTTTCCATCATTTTGACGTTTTGTATGTGGGAACGATTCATGCAACTTTGTATTAAATTCTGCACCTACTCTAGGGCACTTATGACATGAGTAGGGATGTCATAGCTCTATGTGTGAGCTATGCATGATAAAGTTAAAATTTTGATACTTCTTGTTTTGGATAGGCATAGAAGTTGAATATTCACTTTTTTGTTTTGTTTTTGTTATTGTTCTTTTATTTATTTATTTTTTAGTTTTAATTTTTTTTTTTTCATTTTCATTATTGATCTCTCTTTTTAATTATTAGTGTTATGCTATTTTATTTTACTTATTATTATTGTTATTATTTAAAAAATCTACTTATTAAAAAAATTATTTTAAAGTTTTTATTGTTCATTTATCTATCATCGTCATTATTATTTTTTAGTTGTATATCTTTTGCTGTTGTAGTATGTTCGACTATATATTTGGTCATTTTTTCTCTCTTATTTAATTAATTAATTAATTTATGAATTCTTAAAAATTTCTATTTTTTTAATAGTAGTTTTATTTATTTATTTTTTAATATAAAATTTGTTTATTGTTTTTTATTATTGTTCATTTTGGACTAGTTTTCCCATTTTTTTGTTTTTGAATAACTTATATTGGTCTTATTTTTTGTGTAGTCTCTTGCTCTGGTTGTAAGTTTGGGATTACAAAATCATCATTATTAGGCCGCTGTCTATCATTTTAAAATTTCCTGTTTTCATACTATTCATTGGTTACTTTTAATATTATTGTACATTTAATGGCTTGGAAAGTCTTTTGATGTGTGCAAAGGCTCAATTTCAGCCCATTGTGGTTACACGGAGGCTCCTTTTCAACATCAATGATAGAGGCTCATTTTCAAACCTTTGTGGTGGCACTAAAGGCTCTTCTTCAACATCAATGGCTTGCGATTTATGTTGATATTTGACCTTGTCGACATTTGCCCTTGATATTTGACCTTGATATTTGACCTTGCCAACATCTTTATAGGCTCGATGTGTTTTGAGAAGCTTAGCATCGAGTATAATCTCACTTCATTCAAATTTCTTATCTTGTAGTCCACACCACATTCAAGGAAGATGCATTTTGTGGAATTTGCATCAAGATTTATTTTGCCGCTCTTGTCTAACATGCGCAAGGCATTAAAATCGAAGCAGTGCAAATGGTTATATGAGCTTGGTTTGGTAGACCAAGTCTTCTTTGAGATGCCAACTGTTGACTTCATGTTAGGGGATCTATTGCATTGTTACTACAATCTTAATAGCCTCCTCCCGAAAAACTTGAGTGAGGTTACTTGAGAATAACATGCATCTCATCATCTCATAATGTCGCATCATATCTTTCAGCCAATTTATTGGAATAGGTACGATATTGGGCAATGAGATTCCTTTCCTTTTAATACAATATAATTCATATTGGTTTCTTCCTTTTCCATAAAATGTAACTCAATAGTAACTTTTGAGTTAAGCATTTGTTAACCCATGCTCATTATCTTTACACAAACGCATAAGTGGTTTGTTAGTATGGGACTCTGGGTGGTCATTGATGCATGAAATTGCTTAAATAGAGCAAAGATTCTAGAATGACTTGAAATAAGTAAAGGCATAATCATCTTGAAATATCATCAAGAAACACGATAAATAAAAATAGCGCCCCATAGATTTGGTGGGCATCATACATAAGTTGGAATGTATTAGAGCATGTAAATCTTGATCACAAGGTGCACAAGACTAATGACAATATTTCACTTCTTTACCATATTGACAATCATTAATAATTACAAAAATTTAACTTAGAGCATTTATCATTTAATTGTTTCAATGATGATAAATTATAAAGACCCATTTGGCTTATGTAATGAAGATAGTACCTTCAATAATTCTTCCAAATTGTCACAAAAGGTAATGTTGTGTCCATATGCATCGAGATGGCTTTTGAAAACCAAGCTCTTTTTGACTTTAAGTATATATTTGATGTTTTGTAAGAATAGTTGTCAGCCATTTTGCATAGCCGATTGTTTTTGGCCAACTTCCTCAATATGATTTGCACAATCTTTGCCCAAGTACAATCTTTTGCCAACTTCCTCAATATGGTTTGCATTATCTTTTAAGTGCATTGCACAAAATAAGGTGAAACATAAAGAGGCGTTGGAACCAATGATCCAAGTAATTCTTTAAACCATGTTGCATCACACTTTGTGATGATCATGCTTTGCATGTTGTTACTAAAAATAGTACCGTGCAGAAAATAGTACCATGCAGTACCTTTGCATGTGACAGCATCTTAATGCAGATAATTGACATGGTTAGAGGCTACATTGGTCTTCCCTTTGCCTTGGCAGCCCATCATCATATGCTTTGGCATATTGAATTTTTCTTGTCAACCCTTGCCTTCTCTATGTGTTTGTCCCTTTTTGTAATATTTGCAATCAAGCTTCCTAGTACTTACAGCCGTTTGTACCATGCTGATAACATGATACATGAATTTGTCTGTCTTTGTGTTTATATCTATTTCTTTGTCCTTATTCTCTTCTGAGGTCATCTTATTTAATGCAACATTTATCAGATCCACTTTCACCATTAACTTTTCTGTATGTTTACTCTATGGATAATTAACCTTATCAAACCTGAGATTTGGGTTATCATTATGGGAAAGTTGAGTTGTTTTATTGAAAGGACCTTGTAAGGTTATGCCATGTTTGTGCAAGCCAATTCAAAAGTGGCTCAAAGGTTATAAATGAAATAAATATATGCTTATGAGTGGCCAAATTTGTGGCCAAAAAATACACTAGAAACATATTTGGAAAGCTCTTGAAGAGAGCTCTAGGGTGGAAGGGTGTAAATGTACATGTAATGTGCATATGGAAATTTCTTGAGACTTAACGCTTTTAATACATGTATTCTTACACCTTCAGTACATAATAAGGGTGCGCTTATTTGTATTTACATACATAATTATACCTTACATATGATGTGAGTAGGGATTCCATAGCTATTTGGCCAAGCTATGCATGATAAAGTTTAATTCTGATACTTACTGTTTTGTACAGACATAGAAGTTGAAGATTTACTTTTTGTTTTGATTTTGTTATTGTTTAAAATATGCTTATACACACACACACACACACACGTAGTGTGTAAATTTTGTTTATAATTTTTCATTCTTGTTCATTTTGTACTGGCTTTCTTACTTGTTTATATTTTTCATGACCTATATTTATCTTATATTTTGTGGTCTCTCACGTCGGTTGTTGTGTGTCACATATTGAGGTGGTGATTTTGCCTTGCTGTCTCATCCATTGCCTCATTTTCTCTCCCTCATGTTATGATATCTCAGCAAGTGCTTCATTTTTCATTTTTCGGGTGTGCATTTTATCTCTTCGTTTGTGAATCCCCTTCTTCAGCACTTCCACTCTCAAGTCTCTATCCCACTGTTATCTTGTGTGCTGGATGTACATCATACTAGATGCACTTGTTCATGAATCATGCCTAAATGCTGGTCACTTCAGAACCTAAAACCAGGCTTTCTGTTGAGATGTCCATACCTTGTTTCTGTTGCTTCTTGTGCTGCACATTCTGGCACCGTAGAGGTTGTTTCATGAGCTTTAAGTGTTTATTCTAGGAGCACGTATTTCGAAGGAAGCTGATGATTAGATTAAGCTTGAAGGATGGTACATGTGCTGATGTATGGGGCTTACATCAGTTTTATTTATATAATTTCTATCATATCATCAATGATGAAATCAGGCACAAGACATTATACACGGGGGCCTTTTTCCTGTGATATCTGTTTGACCTTTCTTATTATTGGATCTTGGAGGTTGGGACTGTTGTTATATAGGGAAGTATTTGGTATAGCACCCTGTCTTCCTGTATTTATCCAAAGCAAGGACAGTTTTTCTTTTCAATGATACTCAAATAGCTATGCTTATGCTTCATGCATTTTTGACTAATAATAAACTTTCTGCTGGGCTGCTGGTATGATAAAGGACATGCCATGTTCAATCATTGTCATGCACGATAAGATGATGGTTAAGGTACTTTATGGATTACTATCTTGAGTAAAACACTCACTTTTGTCTGTAAATCATTCTGGACTTGCCCTTGCATCATATAGTTTTATGCTCTTACTTAGTGCAAAGCTATGCTTGTTTCTGTACTTGCTTGAATGAGTGACAGATTTTTGCTCTTCGTTCTGCAGGATCTTTTTCCAGTTGGTGTTGGGGTAGTGTTTGTGAGATCAGAGTCTAATCTTGTAAATTATCATGTCCTTTTTGCAGATTCGAGTGTTTGCTGATAATGTGGTGGAAAGTTCTGAAGTGACGTCTGGTCTTACTAAGCTCGGAGAGTTTGAACTTCATGATTTGGTGTTTTTTGAGTAAGCCTCTAAAATAGTGTTCTTTATATTGAGAGCCTCATCTGTTGTTACTTGCTCTTTTGATTGAGTATAGTATTTCGAAATGATTTGTATTGTTTTATTTTGTTTTCATAAGCTATTTGCATTTGCATTTGGTGAATGGTTTACTGTATGTTATTCCCTTCCCAATTTTTTGAAATTCTCTCATTCTGTTTCTCCTCATGTTTCACTTAATCAACCTGTCTCATTCATCTTGCACACAGTTCCTGTATGCATATTGAGTTGTCTAAGTGCTATCCCTTACCTTCCCCCACCTTTATTGAAACTTCTCCCTTTTCATTTCTTTTCTGTTTCTCACTTGATATCTTTGTGTGAGTGTGTTTTACAACCATTATTCAGAAGCTTTTGCATGGTGCATTAGGTGTTGTGCTTGTGATTGCCATTCTGTTCCATTTCCGAACTCTACTCTGGCATTTCTCCTTCTTGCACTGAAGTCCCTTGACTGATGAAGTTTTGCAAGCTTCTGCCAGTGTTTAAGTCTTCATTGCTCCTAATTTTTGCATGTGGTTGGAAGCTGAATATCTGGAAGGCACATAATGTGAGAAAATCCTGGCGACTTTCTTTAAACAGAGATTTACTTGCAAGTTTGTTTTTTGTCTTTCGACTTTTTGCAATGTTCAGCTGACTTTTTTTGTCTGATTCATTTTGCCAGCTTCTGTGAGCTCTTGTTTGTCTGTTGACCCTCAATTTTTTTCCTCATCTGCTTTGCTGCTTTGGTTTTACCCCCCCCCCCCCCCCCCCCCCCCCCCAAACACTATGGAGTAAAATTTTGTCTGTTTCTTGTGAAGGCACATAATTTGAGTAATTTTTCTTGTGATTTGCTTTGCGATACATTCAAATCAATTTCTGCTAAAATTATTCTATTCATTGTTTCCATTGTTTATTCAAATGCATCTGGTTATGATGGGTGGTTAACATCTCTTCTTTTGTGGATATTGTCTTCAGTCAAAATAACGTTGGGACTATTATTCGAGTTGAAACAGATGGCTGTCAGGTAATGTCTACTTTTGTTGTTTGACCATTCATTGTTTCTCTCTTTTGAACAATTTCTATTTCACAGATTTTGAAGGCTGTCCCTGAACGGCCAGAGATTATTACTGTTAAGCTGAGGGACATGCGGAAAAAGGTATTTGACAGAAATAGCAGCACCCAGGATCACTATATGAATGCGATTGCTTTGAAAGATATAGTAAGAGTATTGGAGGGACCATACAAGGTATAACCTGATCCAGAAACGTGTTTTCTAGATTTCTAGCTTATAAATGTGCGAGCCTCTTTCGTTTACCATGACAGCAAATCAAAATATAAACATTTATTGTTTTCAGGGGAAACAGGGTCCAGTGGAACACATCTTTCGTAATGTACTGTTCATATATGATCGTCATCACTTAGAGAATGGAGGTTACATTTGTGTGCGTGGCCGATCTTGTGCTGCTTTGGGTGGATCTCGAAGTTCAATGGTCAGTACTTGGAAAAAATTTGTTGCTTTCTGTTGCTTTATTGGAAATTGTCTTATTTGCTGTACATACTACAGACTAATGTCTCTAGTCTGGCGTCAAATTTTGCTGGAATGAAATTACCTCTTGGTGTAAATTCATCACAGAATGTGGGCAAATTTAATGGAGGCTTACCTCCTCCAGGTAGTTAGCTTGTAAGATATCGATGACAACCAGGTGATTTGACCTGCTACAAATGATAATGGTCTGATTGTTTACAATCACAGCAGGAGGCAGACACAGAGGGAGGAGGAAAGAAGATGCCCTTGTAGGAAAGACAGTAAAGATAAGAGTTGGTCATTTCAAGGGATATCGTGGTCGTGTTGTGGATGTAACTGGCTCATCTGTGAGGATAGAGTTAGAATCACAGATGAAAGTAGTTACAGGTACGAATGTGAAAGTTCAATCATGGACCAAGGCTTCAATTATGCTTATACGTAATCTTTGGGTGGTGCAGTTAATAGAGACCAGCTGAGGGATACTGAAGAGTCTGCACCATATTATCGGTAAGCCATTAAATTTGTTTATATATTAGAGAGCAGTTGCTGATATTCTAAGCTATGAACATATTGATGCAGCGAATCACCTCGATATGGAGCGGGAAGTGAAACACCTATGCACCCATCTCGTACTCCAATGCATCCATTCAACACTCCTATGAGAGATCCCACGGGTGTGTATTTAGTATTTTAAGGCAAGTAGTCGAGGGCAATACAGTGATTATGATGCGCTTCTCTATATGTTTTCCTTCAGCCACTCCTTTCCATGATGGTATGAGAACACCAATGCGTGACAGAGCATGGAACCCTCATTCACCAATGACTCCTTTGAGGTTGGTAATCATACAATCCTGCTTTTGCTCTGTGTGTTTCTGCTACATCGATAAGCACCTCACACTCTTTAGATGATGACATTTTTTCTTGTTATGTACTGTCATCTTTATGCTTTTGATGTTTTTATACTCGTTCCATGGTTTATAAGATATACAGATTATTGCAAAACCTGAAAATATTTGATTTACAGCATACCTGAAATTTGCTCCCTTTATTTAGCTTTTGATACAGGATGAACACTGATTCTCTCGGTGGAGGTTTCTATATTTGTATGAACGTAAAAAACTATTACTGAATTTGTCGATTGGGAAAGAAAGTAACACTCTCTTGATCATATTATGAATTCATGAGGCTGGTTCAGAGGTTGTCAGAGATTCCCTATAACACCTATTAGTTCTGGATTTGATGATCTTACCTTATATCATATTGAGCATACATGGCCACTTGAGACTCTGTTTGTCTATCGATATCTTCATTCTCTTGATGAAGGAGATTGGGATAGCAAGCATGGTTGAGGTCCACATTTAGTGGACAGAGGAGCTCACCATTGTTTTTTGATATTTGGATGACACATGAATTATTTTTTTATAATGAGTCGTTAGCTTTCTTATGGATTGATGCCATGAGCCAGATAGATGGGATGCATTTGGGGTTTTGAGTTCCATATGACTTTGTCCAATGAACAGGATTGGATTTTGGTTGAGGTTATGCCTATGGTGATCTGACCTGTGTTAGCAAGTGCACATGAGTGGATATTGGTTGAGGATATCGTCGATTTGACCCCTTGTTAGTCGGTATGTTGAGGTGAGCATTTGAGATAAACTTTTGGAGGATGTTACGTGTACGGTGAGTGGCCCTTGGGTTGTATGAGGAGTACTCTCTCAAGTTCCATAGAGGTCTTGATCGTGGCATCTTTCTCTTGGTGTGAACTACCATTTGATTGCCATCTTTGGGGTTCATGTAGTTAGTCCAAGAGAAGGTTAGTAATTTGGTATTAGGTAGTCATGGGACTTCGGGTACCCACATAATCGGTTACTTTGAGAGAAAGATGATAGGAAAAGTATCCCGACACTATTGAACAACTTCTAGAGTAGGGCAAGGTAGACACATCATGATGAGATTATGCGGAGATTATGCTTGCACTTATGACTCATCTCTTTGTGTATGGTACTTAGACACTATTAGACTCATATCTTTGCATGATTGCAAGATTGGACCTTCTATATGAGATGTCCATTGAGACGCACATAGTGCTATGCTAGTTGAGGCAAGACAAAGGGATTGTGTGTATGTTTAGGATCCTTTATATGAGGCATTTGTAGAGATGCATGAGGTGTCATGCTAGTTGACACTTGGCACGTGGTTCATGCATTGGGCGAGAACCTTCACCTGGACGCACCCATTAGGATGCATATGGTGCTATGCCTAATGAGGCTAAGCATAGAACATTTCCATGTACATTGTCTTGAGTACAAGGTTTAAATAACGGAGAGCGGTATTATCTTTTGTGGATCCAATTTGTGGTTTGGATCTTGATTTTTAGTTTGATAGTGATAGCCTATTAGCTCAATGCTAGACTTCTTGTGGAAGTACAAGATATGTAGTATGCATTACTAGAGGGTATTTTGTTATAAAGTAGCTTTACAAGGCTCAAGTTAATGTTAATATTATGAAATTTTTATTATTAAACAAGTTGATTCCTTAGCCTAGTGGTTAAGTCCATTAGATGGGAAGGAGTCGTGTTCAATCCCCACGAGTGCGTTGGGGAGAGTATTTTGCTTAATGATGCTTGCACTTTGTTGTCTTCTGAGAAGACAATCTAGCACTATTTCCTACAGGTCATCCTACTCCATTAGCCTCATGATTTCCACAGTGGAAGGATGGAGTGATCCTTAGGGTAACTTGGGATTCTAAGATGATCTAAAGTGATGTGTGCATAAAGTTATCTCCTAGGGCTATGGTTATTGATGGATCACAAGGAAGATAAATGGGGTATCCTATGAGTTGGATTTACCACGAGAAATCACAAGTTCTTGTATTGCACATAAGTCACTTGGAATACTGGCTTAGACATGATGATTTGGTGGCTCCTCAAGTGGAGATCTAGATGCCAAGAGGACTATACCTAGGAGTAGTTGACTAGCCTGTTTACCTAAAGGAGTCACTATACTTGTGTTGCATGTGAGCTTCTTGTAAAAGTGTCTCATGTAGGATGATACAATGATATCTTAAGAAGAGATCTATAGCTTGAAGGATTTACTTAGGTTGTCTTGCTATAGCCTATGATGGTTTTGGGTGAGGTGACTAGGAAGCCTTGGAGGGCTTCTTACCTAGGTCAATGATTGAGTGGGAGCATAGGCTCGAGTTTGTACCATTTAGGAGTCGGTCAAGACGTTGAAGGATCAATTCTTTGGTTTGTAATCGAGGATATTGTTGAGGAAAACAATTAAGAGTAAGGGTGAAAGTGTTACATCCCAAAACCTAAAGGACATCGAATTGGATGCCAATAGTTATAAAGTGTATGACCAAATGTGGAGTATTTGCCTAGACTGTGAATTGGGTCGCTTCCTTAGAAGAGTCTATAAGTAGGATCCTTGGGTTCATTTGTCAAATATTTCTTGTATGATGCTCTTAGACCCTTGGCCCTTGGTGGACTCTTGTATGGTGTGGGCATGGTGTTGTTTCTTCTCAAAATTTTGTGGTGAAAAAAGGTCGAGCCAATTTACATTAAGAAAGCATTAAATGACTTTTTAGACATCAAAATGCTCTTAGAAGTCAAAAGTATGGATCCCATCCTTAACAACTATGGATGTGATGCTTTTATTCATACTAACCATGTCTTAAGAAGTAAGCATTTTGACGGTAAGTGCAATAAAGTATCTCCATGGTTTATGATGATGAAGTTAATATAAGCTATTGCATGTGTCTCTGAAACGTGATAGAAATTCCCAAAAGTGTTAGAAATCAATTCATAGAGCTTCCTTTGAGTTGATGCTCGTGGTGTGCACATCGTTGGGTATGTGAGCATGTATTCATTTTATTTTACACCAATTGTCGGGCATTGATGTCGTTAGCAAGGATGCTATAGTATTTAGTCGATACTATAGTGAAGCTTGTCACGACATAGTTTGTGGTTGATTACCATGAGCTTATACTTGCACTTGCATTTGAGAGTGAAGTTGGGGTTTGCTTGTATTCATCATGATATATATATCATATATGTGTACTTCAATGTAAGGGGTACCGATGTTGCGGTTCAGGGAGGTAAAAATGGAGACAAATCTATTGCTCTTAATAATGATCCTAAAAAGGGGAAATCTTAGTGTTTACAACTAGCTTTCAATGTTGAAAGTGAGCCTCACGAATCACGATACACGAAGTGCTAGAAGTGGTGATTAGGTTATGCTAAATAAGGAAGATGATTGGACACCCATTGTATTTTGTTGAAGGTGATGTGAAGCCATCAAATCATGTTGAAAATAGGGTTGTAAACTTTTTGGCTAGAAAGGCCCAAGGACTTTCCTATGAATAGCTATTTGTTGTCCAAACACTTCGAAGTCCATCTTGAGCTTTTTGGGGAGCTTGCTCACGTGAAAAGGCTTCCTTGGAGAGAAATTTGGAGCCTATCAATATGTACACGAGGAAAATGACAAGAGAAACCACTTTAATAGGTTGCATTAGTTTTTCTCTCTCAGATTGAGTAAGAGTTACTCTATTTTTGTCATTCAAAGTCTGTGACCGCTTGAATTTCACTTCATGAGGCATGAAAATGACATTTTTGGCAAAACTCTTTATGTAAGAGGTTTCTACAAGTCTTTAAATTAGAACGTCTATGTGCAACATTGGAGAGCATTTCAAAAAGTATTGAAACCCCAAGATTGTGGAAAAATTAGCAATCATATGTTTCAATAGATTCATTACAACTAAGAATTGGGGCTCTTGGTACTCATGGTAGTGTCTTATACCTTTGTATCTCTTTTATAGAGTGCATTTGAATGTTTGCAAGATTATCAAAATTATGCAACAACTTTTTATTCCCTTTTAAAAATATTTTTTAAATAACCTTTTGGAATGCTGTTGACAATGATAAAAAAAAATCTAGATATTGACCAAATTATCCAATGGGTTTTTTGAATATCTACATCATCTGTGTGTTGTATCTTCATGATTCGAATGATTCTCCTATTATTGTAATTAAATTTTAGTTTGTTGAGGCCTAATTTTAGAAATAAACAATCTTATCAGTGAGTATGTCTTTCCATGAAAATGACTAGCTTTTGGGGATTTATCAAATATGTTTATGAGATTAAAAGATTTGATGGTATAGGTGTTGACTTAAGGAAAAGTCAAATGAGGGGTAAACTCTTTATGAAGGAATGTGGCTTCCCCATGAGAGTGAAAATTTGCTACAACAATTGGACATTCATGGATCAATCAAAATCAAAAGGCCATTCATACATATGGTCATTTTTAATAAAATCTTGTAAAACATCACAAATTTCTCCTTGTGATCTAAAGGAGAAATTGAGAAACTTATGAGAAATTGAGTTCTATAGATCGAATGTTTTTGATGCATAAGTTAGTCTATCTTTTTATTAAGATGTATATCTTAATTAGTCCATCTTTTTCCCTAGGACCCTAAGAATGCATCAAAGTTAAGCTGATTGCAAGATTCTGTAATACAACCTTTTGATGATAGATAGAAAGCCATTTTTCTTCTTAGGACTTTATTAAGGACATGGGAGGCACTTTCATCTTGTTGTTTGATAAATTATAATTCGAACCACGTGTTTAATAGACAAAAACTTCAATTTCACGTGAGGAAATAAGAGGAAAAGCTTAGTAAAGGTGAAGTTGCAGACACTGTAAGGAGGAGAACATGTAAAGGGAATGTAAGGCAAGGGAATAGAAGCAACGTCAAAGGGAAGTAGGCTGATGTAACATGCTACATTGTGCTACTATTGTGGTAGAAAGGGCAATAAGAAGCTTGATTATAGGCATTACGAAGGGGAGCTTGAATGCAAATTGATGCAAGTGGTAGGAAGAAAGATATTGAAAATGCTTAAACTTATTATGGAGATAGCTTCAAGGGCAAAGAGGAGGGTACTATGGTCTCTAGTGGTCACGTCGAAAGCTATGAAACACAAAAGTCATGCTTTGTGCTATACTGATAATGACATGATATTCATTGAGTGTAATTAATTATTAGATTCTATAACTATAATTATATCGATTTGTTGTAAGATTTTGTGATGTAGTGTTTTGATAGATAGCCATTTTTCTTCTTAGGACTATTAATAGTTTGGGAGGTAGTTTTGTCTCATTGCTCAATAAACAAAACCTCAGATATTACAAAACAAACTCTTTAATCTCAAGTAGGGAGCTAAGAAGAACATCTAGCAATATGAATGATGTATGGAGTAGATCTAAAGGGAACATAGAGCAAAGAGAGGTATGTAAAGCAAAGGCTAGGAGGCCGATCTCAGATCTACCATTGAGGGAGAAAAGATCATAAGAGGCTTGATTACATGTATTACAAAACATAATCTGGACACCAAAATATGCTAATGGTAAGAAGATTGACACAAACGATGTTCATACTTATGATGACAATAATTCAAAGAGAAAGAGAAGGCTAGTGTGCCCTCTTTTGTTCACATCGAGGACTTATTGGATGTGAGGGAGAAAAGATCTACCATTGAGGGAGAAAAGATCATAAGAGGCTTGATTACATGTATTACAAAACATAATCTGGACACCAAAATATGCTAATGGTAAGAAGATTGACACAAACGATGTTCATACTTATGATGACAATAATTCAAAGAGAAAGAGAAGGCTAGTGAGCCCTCTTTTGTTCACATCGAGGACTTATTGGATGTGAATAAAATACTTCGTGCTGATGTTGTCCTCAATTTCTACTAATGGGTGCTTTTCTTTATTTAGTGCATGGGGTTTTGGAAAAGTTTAATTGAGTAATGACCTTGCATGCAATGTTGAGGGAATCACCATATTGCTCTCGGCTACTTGTAACGTCCAAAAGCTTTTCTACAAGATATTAGGTATGGTCTATGCATGAAGAAGAGTTTGTTGTATGTGGGCCATCTTTATGCACATACACATGCACATGCCGCTAACTGACTATGTGGATTGTACAGTGCACTAGAAGTGCATGGAGTTTCAGCATAAGAGATGCTAAAGTTTCCAAATATATATTTGCAATAAACAAGCAAATGCTTTTGACTACTTTGGCTGCACGAAACTCATTTGTGAACGAGTGTTAAAGAGAACTTTGGCTCTATTTGCTGAAAGATAAATCTCGAACCTTTGTTACATCTGGAACCAGCAAATTCTGAAAGGATTGCATATCTGTAATATGGGTGATGTTGCAGCTCATTTTGTAACGGTTATACCACATGCATCAGTGTGTGCTTTGGTGTATGCCATGGTTCCAACTAGAGGAGATGTTGGTCATGCATTGGGAGTCGTTAGTAGATCCATTGGAAGATATTGTCAAAGCACATTTGGAAGCCATGAAGTCCATATTGAGGTACTTGAAGGGGGCGAGGACAAAACATCTTTGTGGAAAGGGTCATTTGGAATAGCAAGGATTTTGTGATAATACCTACAAATCCACTTGTGGATATGCATTCAGGTGTGTGTAGGAGGAGACAAGGTGTTGTATCATGGTCTTTTGGTGGTACATGCGAGAGTCCAAGGACAATTGGATGGGTGTTTGCAATCATGTTCAACCAAGTTGGAAGCGTTTAGCCAATGTGAGTTAGCATCCGTCCTCAAGTGAGGTTTGTAGATAGGACTCAAGGCACATTTGTTATCCATTTTGTGTGTAGCACACTTGGACTCATGGCCCCTGACAGAGTGACTTGTGCACTCGTTTGGTGTGGGTGCAATGTTATGGGACTTCTTCCTTTGTGGTGATGGGGCATCAATGTGGTTATTAGCTCCTAGGCTAGAGAGTGAGCTATTATTTACTCTTAGGTTTGGAGGTGAGTTTTTTGTCTCCTCTTTTATGTTCACAAGATGGCTTGTGCTTTATGTGTTAGCAAAAAGGATCTGTGTAGGGAACTAACATGTAGACTGCATTATCCAACATGCACCATTTGGGAAGGATATGTTTCAGTGATCTAGGCTTCCACATAAACCATTTTGATAACACACCTCTTGAACAATCCTAGAGTACTGGAGAGGATACCAGTTCTACATTCTGATGACCATAGCTCCATCTGCTTAGCTAAGAATGCCATGTTTCATGCATGAAGAAAACACAATCATATGTGCTATCACTTCATTAAAGATGTGATTGGGGATGGGCTGATATCATTGCTTAAGGTGAACAACACACAAACTGTTGTAGATGCTCTCATTGAGTTCCTTTCAAAGGCATAATGTTAGCATTGTATTTAGCTAGTGGAAGTTACATAGCTCAAAGGAGCATCCCTGGTCATGTTACGTGGAGGTTGTTGGAAGTAAAGACTCAAGGACTTTATACACATTACATGCACATTTACATCCTTGCATTGTTTATGAGTCTTCAAGAGCTTTTTACGGGAACCCCTAAATGATGATATTTTGATCCTTTGTTGTAGATTCATTACATGATAATATGGATTTTTGAGTTAGTAAATCTATGATGGTTAGGAGAGCCTTTCATAGATAGGGTTCTTTTTTGCAATGTATCTAGCTGATTGATGTGAGAGATTTAGTGAGGTAGATTTTGTGAGGACGGATGTACAAGTAAAAAGCATACCATGCTATTTGTGCTTTAGATGTGGTTGACTTCCCAAAGGTAGGAAGGCTATACCTAATATTAATGGGATGCTACTTTGTGGCGCTTTAGATTTCACAGGTTATTGCAATTTTCACTATTGAGGTTGAATATATTTCAGGCACCAAGGCCTCTATGGAAACGAAATGGTTAGCATACCTCTGTGTCAAGTTGTCTACGAGTGAGGACAGTTATCCTTGTTCATTATGGTGGAAATGCCATATGCTTTGCTAAGGATATTTTATTTCATGCACAATCAATGCACATGCAAGACTCATTGGTAAGCAGTATCATTCAATATGAGAGGTGCTTGACATGCTGTCTGAACAGGTCAGTGCATATATTGAGATGATTGTGAGATGGCATTCCCCTAGATTTAGAAGGCCTTGCAACTATATATGTTTGTGGAAATTGAAGACCACAAATCAGAATATGGTGAGACTCGAGAGTGACTCAGCTGTGTTTGATAATATTCTTGTCTTTTGTATTGATGTGCATTATCGTGTGTATTATCCACTGAATTCAAGGACTTTGCTAGGCAAAGTGCATTGAGGGGTGGTCTATTTGGAGGGTTGAAAACTTGTTTATGTTGTCGCTTTCAGACTCATCCTTTGGACAGGTGATTAGTTGAACTCAGAAGATTCCCTCTCTAGAGCTCAGCTAGTACCAACCATGATTATATTCTTATAATTCGATGCATGTTGTTGTTAGATCTCACTTCAGGGTACTTCATTGATTGGTACATGTTATTCCTAGATGTCACATTGGGGTAATTGATTGATTGGAGCACGATTCAAGTGAGATGATATAGGGTGTTTGGGACATAAAGATGACTTTCTTGGTTTTTTGGGGTCAGCTATGCATACTCAAAAAAAGTTTATTTGTGATTCGTCTTTACGTTTATAGAATTCCTGCAAGTGGGTGTGGGGCTGAAGTAACTGACTTTTCTTTGGGGCTATTCTTGACACACAAATTTCTTGTTCTTCCTGTGTTGCTGTTCTTTCTCACCAGTATGTTTAAGCTTGTTAGCAATCATGGATTCAATAAGAAACAGAAATCTGGTTTACTTCTTTTAAAATGAGTCATGAATCATCTTTTTATTGTGCCATGACTGGGCTGTGATGTGGAATTGTGTAGGGATGGTAGTGGTTGGGATGATTCAAATCCATCATCAACATGGAGTGCAGGTACCCCTCAGTACCAGGTAATAAACTCTGAATGCTGCAGCAATGGAAGAAATCGTAATATTATATAGAAATGATAATGGATAATTTTTAGTATATCTTTTCGTCTACTATTTCTGCAGCCTGGAACACCTGCTGGTAGATCATATGAAGCTCCAACCCCGGGTGTTGGATGGACTAGTACTCCTACAGGAAGTTTCAGTGATGCTGGGACTCCTAGAGACAGCCCACCATATGGTAAATCTTATTGTTTGTTTTGGATCTGTTGTTTTGGCCACATATATTGAACCTATATTTGTCAAGGCAATGAAATGTTTGGATAATGGAATCTTAGGAAACGCTGCAAGTCCATACCTACCCTCAACACCTGGTGGTCCCCCTATGACTCCAGGAGCTCCAACATATTTACCTGGCACTCCTGGGGGTCAACCAATGACACCTGGAAGTGGTGGTCTCAATGCAATGTCGCCTATAGCTGGTAAGTGAAGTTGAAGTTTAGATATCTGTATAATTAAATAGAAAAATTTAATTTGGGTGCACCCTCGATAGGTGGCCAAGAAACCGAGAGATGGGGACTTCCAGATATTGTTGTCACTGTACGAAGGCCTGGGGAGGACACACAGCTTGCTGTCATAAAAGAGATTTTACCAGTAATGTTTACTCATGCCCATTTTTTGTTCTAATCCTCCAGGAAGCTAACAATTCTTTGGAGCTTTGCAATTGCCAGGCTCACAACCTGACAGTGCTTCTTTACTGCTTTTCAATTTTCTTACAGGATGGAAACTGTAGAGTAGCATTAGGATCGACTGGGTCAGGAGAGACCTTTACTGTTAGCCATTCTGACATGGAGCTTGTTGTGCCAAGGAATGCCGATAGGGTAAAAGTAATTCATGGTGAATTTCGAAATGCAACAGGAAAGCTGATAGGAATTGACCATGCTGAGGGTATTGTAAGAATTGATGATACACTGGATGTCAAGATATTTGAAATGAGTAACTTAGCTCGCATACATTCATGAAAGCTGTGAAAGATGCTTGTTACTTCCTGGGGTCAAGGCATCCATAAAGTTGCATTGCAGTGTGCTGGTGTCGGCAGCATATTATATGCGTGTTCGTTGATGACACCCAATGTAATCTGATTGGTGTTTCCTATCAGCTAAATTTTTGTGGTATTGACACACAAAATCTGTGGGATTTCATTGGCAGTGAAGATTGCAGTGTAGCCTTTGATGGCTGCACTTCCATGTTCCAATGAAGCTGCAAGCTTTCTCCTTTCAATAAAGAGAGATTTGAGCCCGCTATCCTTTTGTGAAGTGTGCCTTTTCATAAGCACTTCTGAAGCTGTACTTGTAAGTCCCATGAGGTTTCTATGCTGCTCATGTACTCAATGTAAATGTAATGGCACAAACATGCAGTCGGAAGCTCTATAGAATGAATTATACTCCCTTTTGGTTGTATTTAAAAAGGAAGGTGTTTAGCTGTTGTAATTTCTGTGTTTTTTGAATACTTGAAATAAGATCTGCCATGATGAGTATCCAAAACTATGACTCTCCAATCATAAGTGAAAGGACTAAATTTTATTGAAGCTCCTCTGTAGTGCAACCTCAAAACTGTAGTATTTGGGGGATTTGTTATGAACGGTCAAGTTTCGTTGTAGATATATGTTGTTGTCTGTGAATGTTTTGCAGTTCGACATGAGGCCTGTGTCACCCTGTGTGATTTGGCTTCTAAAAATGGACTGCTTGTGCACCTTTTATGCAGGGTGTTATAAATAGCTGGTAATATTATCAAGAAAGGTGGGTTACTTGTGGTGTGCTATCAGTAGTGCTATGTGCCGAAAAAGAAAGTGAAGTTGTTTGCATATAGAGTCAATTTTGATCTATGAAGTTTATATGATGCTAAGTAGGGTGCTTGTGGAAGGCCTACATATAAAAGACATAGCACATGAACTTAAAGATACTTTGGCAATTCAATGAAGACCTAAAGGTCAGAAGCACGTGGGAGTGTTTAATATAGACTCCTATGTTTGAATAGTGCATTTCCAGTTCAGCTATGAATGTTTGTAGGGTACTTATCACAATTTGAGAATTTTTAAGTGATCTTGGACGTTTGCAGCAAGGATCTCTCTTTCATATCTCAAAAGAGAAATTATTCAAGCAATTGTGTTTTGACAAGGGTAATGTTTGCGAATATGCTTTTGGAGTCTGATATTTTTTCCTTTTTCTACAGATGTATGATTTATTTATATGTTATTATCTTTGGAAAACGGGTGTAGCCAATGTGACTGTAGAACATGTTTTGGAGGAACAATGAGCTCCATCGGTATCCTAAGGTTTGAACAAGGTTCCCTCTCAAATGTAATTGCAAGCAAGTAGTACTTAAAAGTTCCTAAGATCTACATATGGGTTATGGTGTTGGGGCTTTTGCATGGTTTTTGTCAAAGAAACGGCGCCGCTGCGAGGACGAGTTTCAAGGCATTGTAACTTTGGGATACTATCATACGCTGCTTGGTAATTGCAAGCAAGTAGTGTTTAAAGTTCATGAGATCTACATTGGGTTTTGGTGTTTGGGGTTCTGCATGGTTTCCATCAAGGAAGCGGCTCAGTTGGAAGGAAGGGTTTCAAGGTATTGCAATATCACGGGTCAATATTTAATGTTCTCTCCATGGTGAAGAGCTGAACTGCTCATACATATGCATGTGGCATGTTAAAAGAGACTTGAAAAGGCTAGGGATTTTAGAAACTCATGCATACATGGGGAGGGACTGATGGCATGGAGAGTCAGGGGCCTGGTTTGAATTCCATGAAATCAGAATTGGGCTCCAAATGCTTTTGTTTAACCAGTGTTTGATCATTGACTCTATATCAGGAAATATAGCTTACAAGGAATCCATATCTCACGTCAGTAGCACACACAAGTTGCACATTTACCTTGTAATGTGTATGTGAAGAACTTGGTATTGCATTCACATTTCCAAGATTTCCTCATTTGGAACATTTTTGAATACTTTCCTTCCCATAACTGCTTGCAATGATTTAAATGACTGACAAGCACAGCTGTGAGGGAAGTTTTCTGATGTATGGTAGAAATATTCAAACATCACACAATGTAAATGGAACAGAGCCACAAGCTTGATGTTCCGGAAGTGTCCATCTTTAGTGGCCAATATATGCTATCCCTGTGTTTTGGACTAAATCACTATGTAGACATGTTATTGAGAAATGAAAACGTGTCCAGTAAAGTTCTTGTATTTATGCTGTGTAGATCGGTAGAAATATTATTTCGGTAACATTGCAGCCAGTCTGTTATTTGTGTTATCCTGTAATACCTTCATGAGAATACAAGATTCCTTGTCCTATTAGACCTTTCTTTGGCCGTGGGTCAGTATCAAATGATGTACATCTAGGCTTTTTAATCACTTGAATCACAGTTCATGCCTTCATGTTCCCCATGTAAGCTGGACATGACATGCCCTTGATCAACTGTCTTTTTCTCATTTAATCGATGGGGGTGCGACAATTAATATTTCAAACTATTGTTTTCTTCAGGGCATTGCATTCTTGTTCTTATTCACATTCATTTCACCACTTCATCATTCGTCTTCACTTACCATGTGATGGTGGTAGCCTTTGCATGCAAAGTTCCAACTTATAGATTAAACGAACGTAATATTTCACATCGATGTGCGAAGATTCAGCTTATCGAACACCATTTCATCATTCATCTTCACTTACCATGTGATGGTGGTAGCGTTTGCATGCAAATGTCCACCTTATAGAACACCAGTTCATCATTCATCTTCACTTACCATGTGATGGTGGTAGCGTTTATTGTATTATTCCTGTATTATTTTACATACACATCAATGATTTGGAAGGAATTGACGTATTTTCTCCCTTCCTTTAGTTTTGATGTACATGAAAACATATGTTCTGTAACACTAGGATTTCAATTTTTTTTGTATGCAAGGGTATTGTCCGTAAGTGCCTTTGGATATTCTTTTCCGAAGTTAAAGCTTTTTCAAATTTTGGATCGGTACATCTTTGTGCCTTGAGATAGCATTATTTTTTGAGTACACCAATGTTTCATAATTGATAATTCAATTTGTGCCATTAAAATTGAGCCCGAAAGATGTTCCATTAAAATTTAGCCCAAACGATGTGTTCTTACGTGATTCAGAATCATGACCACGAACTTTTGAACTTTGCTTTTTCAGGAAGTTAACTTATAGGTGCTTAATGAGACTACATTTTTATTTTAGGCCATACAATTTTACTCCCTTCGTTGCTTCTTCTAGGGAGCATATCAAATTGCACATAATTATTTTGACATTTGCTCATTGTTTATGTGATTATTTGTTTGGAAATGTTGATATATTTTGGTAGTGATGTGTGAACACATTCAAGATGTAGTGTATTTTTACTTTTTTAAGAGCACCCCCTCCCTGTGAATTGTAAACACTTAGAACCTAGGTGCATTATTCGTTATTCGACAATTCATTTATTCATGAATAATTACAGAATTTTTATGTTAAACCCTTATTGTTCGACCGAATTATTTGGTGACATGTCAACTTATTTGGATAGGAGTGAATACTTTTAGCACGGAAATTTAACATATTTTCGATCGAAAGCGCTTTCGATAGAGGACTTTCGAATCGAAAACTATTTTGATGGGAAAATTATCGGTCATACTTTTTCGATCGAAAATTATTCGGTCGAACACTGTTTTATAAAAGAATACGCTTAGTCATTTCTCATAAGAATTACTTTGTTTTCTGCGAACTTAGTGTTGTACAAAGAACAAGGTAAAAACTCTTGTTAAAAATATTTAGTATTTTAATATTAAAATAATAAAGAAAAATATTTTTGTTTGAGTTAAAAACTATTGTGATTGTTTGACTCAACATCGATTCTTACTTCAGAATAGTATATGTATGTGTGTGTATGATTGTGAGTAAAATGTGATTGTTTGAATCAATATTGACTCTTACTTCACAAAGTATGTGTATGTGATTCTTACTTCACAAAGTATGTGTATGCGTATGTTCATGTATGTCATATGATCGTGAGTGAAAATCTAATGTGATTGTGTATGCGCATGTGTATATGTGTGTATGATTGTGAATTAAAAAGTATTGTATGTGTTGGAAAAGGTTTTATCTTCTTTTTGATAATTCAAGGGTTGAGAAGGTGTTAATAATTGAACTAGAACTTTTTAGGTCTCTAGATGGCTTTGTCTTGTGGACTTATTAACACCTTTTTAGATATTTGAATTGTAAAGGGATACAACAAAGTTTCATCCGATAGTATGTGTATGTGCATATGAGTGTATAATTGTGAATGAAAATCTTTTGTGATTGTTTGAATCAACATTGATTCTTACTTCACAATACTATGTGTAAGTATATGTGCATATGATCGAGAATTTAAAATGTATTTTGGTTGACTAACTCAACATTGATTCTTACTTCACAATAGTATGTGTATATGATTGAGAATTGTTTGACTCAACAATGATTTTTACTTCACAATAGTATGTGTAATTGTACGTGTGTATGATTGAGAATTAAAATATGTTGTAATTATCTTAGTCAACATTGATTCTTATTTCATAATAGTATGTGTAATTGTATGTGTGTATGATTGAGAATTAAGATCTATTGTAATTGTTTGAATCAACATTGATTCTTACTTCACAATAGTATGTGTAACTATATATGCGTGTATGATTGAGAATTAAAATCTATTGTGATTGTTTGACACAACATTAATTCTTACTTCACAAAAGTATGTGTATGCATGTGTATGATTGAGAATTAAAATCTATTGTAATTGTTTGATTCAACATTGATTCTTACTTCACAATAGTATGTGTCACTATATGTGTGTACGATTGAGAATTAAAATCTAGTGTAATTTTCTGACTCAGTATTGATTCTTACTTCACAATGGTATGTGTAATTGTATGTGTATGATGGAGAATTAAAATCTATTGTGATTTTTTGTCTCGACATTGATTCTTACTTCACAATAGTATGCGTGTGTATGATTGAGAACTTTAATAGATAGAAAAATATAAATACATAGATTAATAGACTTAAAAACTTTAAGAGATATTCAAAGTATTTTTATATGTATTTTAAGATATATATTTAGTGGAATGTATATCTTAGTTGATATTTATTTATGTTGTCTTTTTGTAGATATAAAGTGTTCATAAAGCAAGCATTCTGAGAAAGGGAAAAGAAAGTCATATGTGATTATTCATCAAGAGGATAAAACAATCTCCACAATACAATGCAAATGTTGTGGACATCATTATGTAGGAAATGCAACTCGGATAAAAGAGTATCTTTTTAGTACAAGTAGTAATGTGGAAAGATGCTCTAATCTAGATAGTGATATATGGGTACACTTTGCAAGTTATGCAAACAAATGTAAATCTCAAGCTATCACATAAAAAAGATTCAAAAGCATGAGTAGTTCACAACATTTTCAAAGTAATCCTGGTGTAGAGAAAGAATGAGTAGATGTATCAATGACAACAGAGGATCCTCATGATACTTGTACTCAAGTATCACAAACTATTGTCGAGAATAATCAAGATACATGTACTCCATTTTCTCTAGCTATGTCAAGAAAGAGTGGACCCAATGAATGTAGTAAAAACGGTGGATCTAATAATGTGTCACCATGCATTGTTTGTACTAAATCACAAAATACAATACCTATAGCCTTTGAAAAGCATTATTGTCTTAAGATTCATCTTAAATGGACTCAAGCATTTTTAGTATGTGGGATTCCTTTCAATGTTATTCGTAATCTTATTTTCAAAGATGCTTTGATGTCAAATGCACGAAAAGGATTTACCATGCCTTATTACAATGAAACACAAATAGAGTATGTAGATAAAGTGAAGAAAAGTATTAAAGCTATTTTAAAATGAGCAATGCTTGATTATTGTTGGAGATACACATCTGCGGAAGCACGCGAACAACACAAGGAAGAAGAAGAAGCTTGGAGCACAAACACACAATATTGAATGTATTACTAGAGAATGTACAAAGATAAGTAGCCCATTAGGGCAATAGGCGTATATACAAGCCGGGGGAAAAAAACCTCCTAAAGAGGGGAAAAAGTGCCCCGGCGGTCATAGAGTGTTCACATACATTACTACCTAAATATATCAACAAATCCCCCCTGGGAGTGATGCGGTGAACAAGGAGCTGGCACTCATGTATAAGGTAGTGCCAAGCTATGTGGAAATCACTCCACAAAAGGAAGTAAGCCCAAAGCTTTGCGGAAAGCTTCAAACTTCTCCCTAGGCAGAGCCTTCGTGAAAAGGTATGCAATGTTCTCCTGCGTGGGCACATATGCCAAGCTGATCTCCCTAGCAGAGAACCTCTTCCTCACGTGATAATGCACCTCAATGTGCTTAGTGCGAGCATGGAACACAGGGTTCCTCGCAACTGCCAATGCGCTCTGACTGTCAGTGAAGATGGCGGTGGCAGAAGACTGGCCAACACCCAAATCAGCCATAAGGCGTCTGAGCCACACACACTCAACATTCGCTGTGAAAGCTGCCCTATACTCAGCCTCACAACTGGAAGTGGCCACAGTAGGCTGCTTCTTGCTCAACCAAGATATACATGAGCTACCAAGCATGAAGCAAAAACCACTGTTGGACACACGAGTGTCATAGCAACCAGCCCAATCTGAGTCAGAAAAAGCATGCAAATCTGGTGGTAGTGATCCCCGCTTGGGATAAAACAACCCAAGTAGCCGAGTACCACTCAAGTAGCGAAAGATGCGCTTAACCACTTTCCAATGCATGACTCCTGGGCAATGCATAAACCTGCTCATCTGTGGGACAACAAACTGAATATCTGGCCCAATAATGCATAAGTAAATCAAGCATCCAACAGCCTGCTGATAGAGAACAACATCAAATGCATCTCCAACATCATGAAGACTCAATCATAAACCTGTCTCCATAGGAGTGGCAATAGGCTTACAGTCTTCAAGGCCAAAACGCTGCAATAATGTGTCAATATATTTCGTTTGACACAAAGCCATTCCACCATCAACATGCATAAACTGAATGCCCAAATAGTGATGCAAATGCCCCAAATCAGACATCTCAAATGAGGCATGCAAATCAGACTTAAAATCAGTAATATGTGTCTCAATAGGACTAGTGAGCAGCATGTCATCAACATAGACAACAATGATCAGAAGCACATCATTAGCACGTTTATCATATAAGGTGCTTTCAGTTGGACTGTTCTCAAAACCATGTGCAATCAGATAGGCATGTATCTTCTCATACCAAGCACGTGGTGCTTGCTTTAAACCATATAATGCCTTCTTTAACCTGCAAACCTGGTTTTCATGCCCTTTCTGCACAAAGCCATGGGGCTGAAAAACATACACTTCTTCATGCAAGTCACCATTCAGAAATGCTGTTTTAATGTCCAACTGATGTACATTCCAACCATGATGGGCTGCAAGTGCAATAATGCTCCGAACACTAGTCATACGGCATGTAGGTGCAAAGGTCTCATCAAAATCAATGCCTCTTTCTTGTGCATAACCCTTTGCAACAAGCCTAGCCTTATACCTCTCAACTGTACCATCACGTTTACGCTTCAGCTTGTATACCCACTTAGTGCCAATGGCCTTCTTGCCAGGAGGCAAGTCACATAAAGACCATGTACCATTCTTCATTATAGCATCATATTCAGATTGCATAGCAGCCATCCAATTTTCTGAATTTTGTGCTTCATCAAAAGAAACAGGCTCATTCTCATCACAGAGACTAGATGCAGCCATAGCATAGCAATCTGATGCAAAGGAGGCACTATGAGAGCCTGAACGAGTACGATATGACAAAGGTGCATCTAATTTGCTGTCACGCAAAGTCTGCACCAGCCATTTTGGCATAGTTTTTGCCTGCTCAATATCAGCTCTCTCATCAACAAGTGCATCATGTAAATCTGTATCAGAAATGGAATGATCTGCATCATCATATGAAACCTACAAAGGCTGAGAAGTTGCCTCATCACGACCAGCACTAGCCTGTCCACCTGTAAAAAGAGGCATCAAAGTATCATACATGTCTTTGGAGCTAACAGATGTCTCCTTAGTACATGAAAGCAATGGCTGAATAGCATCTTCCACAAAGACAACATCACGGCTAACCAGAATGCGTTTAGTCTGTGGATGATACAGACGATAGCCTTTACTTTCAGAACTGTACCCAACAAAAATACATTTTACTGCCTTATCATCCAATTTTCTGCGATGTTTTTCAGGCACTAATGCATATGCCAAACAACCAAAAACACGTAGATGAGCAACAGATGGCTTGCGGTCATGCCAAGCCTCATATGGAGTGATAGACTGCAACGCTTTAGTGGGAGACTTGTTCAGTACATATGCTGCACACATGACAGCCTCAAGCCAGAAACTATGTGGTAAAGCCTGACTTTTGACCATGCACCTCGCCATCTCCATGAGTGACCTGTTCTTTCGTTCAACAACTCCATTCACTGTACAGTGGTGTTTTATCCCACGTTCAGCTAGAAATGCATTAAAATCTGAAGACATATATTCCCCCCCTCGATCAGAACGGAGGGTGGCCATTTTACATTCTGACAGATCTTCAGCCAAAACCAAAATCTGTTTGAATCACATGAACACTTTGGACTTTGCTTTGAGTGGATATACCCATGCATGCCTAGAAAAATCATCAATGAAAGTCACGAAGTAAAGGTAATTTCCAAAAGAGGGTTTCTGCATAGGACCACAGACATCACTATGTACAAGCTGCAATTTCTACGTAGCCTGAACTGAACCATCTTTTGGAAAAGAAGAACGTTGCATTTTGCCCAAAATACAGCCTTCACAAACATGTTTTCCAGGTGCCTCAAGTTTGGGCAAAGAGGACACCATTTCAGATTTCTGCAGGCGTAACAAACTAGCAAAATTCAGATGACCAAAGCGTGCATGCCAAAGCTTTACATCTCACATAGCCTGAGAATCATGAACTGCACATGCCGAATCATTCACAGATCTTTCATAGTCTATGAGCTTATACAGCCCACGACATAAAATGCCAGAAGCAATAATCACATCGCCATTTGAGAGATCATGGACTGTACACCAGTCATTAATGAATTTCAGAACGAAGCCAATCTTGGCTAATGCAGAAACTGATAACAGGTTCTTTTTGATCCCTGGCACAAATAAAGCATCTGACAAAGTGAAAGAACTACCATCAGCAGTAGTCAAAATGATCTTACCAACTCCCATAACAGGATAAGAGGAGTTATGGGCGCATGTGACAGTATTCGCTGTAGGGGCAGGCTCGAGTGAAGAGAAGAAACTGTGCTGCGAGGTAATATGTTTGGTCGCCCCACTGTCAAAGTACCAAACATCTGAGTCTACTGCAGACATGCACTGATCATGAGAAGATGGGTCAAAACTGCAGACAGTAGTAAACGCCCATTCTTCTTCCTGCACAAGATTTGCAGACTCTGTTTTTGGTGTAGAGGCCTCTACAACAACCATTCCAGCCTTTTTCTTCTTTGCCTCTTTAGCAGCCAGTTTTGGACAGTTCTTTATAATATGATCATTTCCTTTACAGTACTTGCAAAACAATTTTTGCTTTTCTGATTTCTTCTCATCTTTATCCTGGTTCTTCGATTGTGCAGCATTTGCAAATTTCTGCTTACTAGTAGAAGAGCTCCATTTTCCTTTGCCCTTCTGACTAGCCAGGAAAGCTTGATCTGCAACACGCATAATGGATCTGTTCTGCCTGGACTGATCTTCCTGCAACAGAACAAAGACTAATTCCTCAAATGACAAGGCATTCGGATTGCCTTTCATCATCAACCGAAGAGTAGAGGCAAAACTCTGATATGAATCAAGAAGACCATTCAGAATGGTCTGCACAAGTGAGCTATCTGGTTTAACCTCATCAACAGAAATCAATTGTTCCTTCAGGTCTTTGATCTTTGTAAGAAAACTGTCCATAGAATCACCTTCATTCATGTGCTCACTCTCCAACTGTTTTCGGAGGTAAGCAACACGAGCCTCATTCCTAGCCTGGTACAAAGTGGTAAGTGTATCCCAAGCATCCTTTGCTGTTCTGCAAGAGCGAATGTGAGGAATAATGGCACGTTTGACAGACAAAGCTATCAATGCATGTGCCTGGGCATCTCTGCCATCCCAACGAATTCGCTCTGCAGTAGGTGCAACAGAAACAGCAGCACGAACAGGAATCTGCACAATATCATCTTCGACACCATCTTCATCAACTCCAACACCTGTATTTGTAGTACCTGTCATTACAGGTGTAACACGACGTCTTTCAACACCCTGCACAATGTTCCACAATCCTTTTACAACCAGTACATGTCGCATCATATAAGCCCATAATGGGTAGTTGGTACCATCCAACTTATCCTCAACAGCCAACATACGGAATACATCACTGCTTTCAGCCATGGCCGATGACTAGAATACCTTGATGCAGAAAATTGACTGTATCTCAAGAAGTTGAACAGAACTGCCCAGATGAGTTCTGCTAGACCTGTAGCAGACTTTGAGACGCTTAAACTGGCGAACAAAAACTGGTATATACCTTTGGCACAAATGGACGAAATAGCCTGCACAAGCGCTACGATAGTGCGTTCGGAGGCCGAAACGAGCTCAGATCGCAATTTCGGCACCACAATGCGAAGCTGTTTTCATCTCGAAAACACCCTGAGTATGCTCACCAAATTTCGTGCAAATCTGAGACTGCAAACGGAGGAGTGTCGACGGCGCCCTAGAAGAAGCAACGACCTACTCTGATACCAATTGTTGGAGATAGACGTCTGTGGAAGCACGCGAACAGCACAAGGAAGAAGAAGAAGCTTGGAGCACAAACACACAATACTGAATGTATTACTAGAGAATGTACAAAGATAAGTAGCCCATTAGGGCAATAGGCGTATATACAAGCCGGGGGAAAAAAACCTCCTAAAGAGGGAAAAAAGTGCCCCGGCGGTCCTAGAGTGTTCACACACATCACTACCTAAATATATCAACAATTATGTACCCATGTATGGATGCATAGTAGCGCTGGATGGTTGGACAAGTTGTTAGAAAAGGCCATTAATTAATATTATGGTTATATATCCAAAGGAAAGCATGTTTTTAGAAGCTGTTGATATTTCTCTTAAAGAGAAAATTTTAGCTTTTTTGTAAAGAAATATGAACATGCTATATCATGCGTGGTGGGTCCGAAGAATGTGACTGATAATGCATCTAATTTTCGAAGTGCTAGAATTGCAATTCAAAACAAGTATGAAGGTATTACGAGGGTTCCGTGCGCAACTCATACACTAAATCTATTATTGAAAGATATCTTTCATTAAACAAAGTTTATTAGATGCGAATCAAATGGTCAAATTTATAAGAAAGCATCAATTTTCATATTCTCTCTTTCGTTCAAAATCTCCCAATAAATAACTTCATATCTTTTGTGTGCATGATTTGCAACTGCCTATATTGTGCTCAGTGGATTATTAGAAGTCAAGAAAGCTCTTGTAGAAATAATTGCTGATTGATTACGGGGGGCATGGCTAGAGAATTATCCTTCTTATCGAGTTGTGGCTTCGAAGTGTATGTGTCTAATATAGCCACAAAGTTTTTGGCGTAATCTTGGAAAAATTATCAACATCACTAAAACTTTTGTGGAACTTTTACGAATTGTTGATACTAATAAGTTTGTAATAGAAAAGATGGACCCAAATGCATACTCATTTACATGGAAGAACGTTCGTCTTGGATCCATCATTTCAACTCAATGGTTAAGGATCAAACAAAGAATTCATGGCAAATTTTAAAACCACATGTTAGCTGTCACTTCTAGGTACATATGGTTGAGATGCATTCCACGAGAGAGTAGCTTATATAAATCGAGAAGGATGTTTTGGAGATTTATGGAACATTGAAGCCATTCAAAAGCATCCACCTTCTATATGGTGGAAAGAGTACGGAGGTGAAGTTGTGGAATTGCACCATATAACTATGAGAGTTCTTTCAATAACATCTTCAACTGGTAGTTGTGGACGTAATTGGAGTGCATATGATTTTCTTCATTCAAAACGAAGAAATCGCTTAAGTGTATCACATGCTAATGATTTGGTATACTTTTTTTGTAATATGCATTTGTTACATGCTCCAACCAAGATAGCTTTTACAATAGCACAACAAAATTTTGGAGAATTTCAAGCTCATGAAATTTTAACAAATGATTCGTGGAGTGATCATGATCTCGATGTAGATCACAACGATGGCTCACACATGGAAGAAATAGATGACATGGTACTTGTAATAGATGAGGATATTAAAAATGAAGAAAATGATGTACTTTGAATACTTTGTGTTGACCTAAGCTTCAACTTAGGGACTTGCGGAGAAAGAGACTATACCTCAATCCCCTCACAAGTGCATATAGTGGGGATACACGCTTTTAATTTATCAATCCGAAGAGTATACTAACCTAGCCGAGTGTATGAAGACATGCAAATGCGTAATGGTCAATGCAAAAGTATTACTCAAAAGTGAAAATGAAGAAATCACTTATCCTAACAAGCTTCAACTGTAGGTCAGGACGAAACGATACTTGGTGCAGCAGCCGTCAGTATTTTGGACTTTTCTCCTAGCTCCGAGCTCCAAACATAGCGAATAGCATATGCGTTTCGAAGCTCTCGAGAAGACGCATCCAATGGCAGTGGTTTCACGCAATTCCGACACTCCTACTTCAAGTTATGACAGAAATACTGAGTCGCGGGAATACTTTCCTACACTTCAGCACCTCCTACACCTCGCACACACCTCTCCTACAGCAAAGAAACACTCTCAAGGATAGATAACACTCACAAGCACTCTTTCCAAGCAATACACATGCATACAAGCTCACAAAGAAGAAGATGGAGAGGGAAGAAGACACAAATTCGAATTTCTGTCCTCTCTCTTCTCACAATGGCAAAAAGTCCTTTACAAAGAGTCACATTTGACTTATATACTAGTGCCTTAAAATGGTCCTTTCACACAAGTGACCGGCACTTTATTCACTAAGAGCTAATTTCCTACTATTTTACATGGGTAAGCTTCTATTCTTCTAAGGGAATGCATCTAGAGGACTCCTCTAGTGCCTTTACAAGGGAAATATATTACAAAAATGAATATGTTACAAAAATATATGGTCCAAATCGGAAAAATTTTGGGGCCCGTCTTTTTCTCTGCTTTGTGCGCTCTTTGGCTCTGCAACACTCTCCCCCTCTTCGCCTCTGTCGTCCCTTGACAGTCTCGCTTCTTTTGACAGACTTTGCTTCGCGCACGCGCCCTGTGGTCAGTATTGTCTGCAGTTAAACAGACATGCAGATTCGATGGCCTTCTTGATTCAAGCTCTACTATTCGAGTGCCTGATGTAGTTGTCTTGCCTGTTGACTTGGGTTGCCACGCACGCCACCAGTGACTAGGAATGTGCTATTCTTAGTCACCCTCTTCAACTTTTCAGCCTCTACCCCTTTCTAACTTTTGGTCCTACTCTGATGTTTGAAAAATCCACTCCTCTGGACCCCGGGGTTTAGCTTTGTAGCCTGGTGCGTGCCCCTGCGGGGTTCTGTGCAGAGATGGGTGTTGCGCCCCTGCGGGGCTTCCTGCAGAGATGTATCTTTACATTTGTCTATCTTCAAATTTGCCCTTTTAGTGAAGCTGTTTCTTTCGTTGCTTTCTTTTTTTCCTTTTCTTACTCGTTTCGCCCTCAACACTGCCCCCCTCCTGAACTCTGTCGTCCCCGACAGGCTTTGATAAGCGCCGAGCATATGTTCTGTATACTTGTTGCTCTGTATCGTTTAGCAGATTGGCTTCACGTATCATGATCTGTTTCCATTGTTCTGCTTTGACTCCATCGTTTGGCGGTTGTCGGTGATCGGCGAAGAAGCTTAATTCATATGCCACTAGTCTGGCATTCAGATTTGATGACATCTTCAAAAATATCTCTGAATCTATTTCAAAAAATCCTGTAAAAAATGCTTCTTCAAATATTTGCATGTATGGACTTGGCAAAAACATGAGTCTAGAATAATATGCCATTATTGTGGGGCGGCTCGGCATTACTGATAGATCGAAGATAAGTATATCGGTGCCTTGATTAATGCCGATGAAGTTCAGAAATGTATACGCTGCATGCTTGAAGACCTTCAAAACTGTAAGTAGCATACCAAGTATTTTATTTGTCATCTTAACTGCTAAATCTGGTACAGTCGCATAGTTTTGTAGCCAAAATTCTATGGTTTTGATCATATAATCCTCGGTTGGCAAATAGTTATGTGGCGGGCTAGGTAACATCGGATAGTTTAGCCACTGTTTATTAATAGTGCCGCTGCGCTGTAAAGCCAAAAATTCTGTTGTAACCCTTCTTCGTGGTATTGGACAAAACGAAGGGTTTACCTGTAATAAATAAGGTGCGGCCTCCCAGTGTACCCGTAGTGTGGGATGTTTCTCCAAAAACTTTCTCCTCCACACTGGCTGTGCAGCTTCAAACTCTGCTTGAGTGTACGTGAATGTGTCATTCTTGAAATTGAGCTGCTGATCTGGACTTTTGTGTGTAACCTTCTTTATATATTGCCTTGTTTTCTCTTTCAACAGTCCATATGGAATGTTGAAAGGCTTGATGATCTTCTCCAAGTCTTTACCTTTGATTTTGGCTTCCTTCATGACCTTGATGACTTCATTCTCAAAACTTTCCGTCAATCGGGACACCACTAGTGCCCGTTCCTTCTGACTCATTTCTGCAGTGTATGGCATTGGATGATCATCATGCATATCCGCCATCTGCTCATGTATTGGAGAATGATAGATCGGTTGAGATAGAGGGCTTACCTCTACCTCGTCAGTAGGATGTTCTTTTTCTGGCACTACTGATGTCCCGATCGGTTCTTTACCTTTCTGCTGATTTTGTAGCTCTTCAATGCATTCCTCTTTTTCTTTTATCTTTTGCAGGGCTTCACCGAGTTTTTCTTTGGTGGCTAGGAGCTCCTTACCTATGTCGGCTACGTGATCCATGTTTTCACTGTAGCTCTGTACCAGTTTGGCCTGTGCTGAATTCAGCTTCCTTTTTAGCTCACTTATTTCCTGATTGTGCTTAAGTTCTGCTTCTTCTCTTACCGCACGCTCTTGTTTTAGCAGGGCTTCATATTGTGCTAATTGATCTCTTAATTCATCTTCTTTACTTCCAGTTAATTCCAGTTGCTTTATTGGTTGGTCATATAACAATGACTTCGTCAACTCTTTGTTTCTATTCCGTAAAGTGTCATTCTCGTCCAGATATAACTTCAGCTGTGTTTCTAGTAGAGTGCTTCTGTTCTTCAATCTGTCTTTCTCTGCTACCGTAGCGTCATATAATTTCTGTATGTCTTCGAGCTGTTTTTGCAGTTGGTGATGCTGAGTGCTTAATGATTTATACTGCGTTTGTGATTCTAGCAACTCCGTGCTTTTGGTGGCTATTTCTTTTTGTACCTGAATCAGTTGTGCAGACAATTGTTCACTCATAACTTGAAACTGATTCTTTTCTTTCATGGCTTTGTCATAATCTGCATCTATGTCCATCATCTGCTGCTGAGTATCCATGGCTGTCTGGATCATTTGTTTTACCACCGGTTTCAGTTGAGTTACATCCACATTGAGCCATGTTTTCGGTATTGAGGGTTCTGCTCCGGTAGTCACGTCTTTGCCTTGAGCAATGTGTAAAGTGGTATCATGGGGCTGCCTGATTTGAAGTTGAATCCGTGGCTCAGCCCTCATGTTTTCATCTTGTGCTTGAGGTGTGTCATCAGGCACCTCGATTATTGTTTGTTCTTTTTGTGGGACCTCTCCCGCATCCATATTCTTTGGGGTTTGTTCTTCCTCTTTAATAGGTATTTTGACATGTGTAACCCCAGTAGTTGTGTCTTCCTTGATGCTTACTTTGGTAGTGTCATTCAATTGAATGACATGCTCCTGCTCCTGAGCATCATCCACCTTCTTTTCTTTTTCCTTCTGGCTGTCTGGTGTTACTTCCATTTGATTGTCTTCTGGTCCTTCGTCTTCATAAGTTTCTGTCCTGATATCAGTATCTAGCGTGTCTTTCTCAGGACTGGATTCCGTATTTGTACTTGAGTCCTCAATGCCCAATTCTTGGTATCTTCCAGGTTGTTTTGGAGGTGTTTCTGTACTCTATTTTTGCTGAATTTGACTCGCTTGTCTATATTGATGTCCTTGGACACTTAGATTCACTTGCCCTTGCATGTACTGGTGTGTTTGCTCGAGGGCAGCAGACAAGTCTCTTTTTGAAATCGGCATTTGAGCCGTCGTGACCTTAGGCAAGAGATGCGTTCTCTTGGACTGAGGTGTTGCTTGGGCTTCTTCTTCTCGCAAGCGTTTTGTACCCCTCATGGGCTTCTGTGTGCTGGTTCCGGCCTCTTCCACTACAACTGCTGCTTTCTTTTTCTTAGGGACAGAAGCGGATTTTGCATACCTTGCTAACCCTTCTGCTGTCGGCATCTCTCGTAAGCAGTGTCTCATGTCTAGGGCTTCATATATCAATAAGGTCAAAGCTGAACCACCGTTCAGGAACTTCTTTTGCCCCCATTTCTTCTGAGCTTCAAACAATCGCTCTTGTACGTAACCTGTGAGATTCACTTTGTTTCCTATCTGTCTCATGGCATGCGATAGGAGTTGTACTACAATTTTCTGAGGTGCAGTGTATCTGTTCAGGCCAGGAAAACAAAAGTGTTGGTGTACCAGACGTACCGCATCTTCAATATCCACTCTGTTAATCTCCAGGAATGATCTTTTCTTGGGGTCGTGGCATTCCTCTTTGACATTGGTAATGCCTTCTTGATTCCATCCAAAGGTCTTATTGATCAATTCATGAGTGAATTGAATGGTCTTCCACTTGCCCACCTTGTCCAAAACCTTTGCTTCTGGAACCGAAATCTTTGTAGCAGCCGGCTGCATAGTATTCATTACTTGTGTACATCTTTGGAAGTCGGGTACACATATAGGTATCTTCAAAAATGCTTCAATGCCAGCTTGAGTCCATACTTCTTCGATATGTGGTAACCCTTGTATTATGGTCTTGAAATCCTGTGACATAATAGGGAAATAGTGATCCCTATCCATAATCTTGATGGTTGCCATGAATAGAAGTTCCGAGATAGGTTGGTCATCTCGAAACCAATGTCCTCTGACCTTGGTTATTGACCCCAATGGAAGAAGTAGTTCCTCTTCCTGCTGTGTAGCTTCTGAGTCAGAAGATGTCATCTGCACTCAATATAGAGGATGTATTAGTATCCATATTTTTTCAGAAATCCTCCTCCATATGTTGATTAATAATTCGATGTTGCTCCGAGTGCATGGTGTCGTCCCTTTCCCGTGGGTGTGAGAAAGGTAATACCTGAATTTCATGTATTTTTATATTTTTTGCTGAAAAAGAAAACATAAAAGTTAGTACATAGCCGAAGCGATTAGTGAATTTTTTTTTGGAGTCATTTTTTAAGTATATACAAGTGCTCTCCTATTTCCAAAGGGAAAATGTGCGTGACTATCCGAAAATAGAAGAAGGACGTGCCAAATGCTTGGCCTTGTAATGTGGCCCTATCATGCATACTTTGGACCTTGACAATTCCTCATGTGTGCAATTGGAAGTAGTAGTTCGATGTATGCAGCTTGTCTTGTCTTTAGGCATCCAGATTTGCTTCACTTGGGAGGAATGTACTGTATTCTCCACCTTTTTGATGAATGCGGTTCGTCTTCGGTAGTATGTCTGCTGATTCTGTTTTGGGAATTTCAGGTTTGTTTGCATTGCATCTGTAGATTCCTTCTTCCTCCAATATGTCCTTTCCCTCGTCTGATGTGTCTGTTGACCAATATGATTATGATAGCTCTTCTGAGGGTGTTCCTTGTTTGGGATGGTCGTCCTTTGGGTACGTGACTTTGGGATCCAAATTTTGGTTCGATCCGGTTGTGCAGTTATCAGCTTCTTAGGGATCCATATGCTCTTGAGTCGTGATTGCTGAAAGTGTCCGAAATTCTTTGTCTTCTTATACAAGTGCTCATTCTGCTGTCGAAGACGTTTCTGTTGCTGGAGATATGCCTTCTTTTGATCCTTTCTTATCCAAGCTAGTGTAGAGTGTGGAATGGGGTACACTTTCACGGGTGTAGACTTCACTTCTTGTAGAGGAATAGTCTCTCTTGTGCTTTGTGGTTCTCTGTGCTTGGTTTCCGGTTCTTGTGCACTCTTGTGACTCTCTAAACTCAAGGATGGAGCACACACAGGACTCACGGTATTTTCACATGAAGTACTTGACGATGGGGTTCCTATATTGCTAGTGAACATACAATCATGACTGTGTTCATTAGGGTGAACTTCTGGCTCTATAATAGCAGTTTTGGGTGGTCGTTCGTCTAGCAAACTAAATACTTCACGAGGTCCTATTCTGGCCGAGATGTATCCTAAAGCCAATTGAATGGTTACCTCATATTCGTAGATCCAATCTTGGCCTAACACCACATCTTCAAGCAAATCTTGGTCCTGACATACTAAGAGTCTCTGCTCCATTGTGTTGTTCCCCATATGTAAAGGTAGAGTGATCTCACCTATGCATTGAGTAACTTTTCCTCCTATTCCAATTAGCTGTGCCTTCGATGGGCGTAACTCCTCTTTAAGTCTTTGAGACAAGGAAGATCTAATGCAGCTTATTGCCGCTCCTGTGTCTATAAGAGCATCCACTAAGTGGTACTCTTTTCGTCCTGCTCCCAGATTCAAATAAGGCTGTCTTCTTTATTGTCCGGATTTCTCAGTGGCTCTAAAATTAGCCATAGGGATGAGTTCTTCTCCTACTCGATATCTCTCGTCTCTTTCTCTCATCCACTCTTTCCGTTTTCTGATACGTTCTAGGGCTTCCTGTCTAGCTTCTTCTCGTATGCGTTCTTCTTCCTTTTTTCTACTCTGAGCTCCTAAGAGTCGTGCTAACATTTGATCCGTTAGAGGCTCCACGAATCTTTTCACCCTGCATCCACTGATGTAATTGGGAAGAATATTTCCGTCTAGTGTGGCGAGATTGACTGCTCCACTAGTAGAGATTCGATTTATAATCATAGGTCCATATCCGCGTTTTTGTAGTTTCTTTGCATGCTGTTTGAGGGTGTATACTAAGACTAAATCGCCTTCTCTTAATCCCTTGTCCTTTATGTGTGCATCATAATAAGCCTTTTGTCTCCGTTTGGCGGCATAAATGCCTGCTACCGCTTGCAATCTTGTCTCGTGCAGCTTTTCAATTTGATCTAATTGCTGAGATAATTCGTGACCGTTCCACTCATATTGCTGGGCTACTTTTAAGGTGGGTACTAAGAAGTCAATTGGCAAAATGGCATTTTGCCCGTAAACTAGGTTGAAAGGTGTAGTTCCAATGGCCGTTTTATATGCCACTCGGAAGGCCCAAATTGCGTGATGCAATTGTTTGTCCCAATCTGACCTTCCATTATTGACAATCTTTGTCAATATAGTACAAAGTACTTTGTTGGAACTTTCAGCCTGCCCATTAGCTTGAGGGTGGTATGGGGCTGATTTTTTATGAATCACTAAGAATTCATTCATTAGCGATTCAATGACTTTGTTTAAGAAATGCGTTCCTCGATCACTTACTATCTCAATCGGTAGTCCAAAGCGTGTGAATATGTGCTCAAAGAGAAATTTTGCTGTGGTTTGAGCATCATTCTTTCTAGTGGCTTTTGCTTCTACCCATTTAGTCAAGTAGTCGGTGGCTACTATTATGTACTCCGCATGCGATCCTTTCGCAGGTGGATTGATAGGTCCTATGAAATCAATGCCCCACTTGGTAAATGCTCTCGCACAAACCATGGGTCTTAAAGGCATGTCATCTCTTCTAATGGGATATTTTGCTCTCTGGCATGTTTCACAGCTCCTCACATATGTCTCCGCGTCCATATGTAGAGTTGGCCACCACAAGCCTGCAAAGAGAATCATCTTGACCGTTCTGTTTGCTGAGAAGTGTCCTCCCGCAGCTCCTGCGTGTGCCATTTCTAACACAGAGAGATATTCAGTTTCATGAATGCACAGTCTTAGCTGGTTATCCTTCCCTCGTTTAAAGAGTTGTTTTCCTAGGATGACGTAATCTTTGCTCTGTTCTTCAAGAGCACGCTTTCTTGCTAGGGTAGCTCCGTTAGGGTACTCTCGAGTTTTCAAGAACTTTACTAAAGGCATGCTCCACCTTGGTGCTATTGTAGAATAGCATAACGTAGAGTTCTCATCTGGGATTTGTTCTTGACAGATTTGACAGTCTGACACATAATGATGTGCATCGCGTTGCATGGTTGGCCAATATATGCCGAATCTCTTGAGTGTTTGCCATGTTCCATTTGCATTCAAATGAGTGTTCCATTGGTTTATGTGTGCTTTCTGAAGCCACATTTCTTGTTCATCTTCCTCCACGCATCTCATCAGTAATCCACTTGAATCCTGGTGGCATAAACTTCCAACAATAATGTGAAGGTTTTTAGTCTTCCACAGATCTTGCTTTCGGTTTGGCGTGACCCCATCTTTAGGTCCATGTGTGAGTATCGGGATCAACTTTTCTGCCCACTGAGGACATACTTCCAGGTTAAAGAGATAAGTGTCTGGCAGATCATCAGGAACTCCTATAGGTGGTTCTCCATGGGTCATGCGAGATAAATGATCTGCCCTTATGTGTGTGTTTCCTTTCTTGACTATTACTTCAAAATCAAATTCCATTAGCAATAAAAACCATCGTACTAGACGTCCTGTATTGCAAGGCTTGTTGACTAAGTACAATAGAGCTTGATGATCAATGAAAAATTTGAATTTGTTTGCCAATAAGTAATGTCTAAACTTCTTGACGGCATAAACCATTCCTAGGCCTTCTCTCTCCGTAGTAGTATAATTGCGTTCAGCTTGATTTAACTGTCTACTGGCATAGGCTATCGGGTGGTCTAATTTACCTGTATCCGCTGGTTGAGCTAAGATGCAACCAATGGCAAACTTGGAAGCATCAACATGAATATGAAACGGTTTATTCCAGTTAGGGACTCGAAGAATGGGTGCTGAACTCAATCGATTCTTCAACTCATTAAAAGCTTTTTCGCATTCTTCGGTCCAATTGAATTGAGTTAACAATGCATAAAGAGGTCTAGCAATTATGGCATACATATGTATGAATCTTCGATAGTAACCACAATGTCCCATAAATGCTTGAACTTCTTTAGCAGTTTTCGGTCTCGGTAAATCCAAAATGACTTTGATTTTGTCTTCATCCGTGGAAATTCCATTCTTAGAAACAATATGTCCTAAGATTTTCCCTTGTCGCACCATGAAGACACATTTTTCGGGATTGAGGCATACTCGATATTGTCGGCATTTGGCAAAAATCTTTTCTAGTTCAGGGATGTGCTCTGATCGTATAGCTGAATATGTACACAGATCATCCACGTATACCTCCATGCTCTTTCTCAAAAATTCCTTGAACACATGACACATCAGTCTTTGGAACGTAGCTGGGGCATTCGTTAACCCAAAAGGCATGACTCTAAAGGCGTATACTCCCCATTCAGTTGCAAATTCAGTCTTATGTTGGTCCTCAGGAGCAATGGCTACCTGATTATACCCTGAAAAGCCATCCAAAAAACTATAAACTTCCTTCCCTGCTACCCTTTCCAAGAGATGGTCAGTGATCGGTAAGGGATAGCTATCCCTTATGGTGGCGGAGTTCACTTTTTTCAAATTGATGCACACTCTTAACTTCCCATTTTTCTTTGGTACAACTACCAAGGGTGATACCCATTCCGTGTGCTCAATTTCGTAGATGAATCCAGCGTCTAACAACTTATCTATTTCTTCTTTTATCTTGGCTGAATATACATCATTATAAGTATAAGGTCTCTGTTTGGAAGGTTTGGCTTCGGATGTCATGGGGATTCTATGCGCACATATAGATGGATCTACTCCTTTTAAATCCTTATAGGTCCAGGCAAAGACATCCCGGTATTCTCTTATGAGTCGAATTAGCTCTTGCTCCTCTTCCTCTGAGACATCCTGTCCTATGAAAGTACATCGTTCCTCTCCTCCTTCCATGGTTACCACTATTTTTTTGGTTTGCTCTTTATTATCATATGCTATTCCCGGTTGTGCCTCTCTTTTAGGCATTTGAATAGCAATCTTCCTCTCTTCTACTTCATATTTTTTGAAATGAGCTGGTACCTCAAATTGGTCTTGTGGCTTGTTTTCTTCATCTTCTAACTCCCTTTCAACTTCTAATTCTTCCTTTTGTGTGACATCCTTATGTTGTTCATTGGCAATGGTATCCATGTTGGTGGTACTAATCCCTAGATCCATGGGTTCTGGTTCCATTTCGATGCTCTCGTAGTCCTCCTTCCAGTCTTCCTCAATTACTTCTCCTTCTTCTGCCTCCTGAAGGACTACCATATACAGACTAATGTCATAACCCTCCTCATCAATGGATTCGTTCATAGTTACCACTTCTTCGTTTACACAAACATGGAGGGTGGCTAAGATTTCCATCCAACCATGGGGTTCAAAGTCTTCGTCTGGAAATACTTGTGGCATATAAGCTGGATCTTGTACCGATCTCACTATACCTTGTTTCTGCTGCCAACTTTTTCTTCTCTCTTCTTCCTTTTTTGCAGCTTGGCACATCCATAGATGAGTGTCCTCGTTCATCCAGGATTGGTCACTAGAACCTGCACTATGAATCGATTGATCGTCTTCCTCTTTATGGACTTGATTCCATTGCAGAGGTGGTACATCTTGATATGTGTACGTATGTAGGTTGATCCTAGTGGTGACTCCTGCGTGTTGTAGGTACACTGCATCTTTTCCCCAATCTTGTACGACCTTTAGCTGTCTCATGAATGGCCTTCCCAAGATCATCTCATAGTTGCTCGGCCTTTCAAAGTGACATATTGCTAAAGTATGTTCGAATTCCACTCCGCATGTAGTGAAGACTACTCGTTCCAACAATCCTAAGGGTCTTTCTGTATGTCCATCGGCCATCTGAATTTTCATACGTGTTGGTCTCAATGCTGGTTTTCCCCATTTCTCCCAAATTTCTTTGGTAGCAATGCCAACACCAGCTCCTGAATCTAATATGGCTTTGGTTGTGTAACCCTTATAGGTGATTGGTAGACAGGTATTTCCTTCATCTCCCTCACTAAAGTCTCCTACTTTATCCACTGGAATTCTCATTGTTTTCACTTCGTCATCTACCTCCTTTTTTTCTTCCTTGACTTCCCACTGATTGATCAATTTTTCTTTTAGATGTGGTTTCACCTTTAACAATTCCTCGAATGTTAAGGTACATGGGATTTTCACTTCTCTAAGGCGCTGTATGATCTCCGATGTTTGAACTGATGGATTCGTTTCTCGTCTTTGTATTGATGGAATGCGATACAATTCTGAGTTGTGCTCGTATTCCCCGGTGTAATTGGGCAGTTCCTTTACATCGTCTTCCGCTTCTTTGTCACTTGCATCCATTGGAAAAATTTCTTCTGAATTAAGTTCAGGTATTGAATCTTCCATTTCGTTTTCTGCTTTCAATTCTTCAAAGGGCGGTTCCATCCTTTCCACCTTTTTCCACTTGTCCTCTTGAACTCTCGCCCATAAATCCTTAGTCCAGTCTCCTTCTGTTTCAGGGACTATGGATCCTTCCTTTCTCTTACTACCAATTTCATCATCCAGAGGTCTACTTTCATTAGGCTTTTCCGGATTGTTTAGACACTCTTGGAATTTTTCCTCGCAAATTCGGTTGTTTGGTAAGGGTGATGCGGGTTTTTCTAATGTTTGTTGGGCAACTTCTATCAATTTTTTGCAGATTTCCAATCTTTCTTTCTCTAAGTCGCCTCTCGGATATTCTCTCTCATATTGTTCTATGGTGGGTCCGGCTTTAATTCTCTCTTTGTATGCCTGAATCCACATAGCTAAATCTTCCGGCATTGGGTCTGCTAATACCGATTCTACCTCCTCCTTTTTATTCTCCTTTTCATTGTCTTCTTCCACTTGTGATTCCTTTGTTGATTTCTGTTTACTCTTTTCCCTTTCCTTCTTTTGCACTGACTTTTTTTCTTTTATCCTGTCTCTCCTTTGCTTCCATCTTTGGGATCGTTTACTGGTGATACTTTTTTCCGGTTCTTCGGAGTCTTCTACTCTGTGAGGGATGGGTGTATTTCCCTCTTTGTCACTTTGATTATTTTCTTCGGTTTTATCAGGGTTTTCTCTAGCCTTAGCTCTTGTTATGGCTTTTAAAGGTATAGTGTACTCTTTATCACTCCCTGACGATTCAATTGCCTCTATCACGTTAATCTGTACGTTAGATGTGACTTTGTTTGGGTTCTTAGGACAATCTCTGAAAAGATGTTCCTTTCCACAATCGCTACAGTAACCTTCCCAAATTCGTTGTGGTGGTGGTGGGTTCGGTAATGTACATTCTCTGATATAGTGGTCACCTCCACATCTGTAGCATGGTCCTCTAGGTACAGGTGGTCTATTCATTGGTCGAGGTGGCATGGTTGCTCTAGGAGCTGTGTACATTAATGGTACATAATCTTGCTCGTAGTTATATGAACTCTCCGACGTCTCCATGCCATAAGCATATGGGTCGTATTGTTGCCCATATTCCATTGTTGAGCTTTCATAACCTGGGTATGCTCCTTGACTAGGTTCGTAAAATGAGTCATATGGTTCACTGCTAGTCAAAGGCGTTGCCGGCACTATGGCCCTTTCTAAGTTTTCCTCTGGTTGTGCTATCTTAACTGGGACAACGTTCTGAGGGTGGGGCGGTTGTTGTCCTAACACTGGTTGAGGCTGTGTATATCCCTGGTATGCGTATGGTCGTGGCATTGGTGCCTGCGGCTGATATGATGGATATCTGAAGACTTCTCCTCCTTGCTGGTTCTGCGGATATCCATATGGTCTCACGTAAGGCTGGGTGGGTCTGGTTTGCCTATTGTAAGGGCAGTTCTCAGTGTTATGATTTGTGTACCTCTGCTCTATACTGCAATACTGTAGTGGCTCGGGAACAGAGGGTCTATGAGGAGCGTAGGCAGGTGGTGGGACTACTCCCCTAGTACACAAGTGAGAAGGATGATCCCCTCCGCACTGCATACATCTTCTAAGCATAGGCGTTCTCATAGGATTGGTGGGATAATTCCTCTGTCCTTGCATATTCAGTTTTTTTGCTAGTAAGTCAGCAATTTCCTCTATGTTGTTTTTAGGGTTTGATGTGCTATTTGATGACTCTTCACTTTTCACACTTCCTTGGGGTATTTTCAAGTCTCCTGCAAGGTTATCCTCTAGGTCTATACATTCCTTCATACACTCTTGCAGAGTTTGAACTCTCTTCACGTACACTAATGACCTCAAAGTTCCGTTCAGTAGTCCTTCTAAGAACAATGATACCATCTTGTTTTGTGTTGGTCTCTCCTCTACGGGGCATCTATCCACATACTGCTTGAATCTCCTGGCAGCCAATCTGACTGACTCAGTTGGAGCTTGTTTGAAGCTGTGGATTAATGACGAAGAATTGTTCTTAATTCCAGACTTGGTAAATTCTTCAATCATTTCTTGATAGACCTGATCCATGTTCTGAAAGGTATTTGGATCCAATGGCTGAAACCAGGCCAGAGCTGTGTCTGACAAGGTGAGGCCAAAGGACTCATATTGAATCATGAAGTCATCTACCTGCTCGGCTCTAACTACTTGTTTAAATTCTGCTATGTGATTATAGGGTTCACTCGAGCCATCATAATGATTTCTCATGCACTTGGCCACTTGAATCGGCCTTAGTCTTCTTCCTGTTTCAGGTTGTCTCGGCATTACAGGGTAATTTGGTCTTCCTATAGGTATGCCTGGTCCTCGTACTATCTGTGGTCTGACTGGAGTACGAACTCCTTGTCTTGGGTCCATAGCTGGTTGTGGCCGGTAATTGGGATTAGTGGCTGGTATTGCAAATTGCACATGAGGTCTGATAGGGATCTGGGTTTGTTGAGTTTGTTGTGTTTGTCCCGAATGTTGACTTGAGTCATTTTGAGAAGTTCCATGTGGGTTCCGTGAAGTAGTGGCTTGGTCCCTTGGGGGGAACACTGGAATGTTCTGATATTTCAGCTCAGCTCTCTCTGATTCAGTGACTGGCCAATATCTTCTGTGGTCTTTGTCCAAATATGTAATGATGGTGGGGAATTCAGGATCTTGTAACTCATAGATGGTAACTGGATTAGGAGCAGCGTCCCAAATAGAGGAATGGGTTCTGAGCAGGTGCTCCATCCCATTGATCAAATACACATCTATTAGAGTGTCATCCTGGGGGACTAAGTCTCCTCTCCAAAGTTTAGTAATTGTCGATCTACCTCTAGGAGTTGTTACTTGTTCCTCAGTTCCATGTCCATTTAAACTTGAAGTGTCATTTTCCTCACCACGCTCATTAATGATTTCCGGGTGTTCAGTGACCATGTATTGAATGTCTTGTTTATCCATGTACAGTCCTCCTATGTATTTGACTGCTGGTCTTGGCACTATGTAGGCCTCTGAAGCCTTCCTCAATCTGGCCACTGATCTGTTTAGACCATCTAAATAGATAGGGATCTCATTGTGGTTAGTGCTCACATATTCTAAGGAAGTTCTGTATTCGCCCTCAATGATGGACATCTGGCCAATCATGGGCACAGTGTTTTGCATATCCTCGGAAGCCATGGGGATTTCTCCTTCTGACTCACTGGAGGTCTCAGAATAGTGTGATCGGTTACTTGGTTCAGCAACACTCCCTACGGAAGAAATTACACTTCTTCGGCTCCCTAGGGTTCTTCCTGATCTCAAGTTCATTCACTTAAGAGCTCTACTCAAATCTTGTTCACCTTTAGTCTCTAGAGTTCTAAGTTATGATTTAGAAGTCTAGAAAGACTTGGGCTGGAATGTGACTGAAAGAGAAACTCCAGTCACGATACTTGACTCTCACGACCTCTGAAAAATCGACCGCTGACAAACGATACTTGAGAAACGATCGCTGGAAAACGACCTTTCCCCAAACGATCTCTGACTGGAAACGATACACGACCTCTCCACAAGACGATCTACGACCTCTGACCAAAACGACCGCTCACAAACGACACTTGATCAAAACGATCGCTGGAAATCGACACTTGGGTCTAACGATACTTGATCAAAACGATCGCTGGAAAACGATCTTTGACCAAACGATCTCTAGCAAAACGATCTCTGGCAGAAAGCGATACACGACCGACGATCTCTAGTAGAAACGATCGGTGATACTTGGGCTGAAACGATCTATGACCTCTCACTAGACGATACACGATACTCGAATATAAACGATCTACGACCTTCACTAGAAACGATCGACGATACCTCTCTGAAACGATATCGATCTTTGACAAGTGTCGCGATCTCCGCCAAACGATCGACGATCGACGACACCCGTGACAAACGATACACGACCCTTGACAAGTATCGCGATCTCGGGATAACGATACTTGACAAACGATACACGACCGACGACCTTTGATCAAAACGATCTCTAGCGAAACGATCTACGACCGCTGTCTGAAACGATCTCTAGCGAGACGATCTCTAGCGAAACGATCGACGACCTCTGTCTGAAAACGATCTACGATCTCTATCTGAAACGATCTACGATATCTATCTGAAACGATCTACGATATCTCACAAAACGATCGACGACCGCTGGGAAATATCGCGATACTCAACCGCAGGAGTAAAACGATACTCGACCGCAGGAGCAAGGCGATACTTGACCCTTTTTCAAATTTTTGTGTTGTTTTTTGAGATTTGGATGTTTCCCCCTTTCTCTCCTAGGTTCTCTCTCTTACCCCCACCCACTGTATCAATCAACAAACTACTTTTAACCCCCTGAAAGCCCAAACGACACTCAGCGCAGGTCGTTTTTTTCCTTGTGAAATGCTGAAATTTTTGAGCAAGGAGGTGGTTTAGTTTACCTTGGAAGCTCCCATGATCTCTTGGTCCAACTCCTTTGCACAGAACTCTCCCCTATTGCTTGCTTGCCTCAAAACGACCGCTGGGCTCACACGACACTCGATGCAGCTCTCCACGATACTTGTTCAACAAGTAACTTGAAAATGAAAAATTTTTTGGCTTTTATACTTGGGAATTCCTAGCTTACTGAAAAATGAAAATTCTTGAACAAACCTAAAGCCTACTCTACTCTCCACTCACTCCTATTCTACTTCTTCTACTCACTCCCCTAATCTATCAACTTACTACACACACTCCAAGAATGAGAAGTAGCAAGTGCGGTTGAAATTGACTTACCAAAGAAGAGAAGATTTCCGCTCCTCCACGTTCTTCAAAGCAAAAAGCTACTTACCATCACGCGAATGCCTCGGTTTGATTCGTCACTCCCCGGCAACGGCGCCAAAAAGTGTGTTGACCTAAGCTTCAACTTAGGGACTTGCGGAGAAAGAGACTATACCTCAATCCCCTCACAAGTGCATATAGTGGGGATACACGCTTTTAATTTATCAATCCGAAGAGTATACTAACCTAGCCGAGTGTATGAAGACATGCAAATGCGTAATGGTCAATGCAAAAGTATTACTCAAAAGTGAAAATGAAGAAATCACTTATCCTAACAAGCTTCAACTGTAGGTCAGGACGAAACGATACTTGGTGCAGCAGCCGTCAGTATTTTGGACTTTTCTCCTAGCTCCGAGCTCCAAACATAGCGAATAGCATATGCGTTTCGAAGCTCTCGAGAAGACGCATCCAATGGCAGTGGTTTCACGCAATTCCGACACTCCTACTTCAAGTTATGACAGAAATACTGAGTCGCGGGAATACTTTCCTACACTTCAGCACCTCCTACACCTCGCACACACCTCTCCTACAGCAAAGAAACACTCTCAAGGATAGATAACACTCACAAGCACTCTTTCCAAGCAATACACATGCATACAAGCTCACAAAGAAGAAGATGGAGAGGGAAGAAGACACAAATTCGAATTTCTGTCCTCTCTCTTCTCACAATGGCAAAAAGTCCTTTACAAAGAGTCACATTTGACTTATATACTAGTGCCCTAAAATGGTCCTTTCACACAAGTGACCGGCACTTTATTCACTAAGAGCTAATTTCCTACTATTTTACATGGGTAAGCTTCTATTCTTCTAAGGGAATGCATCTAGAGGACTCCTCTAGTGCCTTTACAAGGGAAATATATTACAAAAATGAATATGTTACAAAAATATCTGGTCCAAATCGGAAAAATTTTGGGGCCCGTCTTTTTCTCTGCTTTGTGCGCTCTTTGGCTCTGCAACACTCTCCCCCTCTTCGCCTCTGTCGTCCCTTGACAGTCTCGCTTCCTTTGACAGACTTTGCTTCGCGCACGCGCCCTGTGGTCAGTATTGTCTGCAGTTAAACAGACATGCAGATTCGATGGCCTTCTTGATTCAAGCTCTACTATTCGAGTGCCTGATGTAGTTGTCTTGCCTGTTGACTTGGGTTGCCACGCACGCCACCAGTTACTAGGAATGTGCTATTCTTAGTCACCCTCTTCAACTTTTCAGCCTCTACCCCTTTCTAACTTTTGGTCCTACTCTGATGTTTGAAAAATCCACTCCTCTGGACCCCGGGGTTTAGCTTTGTAGCCTGGTGCGTGCCCCTGCGGGGCTCTGTGCAGAGATGGGTGTTGCGCCCCTGCGGGGCTTCCTGCAGAGATGTATCTTTACATTTGTCTATCTTCAAATTTGCCCTTTTAGTGAAGCTGTTTCTTTCGTTGCTTTCTTTTTTTCCTTTTCTTACTCGTTTCGCCCTCAACACTTTGCTTATATTCAATTGCAAAAATGATGTATTTATCATAAAGTGATGTCTTTGATTACAAAAAGTGGCTTGTCTATTCAATGTTTTGTTGATTGAATAATTCATCGATAGTGAGCCGATCAAAAGATGATGATGCCTCTGATAGTCTTCCATATCTATTCTCATATGCATCAAGAGATATTTGTAAAATTTTCACTTGATTTTCTAAATCATCAATTCTGTTTTGTTGATCGTCAATTGTTCTTTATAATCTAGGAATTGTTAATTATTCATTTATAGTTCTGCTCCCTGTGATGATAAATCATGGATAAGGTTATGTTCTTCACATAACAGAATGTAGGTTCATTTTCAAGGAAGAGAACCTTCATGCCCTTGATTATGAAATTCTGCACGATTTTGAGGATGACCTTGTTGGAGATAGACTTCTGCGGAAGCACGCGAACAACACAAGGAAGAAGAAGAAGCTTGGAGCACAAACACACAATACTGAATGTATTACTAGAGAATGTACAAAGATAAGTAGCCCATTAGGGCAATAGGCGTATATACAAGCCAGGGGAAAAAAACCTCCTAACGAGGGAAAAAGTGCCCCGGCAGTCCTAGTGTGTTCACACACATCACTACCTAAATATATCAACAAATCCCCCCTGGGAGTGATGCGGTGAACAAGGAGCTGGCACTCATGTATAAGGAAGTGCCAAGCTCTGTGGAAATCACTCCACAAAAGGAAGTAAGCCCAAAGCTTTGCGAAAAGCTTCAAACTTCTCCCTAGGTAGAGCCTTGGTGAAAAGGTCTGCAATGTTCTCCTGCGTGGGCACATATGCCAAGCTGATCTCCCCAGCAGAGAACCTCTCCCTGACATAGTGATAATGCACCTCAATGTGCTTAGTGCGAGCATGGAACACAGGGTTCCTCGCAACTGCCAATGCGCTCTGACTGTCAGTGAAGATGGTGGTGGCAGAAGACAGACCAACACCCAAATCAGCCATAAGGCATCTGAGCCACACACACTCAACAGTCGTTGTGAAAGCTGCCCTATACTCAGCCTCACAACTGGAAGTGGCCATAGTAGGCTTCTTCTTGCTCAACCAAGATATACATGAGCTACCAAGCATGAAGCAAAAACCACTGGTGGACACACGAGTGTCATAGCAACCTGCCCAATCTGAGTTAGAAAAAGCATGCAAATCTAGTGGTAGTGATCCCCCCCCCCTTGGGATAAAACAACCCAAGTAGCCGAGTACCACTCAAGTAGCGAAAGATGCGCTTAACCGCCTTCCAATGCGTGACTCCTGGGCAATGCATAAACCTGCTCATCTGTGAGACAACAAACTGAATATCTGGCCGAGTAATGCATAAGTAAATCAAGCATCCAACAGCCTGCTGATAGAGAACAACATCAAATGCATCTCCAGCATCATGAAGACTCAATCGTAAACCTGTCTCCATAGGAGTGGCAATAGGCTTACAGTCTTCAAGGCCAAAATGCTGCAATAATGTGTCAATATATTTCGTTTGACACAAAGCCATTCCACCATCAACTTGCATAAACTGAATGCCCAAATAGTGATGCAAATGCCCCAAATCACACATCTCAAATGAGGCATGCAAATCAGCCTTGAAATCAACAATATGCTTCTCAATAGGACCAGTGAGCAGCATGTCATCAACATAGACAACAATGATCAAAAGCACATCATTAGCACGCTTAACATATAAGGTGCTTTCAGTTGGACTGTTCACAAAACCATGTGCAACCAGATAGGCATGTATCTTCTCATACCAAGCACGTGGTGCTTGCTTTAAACCATATAATGCCTTCTTTAACCTGCACACCTGGTTTTCATGCCCTTTCTGCACAAAGCCACGGGGCTCAAAAACATACACTTCTTCATGCAAGTCACCATTCAGAAATGCTGTTTTAATGTCCAACTCATGTACATTCCAACCATGATGGGCTGCAAGTGCACAAATGCTCCGAACAGTAGTCATACGGCATGTAGGTGCAAAGGTCTCATCAAAATCAATGCCTCTTTCTTGCGCATAGCCCTTTGCAACAAGCCTAGCCTTATACCTGTCAACTGTACCATCAGGTTTACGCTTCAGCTTGTATACCCACTTAGTGCCAATGGCCTTCTTGCCAGGAGGCAAGTCACATAAAGACCATGTACCATTCTTCATTATAGCATCATATTCAGATTGCATAGCAGCCATCCAATTTTCTGAATTTTGTGCTTCATCAAAAGAAACAAGCTCATTCTCATCACAGAGACTAGATGCAGCCATAGCATAGCAATCTGATGCAAAGGAGGCACTATGAGAGCCTGAACGAGTACAATATGACAAAGGTGCATCTAATTTGCTGTGACGCAAAGTCTGCACCAGCCATTTCGGCATAGTTTTTGCCTGCTCAATATCAGCTCTCTCATCAACAAGTGCATCATGTAAGTCTGCATCAGAAATAGAATGATCTGTATCATCATATGAAACCTGCAAGGGCTGAGAAGTTGCCTCATTAGGACCAGCACTAGATTGTCCACCTGTAAAAAGAGGCATCAACGTATCATACATGTCTTTGGAGCTAACAGATGTCTCCTTAGTACATGAAAGCAATGGCTGAATAGCATCTTTCACAAAGACAACATCACGGCTAACCAGAATGCATTTAGTCTGTGGATGATACAGACGATAGCCTTTACTTTCAGAACTGTACCCAACAAAAATACATTTTACTGCCTTATCATCCAATTTGTTGCGATGTTGTTCAGGCATTAATGCATATGCCAAACAACCAAAAACACGTAGATGAGCAACAGATGGCTTGCGGTCATGCCAAGCCTCATATGGAGTGATAGACTACAACGCTTTAGTGGGACACCTGTTCAGTACATATGCTGCACACATGACAGCCTCAAGCCAGAAACTATGTGGTAAAGCCTGACTTTTGACCATGCACCTCGCCATCTCCATGAGTGACCTGTTCTTTCGTTCAGCAACTCCATTCTGTTGAGGTGTATACGACAGTGTACACTGGTGTTTTATCCCACGTTCAGCCAGAAATGCATTAAAATCTGAAGACATATATTCCCCCCCTCGATCAGAACGGAGGGTGCCCATTTTACATGCTGACAGATTTTCAGCCAAAACCAAAAACTGTTTGAAGCACATGAACACTTCGGACTTTGCTTTGAGTGGATATACCCATGCATGCCTGGAAAAATCATCAATGAAAGTCACGAAGTAAAGGTAATTTCCAAAAGAGGGTTTCTGCATAGGACCACAGACATCACTATGTACAAGCTGCAATTTCTGCGTAGCCCGAACTGAACCATCTTTTGGAAAGGAAGAACGCTGCATTTTGCCCAAAATACAGCCTTCACAAACATGTTTTCCAGGTGCCTAAAGTTTGGGCAAAGAGGACACCATTTCAGATTTCTGCAGGCGTAACAAACTAGCAAAATTCAGATGACCAAAGCGTGCATGCCAAAGCTTTGCATCTGACATAGCCTGAGAATCATGAACTGCACATGCCGAATCCTTCACAGATCTTTCATAGTCTATGAGCTTATACAGCCCACGACATAAAATGCCAGAAGCAATAATCACATCACCATTTGAGAGATCATGGACTGTACACCAGTCATCAACGAATTTCACAACCAAGCCAATCTTGGCTAATGCAGAAACTAATAACAGGTTCTTTTTGATCCCTGGCACAAATAAAGCATCTGACAAAGTGAAAGAACTACCATTAGCAGTAGTCAGAATGATCTTACCAACTCTCATAACAGGATAAGAGGAGTTATTGGCGCATGTGACAGTATTCCCTGTAGGGGCAGGCTCGAGTGAAGAGAAGAAACTCCGCTGCGAGGTAATATGTTTGGTCGCCCCACTGTCAAAGTACCAAACATCTGAGTCTACTGCAGACATGCACCGATCATGAGAAGATGGGTCAAAACTGCAGACAGTAATAAACGCCCATTCTTCTTCCTGCACAAGATTTGCAGACTCTGTTTTTGGTGTAGAGGCCTCTGCAACAACCATTCCAACCTCTTTCTTCTTTGCCTCTTTAGCAGCCAGTTTTGGACAGTTCTTTATGATATGATCATTTCCTTTACAGTACTTGCAAAACAATTTCTGCTTTTCTGATTTCTTCTCATCTTTATCCTGGTTCTTCGATTGTGCAACATTTGCAGATTTCTACTTACTAGTAGAAGAGCTCCATTTTCCTTTGCCCTTCTGACTAGCCAGGAAAGCTTGATCTGCAACATGCATAATGGACTTGTTCTGCCTGGACTGATCTTCCTGCAACAGAACAGAGACTAACTCCTTTAAATAGACTTAGCAAGCTTGCTAATTCAAGTTAAAAATCTTCAAATGGTGAACTGAAGACTGAGAACAACTTTTAACAAAATTCGGAACATGCCTGCCATTCTCGGGGCTCTGGAGAGATAGACCAATGAGCAGTAAAATAGAGATTTCTCCCATATTACAAATCCAATGGCCATGAAAATTTATATTCGGAAAGTAGACTCTAAGAGCTATTCAAGGCACATTAAAACATTGAAAAGGGATGAGTATAGTGCGAGTTATGAGCTTTTGAAGTTACTACTCTGAGTGAGTATAACAGAGAACAAAACAAAGAAGTAGATAATGATAAATGTATAGATTCACATATGATTACAACCACATTGGCAATGAATATTTGTACAATGGGAGTAGAATGATAGAGCTACAGAGTAATCTCTTCAATCTCTACAAAATGACATGAAGTGGTCACGTACAAGGCTTGCTAATCGCCTCTTCCTTCTTGCTCTTTTTATAGCTATTCTTGGAGGGAGTTTTGAATTCGAATTCAAATGGCTCCACCTAAAAGTGATCCCCAAAGTTAGGAGATATTCCCTCAGCTCAAAAATTCATGGTTTTAGGTAGTTAGAGCCATGACTTTGCTTTTACATCATGGATGAGGTAAGCTATCCTTTTCCTTTTTCTTTTTTCAATTACAAGAGATAGAATGTACTCTTTTACAAGAGGTGTTCACATGACTACACATGTGACTTACAAATGATCATAATATCAAGCATATTAAGCATGTAAGCTTGGGTAAAATTCACCAACAGCTCCGGCTCAAGCCTAACATGCTTGGCCTCCAAATAAGTCTTCAATTTTCCTTGATTTCCTGCAAGCCAATCATCAACTTGAATCTACTTAACTTTGTACCATCAAGGGCTTTAGTCAACATGTCTGCACATTGCATATCTATAGAGACATAGGATAGTTGAATATCCTTGTTCATTAGCTTCTCCCTCACATAATGGTAGTGGACTTCAATATGCTTGGTTCTAGCATGGTATACCGGATTAGTTGCAAGATGTAATGAGCTTGTGTTGTCACCAAAAATATGAGGTGTTGAAGAATGAAGTCCAAGATCTGTGTACAAAGACTTTAACCACATGATTTCTTGAGTTGCATTAGACAAACCTCTATATTCCGCTTCAGTCGAAGATAATGCCACAGTTGGTTGCTTCTTGGATGACCAAGAATGATTTTTGATCTTGCAAATGATATATACCCGGATGTGCTTCTTCTATCATCTCTAGATCCGACCCAATCCGCATCTGAGTAGACTTTTAGCTCAATATCTAAAGTAAATGAATAAAATAGACCTTCATTCATGATCCGCTTTAGGTACTTGGGGACTCTCTTGGCCGCTTCCATATGTGGTCTTCTCGGCTTATGCATAAACTGACTCAATATGCTAACACTATAGCATATATCCACCCTTGTGAGTGTTGCATAGTTCAAACTTCCAACCAAGCTTTGATAGCTTGTGATGTCTTCAATTGGCTCTCCTTCATAAGCACTAAGCTTATGATTTTTCTCCATAGGTGTACCTGCACACTTGGTATTTTCCATCTTGAACTTGACGAGCATTTCATGCACATACTTCCTTTGTGTGATGTATATACCTGAACCTGTGTAGATTAACTCCAATCCAAGGAAATAAGTGAGTGGTCCGAGGTCACTTATTTTGAACTCCTCCTTCATTTGAGTCTTTACCTGTTTGATTCCTTCAAGATCATTGCCTGTGATAATAATATCATCAACATACACACATAAATAGATCACTTCAGATCCATTCCTCTTTATGAACAAAGAGGTATCCGCCTTGCTAGCTTTGAATCCTTGGTCTGCAAATAAGTTACCAATATGAAATTCCAAGCTCTTGGAGATTGCTTCAATCCATACAAAGCTTTCTTTAGTTTGCATACATAGTTAGGATGATGTGCATCCTCATATCCAGGAGGTTGTGCCATATACACTTCCTCAAAAATCCATCCGTTCAAGAAAGCATTCTTTACATCAAGTTGATAGAGCTTCCAATTTCTAGATGCAGCAAGACTAATGAGAACCCTAATTGTAGGCATTTTTGCAACAGGAGACAAAGTCTCCTCATAATCAATACCATGGGTTTGAGCAAACCCTTTAGCAACTAACCTTGCTTTGTGTCTATTTATACTTCCATCTGGATTCCTCTTGATTTTGGATATCCATCGAGATCCAATTACCTTCATAGATGGCTTGTAGGGTACAAGCTCCCAAGTGTCATTCTCCTTCAAGGCTTCCATTTCTTCATCCATTGCATCTCTCCAAGCTTTCTTTCTTTGTGCTTCTTTGAATGTGGTAGGTTCTTCATTGGTTGAATCCTTTGCAATGTAGATTGAGTGCTTGGTGACCAAAGAAGTATCATAACCAAACCCCTCTGGTTTCTTCTTTTCCCTTGAAGACCTTCTAAGTTGTTGATGTGAGCTCTCGGGTCCATATGTAGCATCTTGCATCTTTGCTTTACCTTTGTTCTTCCATAGCTTTAGTCTTTCCAAGTCTTCTAGGTCAATCTTCGAATCACTTTCTTCAATTTGCTTTGGCTCCTTTGGTTGAAGTGATGGAAAATCTTCATCCAAGTCATAAGGCAGCTTCAGTTTCCTGTCATCATCAAACAATGATTTTTTTTCATAAAAAATTACATCCCTACTCACAAAAAATCCTTTATTAGCTGGATTGTACAATCTATATCCTTTTTGGTTTTGATCATAACCAATGAATACACACTTCTCTGCCTTGGGATCCAATTTCCCTCTTACTTGAGAAGGAATGTGTGCATAGGCTATGCATCCAAAGCTTTTACAATGATCTAGACTAGGTCTTCTTCCATTCCACACTTCATATGGACTTGTTCCATCTAGTGACTTAGATGGAATTCGATTTATGAGATATGTGGCTGTAGACATAGCCTCTGCCCATAGGTAGTTTGGCAATCCCTTTTCGTTGAGCATGGACCTTGCAGCTTCGACAATAGCTCTGTTTCTCCTCTTTGCTACACCATTGAGTTCGGGTGTATACCTTGTAGTGACTTCCTTTTTAATGCCTCTTTCATGCAAGAAGGCATCAATTTCAAAAGAGAAGTATTCTCCTCCACCATCTGATCTGAGTCTTTTCAAAGTCCTGCCTGTTTGGTTTTCAACAAGAGCAATATACTTCTTAAAGCAATTAAAAACTTCATCCTTGTGCTTCATGAAAAACAGAATGGTCCACCTGCTACAATCATCTATGAAAGGCACATAATATCTTGAGCTTGATATAGATGTCTCTTTACTTGGACCCCACACATCCGTGTGCACTAGGTCCAAAGGATTTTGATACATATATCCTTTCTTATTGAAAGGTTGTCTATGAGCCTTGCCGAGTTGACAAGCTTCACACTTATAAATCATGTGTTGCCTTGTGATATTAGGCAAACCAAGTACACTCTGGTCCCTGCAAATTTGTTTGAGTGTCCTCTCACCAATGTGAGCAAGCCTTTTGTGCCATATCTCCAACTGTGTTAGAGTTTGAGATCCATAGATAAACAAAGCTATGTTCTTTGTGTCTTCCACTTCAAAAGTGAAAAGCCTTCCTGTCTTTTCTCCTTTGGCAATCCTTCTAAAGCCTTGCCTTGGGTCTTCAACATGTGCTCCAAATCGGCTGAATCTAACCTGCAATCCTTTTTCAACAATCTGTCCAACACTTATTAAATTTTTGGTAATTGTAGGGACATACAAGACTTTGCTTAAGAGGTTCATATTCCCATCTGATGTCTTCACATTACCTATCTTCTCCACTGAGTGATTTGTGTCATCTCCTGTCTGCACTTCATGCTTGTTATGAGGATCTTCCAAATCAGAAAGTAAAGCCACATTTCTTGCTACATGGTTTGAGCATCCCAAATCAATGTAAAATATGTGATCATCATCCTTACCCTTCTTCACTAATAGATTCATAATCACTAATGAATGTTCTTGACTTTGGTCCTCTGCATAGTTATTGTAGTCTCTTCTTCCTCTATGGCCATTTTGATAGTTGTTGTTGTTGTAATTGTTGTTTTTGTAATTGTTGTTGTTGTAGCCTCCATTGTATCTGCCTCTATTTGATCCATAGACACCTCTATTGGATCCTCTTCCTCTTGAGTTCCTCAGGTTCCTGAAACATTCTTCAGTAGTATGATTAGATAAGCCACATATATTGCAAGGTTGAGATGATTGGAATCTCCCCCTGCCTTGCTTTCCACCTCTGCCTCTTCCTCTAGCTCTTCCTCTACTTGCAAAGTTTGCTTGGAAAGAGCTACCTTCATCTTCATTCTTCCTATTCTTTGACTTGTCCTTGACCTTAGATTTATCAGAATATAAGGAAGAAGTTTGATTACCTCTTGAGGACTCACCACCTTTGCTAACCTTTGCTTCATGAGTGAAGAGTTGGCCCATGAGTGTGTTGAGGTCGGGTACATGCATATCCATGTATAAATCCATGGCTGTTGTGAATGACTCCCACTTGTCATCTGCTTTGATTCTATTTATGATTTGTCTAATGATTTGCTCCTCTTCAGTTACCTCTCCAATGCTTCCAAGTTGGTTAGAAATCTCCATCTTTGTGACATAATCAGTCACACTTTGCTTCAGGGTTTTTTTCATTGTTGTGAACTCCATCCACAATTGGTTCTTCCTTGCTCGAGTCTTGGAGGAGAAGAAAGAAGCAAGCGCATTCTAGGTCTCTCTTGATGTCTTGCATCCCTTGACATGAGGTAAAAGAAAATCAGAGATTGAGTTTAGAATATAGGACCTTGCAAGTGCATCCTTCGAACACCAATTTGAAAGTCCTTCCACTTCTTCATGTGATGGTTGCCCTTTGTTCCTCATAGTTGGCATTGCTTCATCTCTGGATATGAATCCATATAGATTCCTCCCTTGAAGGTTAGCCTCCATCCTTAGAGACCATGTCGGGTATTTATTTCGATCCAATTTGTCAATTGTTGATGGAAATCCATCTCCCATGTTGCTTGACTATGCTCTGATACCACCGTGAAGAGATGGTGGATGCAATCCAAAGATGAGTTGGTGCTGCTACAACCGGCTTGACACCATCCAACTGAGACTTCAGAGTTGATTAGTAGACCCTTTTAGCTTCCTAAATCCACCAAAATATCAGCCAAGTACTTTGGAACATGTATCTCAAAAGTTTCACTCAAGACAAACTAGTTGCGAAATGACTAGCTCCCAAAACTTGCTATTTTTGGACATACACCTGTTGGAAAAAATGAATAGTGCTCTCAACCTGGTAGGAATTCGATAAATTCCTTTTGGGAATAGCAAATAGACTTAGCAAGCTTGCTAATCCAAGTTAAAACACTTCAAATGATGAACTGAGGAATGAGAACAACTTTTAACAAAATCTGGAACATGCCCGCCATTCTCGGGGCTCTAGAGAGATAGACCAGTGAGAAGTAAAATAGATATTTCTCCCAGATTACAAATCCAATGACCATGAAAATTTATATGCAAAAAGTAGACTTTAAGATCTATCCAACGCACATTAAAACATTGAAAAAATGGATGAGTATAGCATGAGGTATGAGCTTCTAAAGTTACTACTCTGAGTGAGTATAGCAGAGAACAAAACAGAGAAGTAGATAATGATAAATGTATAGATTCACATATGATGGGAGTAGAATGATAGAGCTATGGAGTAAGCTCTTCAATCTCTACAAAATGACATGAAGTGGTCATGTACAAGGCTTGCTAATTGCCTCTTCCTTCTTGCTCTTTTTATAGCTATTCTTGGAGGGAGTTTTGAATTCGAATTCGAATGGCTCCACCTAAAAGTGATCCTCAAAGTTAGAAGATATTCCCTCAGCTCAAAAATTCATGGTTTTAGGTAGTTAGAGCCACGACTTTGCTTTTACATCATGGATGTGGTAAGCCATCCTTTTCCTTTTTCTTTTTTCAATTACAAGAGATAAAATATACTCTTTTACAAGAGGTGTTCACATGACTACACATGTGACTTACAAATGATCATAATATCAAGCATATCAAGCATGTAGGCTTGGGTAAAATGCACCAACAACATGTACATCTTTTGTATTTGGATCTACTGTTGGTACCTCTCCTTGTTCAATCGTGTCCGGTCTTACTTTCTTTCCTCTCTTAATTTTTTGATAATGTAAATCTACAAATTTGATTTTATCAACAAATCCAGGCATTGTGGTGGTATCGAATGCCGATGACTCTTCTACTTTGATTATCTATCCAAAGATATGAGTGAGATCTTTGGACATTTGCTCATCTAATACTTGTGCTCCTCCTGATACACTATCAAATTTATCTTTAATATTAATATATGATGTTCTAAATAGTTGTTCAATGAAATCTTTACCTGCCACTTGTGCAACTATAAAAAATAGACTATAAGATAAAATTGAATCAAAATTGATATTTAAATTTTAAACATTAGTCTAATTCATAAAAGAAATAATAAAAAATAAGTCTCATAAATAAAATGATAGACACTTAAATACATTTTAAGTACATGTATAAATAGATACATCAGTAAGTGTATGGATAGATAAATCAATAGTATGTGTAGAGAAATGATGGAAATATGGATAGATAGTTAGATAAGTAGATATATAATTAAATAGAAAGCACAATTAAAGGGTTGACATAGGCGAGATAAAAACTATGCATAAATGGTTGGTTCGAACTTGGAGAGATAGGAAATTAGATGCACCTTTGTCACGTCATGCTCGTTTATGCTCTCATAGTGGTTATTTTGCATCATAGTGTTATGAAATGATTGTCTCTAGTCTTTGTGATGAGAATGATCATGATTCTTTTGATGAAGCATAAAATTCACTTAATTGGATGGTTGGTATGCAATCAAAATATGATGCTATTATGAAGAATGGTACTTGGGCATTCAATTTATGCAAGTTGATGGAGGAATAGATTTATGTCAAACAAAATACATTGACACATAATTTTAGCATTTTGTCCTTGAAGATTGAAAACCTATTACCACTCCCATGGAAACATGTTTACAGATTGCCTCTTCACGATGTTAGAGATGCATTGGATGTTGATCTCTATCAATAAGCTGTTGGATGCTTGATTTACCAATGCATGACTCGATTTAATATTCAATTTTCTATCTCTCAGATGAGTCGATTTATGCATTGCCCAAGTATCAAGCATTGACGGGTAGTTAAGTGCACCTTTTGCTACTTGAGTGCTATTCGACTATGTGGATTGTTTTATCTTAAGGGGATCATTATCAATAGATTTGTATGCTTTTTTTGACTCAAATTGGGTTGGTTACTATGAGATGTGCGTCCATTAGTGGTTTTTGCTTCATGCTTGGTAGCTCATTCATATACTGGTTGAGCATTAAGTAGCCTATTTTGGCCACTACTAGTTATGAAGTTGAGTGTAGGGCAACTTTAATAGCAACTGTTGAGTGTGTGTGGCTTAGACACCTTTTGGTTGATTTGGGTGTTGGTCCGTCTTCTACCACCACCATATTTATTGATAGCCAGAGCACATTGGTAGTTTTGAGGAACCCTGTGTTCCAGGCTCATATAGAGCACATTGAGGGGCACTATCATTATGTGAGGGAGAGATTCTCTAATGGACATATTAGTTTGGTTTATGTGCCCACATAGGAGAATGTTGCACATCTTTTGATAAAGGCTCTACCTAGGGAGAAGTTTGAAGCTTTTCACAAAGATTTGGGCTTACTTTCTTTTTGTGTTTCCATGTAGCTTGGAGCTTCTTTATATGTGGCTGCCAACTCCTTCTTCACTACATCACTCAGAGAGGGGATTTGTTGATATATTTTTGTACTGATGTGTGTGAATACACTTAGGACCGTTGGGGCATTTTTTTCCTCTTTAAGAGGTTTACACCCTAGATTGTATATACAACTAGAACCCTAACAAGTCACTTATCTTTGTAGGTTCAATTGGTAATAGATTTTGTGCTATGTTGTTCTCCAAGATTCTTCTTCTTCCTTTTGCTGTTGTGTGCTTCTACAAGCCTTAACACCAACACAGAACTTTGCTAAAATTTTCACAAAATTTGATACTTGCTCATAAGGGGAATTTTTGGCTCTTGGGGTCATATTTTTGAAGTATGAGTGATGCTTGGTCACTTCTACTTTCATCAACATTCTAGTGAGTTTATGGCACCATGACATCAGAGGTTTCAATCATATTTGGCCGATCAAGTTCTAGTGAAAGCGTATCCAAAAGAGCTACATTTGGCAAAGAAAAGACCACTTTGAGATTCACAAGTTTGATGCCACCAACTTCTCTTTGTGGAAGAATCACATTATTAATGTCTTGGTTTAGAGAAGGTAATGGAAATCCATTAGTGGCCTAACAAAACAAGTTCTTGATATGGATGATGATGATTGGAAGGAGATCAAATGACTATGTCTATAGTTTATTTACACCTTGTGGATAGAGTTTAATTTCTTTGTTCTGTATTATGAGATGATAGATGATGTTTTTAAAAAGCTTTTGCTTCGTCACTTTCATAGATGATGGTACTAGAAAGGTTTGGGTGTATCCTATCAAGTCTAAGGATGAGCTATTCCCTACTTCCATGACATGGTTTGTTTTAGTAAAGATTGAGAATAGAACTAAGCTTAAGGCTTTATGTTCAGATAATGTAGGAGAGTATACCTCGAAAGAATTCAGCCATCTTTGTTAGTGTAGGGAAATTTGAAGAGAGCTTAAAGCTCCCTATATCCCAATATAAAATGATACATATGAAAGGATGAATATAATTATTGAAAATAGAGTGGTTTCTATCTTACATCATGCAAATCTTTCGTAAGGCTTTTGGGTAGAATTAGTGTTGATTGTAATTCATGTGACTAACCTTTCACCTAGTATTGCCAAAGGTTTGAAAGTGGCATAATAGTTATGGATAAGGCAGTTTCTACATTGTGATCACCTTCTTATGTTCATGTTCCAAAGAACTTGAGACAAGTTAGGCAAAAAATGCAAAAAATGCATTTTTCTTGGATATGGAGGAGATGGACAGATTGGATATCATTTATGGGATCTTGATAGAAGTTTAGTGATCAAAAGTAATGATGTAATTTTCCATGAAATGAAGATGCACAAAAAACCCATGAAAGAGAAGGAAGTGAGAACATTCATATTTTAGGATATTAGTCATCCTACTGGTATGCATAAGCCTATGAAAGAAACGGTTTTTCATGAAATGTTTAACAATAGTATGTCTATGCTCCTAATCAATAACCGTTGAGATGATCTTCATGCGTCTCATATCCACTTGATATTTTTATTATGAGATTGGATTTTCTCATGACAGATGCTCGTGAGCCTTCTTGTTATAATAAAGCTATGCAAATAGATGACTGTTTCAAGTGAGAGCGTACCATTGATGATATATTAACCCTAACAAGTTACTTATCTTTGCACATTTAGTATTGTGTGTTGTGCTCCAAGCTTCTTCTTCTTCCTTGTGCTCTTCGCATGCTACCGCAAACCTCAAACTCCAACATTTGGTATCAGAGCAGGTCCTTGCTTCATCTAGGGCATCATCGACACCCCTCCGGTCATATTCTCAAAATCGCATGAAAATTGGTGAACATACTCAGGGTGATTAGGAGTTCAAAACAACTTTGCTCTGTGTTGCCAAAATTGCGATCTGAGCTCATTTCAGCCTCTGAGCAGACTATCATAGCATCTATGTAGGCAATTTTGCCTTTTTGTACCAAAGATATATACAAGTTTTGATTCCCTAGTATAAGTATCTTGAAGTCTGCTATAGGTTTAGTAGAACTTGATAGGGTAGTTCTGTTCAACTTTTTAAGATACAATCATTTTTTTGCATCAGGGTATTTTAATCAGTGGCCATGGATAAAAGCAGTGATGTATTCTGTATGTTGGCTATTGAGGATAAGTTGGATGGCACCAATTACCCATTATGGGGTTACATGATGCATCATGTATTGGCTACAAAAGGACTATGGAATATCGTGTAGGGTGTTGAAAAATGTCCTATTACATTTGCAAACATAGTTGTTGAAGGTGATGCAGATGGCATTGAAGATGGTGATATTCTTGAGGTCCTTGTTCATGCTGTGGTTCTTGCTGCACCTACTATAGAGCAACTTTGTTGGGATGGCAGAGGTTCTCAGACACATGCATTGATAACCTTGTCTGTCAAACCTACCATTGTTTTGTTGCAAGAAGATCAGTCTAGGCAGGACAAGTCCATCATGCATATTGCAAATCAAGGTTTCCTGGCCAATCAAAAGAGCAAAGGTATATGGATCTCATCTACTAGTAAGAAAAACTCTACTAATTTTGCACAATCAAAGAAAGATGATAGAAATGAGAAAAAAACACAAGAGCAAAAATTGTTTTGAAAATATTGTAAAGAAAATGATAAGGTCATAAAGAGCTATCCAAAACTAGCTACAAAAGAGGCAAAGAAGAAAGAGGTAGGAATGTTTGTTGCAGAGGCCTCTACACCCAAAACAAAGTCTACTAATCTTGTGCAGAATGAAGAATGGGCATTTACTACTGTTTGCAATTATGACCCATCTTCTCATGAACAATGCATGTCTGCAGTAGACTTAGATGTTTGGTACTTTGATACTAGGGTAGCCAAACATATTACCTTGTAGCGCAATTTCTTCAGTTTAGTTGATGGAGTTGGTAAGATCATTTTGAGTACTACTGATGGTAGTTCTTTTTATTGTCAGATGCTTTATTTGTGCCAAGGATCAAGAAAAATCTATTATCAGTTTTAGCATTAGCCAAGATCGGCTTGGTTGTGAAATTTGTCAATGGAAAATGTACAGTTCATGATCTACCAAATGGAAAAATCATTATTGCTTCTGGCATTTTATGTTGTGGGTTGTATAAGCTCATAGATTATGCAAAATTTGTGAATGATTTAGCATGTGCAATTTAGGATTCTCAGACTATGTCAGATGCAAAGCTTTGGCATGCATGCTTTGGTCATCTGAATTTTGCTAGTTTGCTATGCTTGAAAAAATTTGAAATGGTGTCCTCTTTGCCCAAACTTGAGGCACCTGGTAAACATGCCTGTGAAGGCTGTGTTTTGGGCAAAATACAACATTCCTCGTTACCAAAAAATGGTTCGCTATGAGCTACTAAAAAATTGTAGCTTGCTCACAGTGATGTTTGTGGTCTAATGCAAACACCTTCTTTTGGGAACTATCTTTACTTCATGACTTTCATTGATGATTTTTCTAGGCATGCATGGGTATATCCATTGAAAGAAATATCCGAAGTGTTTATGTGCTTCAAACAATTTTTGGTTTTGGCTAAAAATATGTTAGCATGTAAAATGGGCACCCTCCATTCTAATTGGGGGGGAGGGGGTATATTTCTTCTAATTGTCATGCACTTTTGGCTAAGTGTGGGATAAAACATTACTGTATAGTGCCGTTTACACCTCAACGGAATGGAGTTGTTGAAAGGAAGAACATCACTGTTATCCTTTATGGAGTATTGGGATGAGGGTTTAATGCCTTGAGGATTTAATGTGTTTTGATTTAGCAGGTGAAGATCCATAAGGGTGTGAATGCACATGGACTTATTCAAATATTTTTGGAGATACTTAGAAGAATACTTTTGGAAGATATTTATTTTTAGAACAAAGTAATTTTAGTTATATATTTGTAAAACAAATAATCGATCGGTTTAGAAAGCGTTGTTTTTGTAAAAATAGAAAATTACGAATTTGTAAATAAAACAAAAGTATGCTTTTCAAAGTGAAGCCCTCATGTATCTTCTATTCAGGACGTAATATGAATTTCCTATAAATACACATGCTCTGATAGACCTGTCCATCAAAGTATGTGGGGGGAGATTGTACCCAATTTGGTGTCGTCTCTTGTCTCTTTCTATCTCTGAGTACTTTTGTGTGATTGTGTTTCTATACTATCCTCTGTGTTCGTGCGTCTGCAGGATCCAATTTTCAACAGTGGTATCAGAGCAAAGGTGTTCGTAGAGCTGATTTTGTTTTCTTCTTGTCGTCATCTTCTTTGCATCCATCTGCATTTTCTTTCATCGTCAACTTGGCGCGAGTAGCGCAGTCATCCTCAGGTTGCCTACACACATGAATTAGACGAGAAGGAGATCTCTGCATTCAGGTACTCACTCTCCCTCTGAAGCACCACAAAGCTATCATGCCTGCTCAAGAACACAAAAATTTCGAAGGCTTTCTCTTTGCGGTATGTGCGCAGATGAAGATCGCTCACGTGAGACTTTGCTATGGATACCTGTGATGAGCGACACTAAAGGATCCAGGTATCTCGTGACTTCTTATCTAGAGGCAGCCCACGAGCCACAACAGAAGATTTTATCATTTTTTTTATTGAAGAGCTCAGGAATACATTCCCGATGGAGGATCTCTGACAGAGCAACACTCATCAAAGACCCCCACGTGGTTTGTTTGGAACTCGCCTGCTTTTCAGCCCACGAGTTGCTCAGAGAGAGCAATCTATGAACTTAGTACAAGCACTGCATGTATGTATAGTATTTTTGCTTTGAACAATGCATATGGGATCTTGCCCTCTCTTGCGGGCCCTTCACGCTAAGTAGCAGCCTCTTCAACCTCGAGGAGGCCAAAGAGAAAGCAAACTCCGCTTCAGAGCTACAGAGAATAAGAGTCTCTCTTGCTTTGATGGTAATGCTTAGTTGATCATTTGCCATGATTTAAAGCATGGCAGATTCAGCATACTGTCTATTACACACCTACAAAATTTCATTAGCATTACTTCTCAGAACTGTGAGATATTAACATATCTTTGCTCACTGGTCTGTTGAATGTTGCGGCCCATAAATGTTGGGATGATGCAATGATTTGCTAAACATCTTTCTATGTGTGTAGTCCATCATTTTTGATGAAATCACTCATGATTGATAGCTTACTAAGTTAACTAGAGTTCCCCAAAAGGAATTAAGCTAATTGCTGCTATGCTCAGAGAACTATTCAAAACATTGAATAGGTGTAGGAACTAAAATAGTAACTTTTTGCTCTTGGATCAACCTCCTACCTATTTGTTCTAATCCATTGATTAGTGGATCATCTTCCAAGCAACATATATGAGTATTTATCTTCATTAGCTAGCAAAAGAGGCCCACTACACTCTCTAGATATCATTCTTAGCAAGTGTGAAGCGAGATCTAGCAACAACACTTCATGTCTTGTGACTATCCACCATCTCCTACAATAGTGGTATCAGAGCAACAACAAGCAAGATGGGAGATGGATTTCCATCCTTCATTGACAAATTGGACAGAAACAAATACTCGGGATGGTCTCTTAGGATGCAACCCTACCTTCAAGGGAGAAGTCTATATGGATACATCTCAAGAGATGAAGAGATGCCAATCTTCAAGAGCAAGCATCAACCTACAACGGAAGAGCAAGAAAGGTTGACCACATGGTGTGCAAAAAATGCTCTTTCCAGGTCATATCTACTAAACTCAATCTCTGATTTCTTGTTACCACATATTAGGAATTGCAAGACCTCCCAAGAGACTTGGGAAGTGCTCTCATCATATTTCTAATCAAATACAAGAGCTAGGAAGAATCAGTTATGGATGGAGTTCACAACTTTGAAGAAAAAACCAAAGCAAAGAGTGGCTGATTATGTAACCAAGATGAAAGATGTGGCCGACCAACTTGCAAGCATTGGAGAGTAGATAGAAGAAGAACACATAGTGAGGCAGATCATTAATGGAATCAAGGCTGACGATAAGTAGACTTGATGCACATTGGCATTTTTCATGCAACGTGAGAAGGATCTCTATTCATCATATAAAAACTTCATCAAAATTGTTTAAAAGCTATGGAGACAGAACCTAAAAAGTCTACCCGCCCAACAATCCAAAAAGTCTTTTTCAAGGATGATAAGATCTAGATGGGAGAAGTGTTACACTCAATGACAATCACATAAAATTTACCAAAAGTTTTGTAGTTTGAAGAGTTGTAAATATGTTGGCAATAGCTTTCATAGATAAGGGAAAAGTATTCTTGAATAAAATTACAAAAGAAGAGATATTCTAGAGTAGTATTTGATGTTATTATAGTAAGGCCAAGCCTCTCACTTGTAAGGAAATTTTAGTATAGCTTGAGGATGTTTGAGGGAGCTTGAAGTTGATCATAGGGAAGCTTGGCAAGACATATATCCATCACATGTGCTTACAATCTTAGAGTAAAACTAGGTATATGTCTACACTTTACCAATTGACTTATTGAAAGTGTACAAGCATGCCCTTTCAAGCCTTTTACTTTAGAGAAATTTTGTTGGTGTGAGCTCTTATTCTTTCAAGATTCATGAATAGTCTTTTTTCCCTTCTTCATCTACAATTTTCAAATATTTTGTGGGTTTTGATGCTTGCTTCTTTCTTTCATAGACATTATCTACCTTGATGCTAAAGTTTTGTGGAGGTTTCTCAAATTTCAAGCTCTATCTTGTGTGAAATTCATGAAATTCTATTTGCTATGATAACATTTTGGCTTTTCTTAGTAAAATTTATTGTCTTTGTCTTTCTACGTTTTTACTTTTTTTTTCCCCCTATGGATACTTGTAGCTTTTCTTGTTAGCTTTGTTTTAATCTACATACATGGAATTTGTTCAAGACAGAGATATGAACATTTTATGGTTGTCTAATTTCACCTGATTGCTTGAGTGGGCACCTTTTTTTTGGGAAATAAGATCATAGATCATTGACCTCAAATTGTTGATCATAAATCGTGGATCATACATTATGCATGATAGAACATTAATTATGATCACAAATCACTAATCATGTGAGTGGCCATAGATCATTGATCATGCATACTAGTGGTTGATTGAATGGATTGGTGATTGATCACTTGGGATATTGACAAGGGGCCTTCCATCACATCTACTTATAGTGTCCACGGGCAACTAGAGTGGGTCTACTCTTGGTGTATCAGTTGATTAAAGGTTTATGAGTTCACCATCTTATTACACATTGACAATAGGTTAGGATACTTCTTCAATACACATCCACTGGTATAATTTGTTAGTTCATCCCCTTTCAATATTGGTAATTTTATGGCCTCACTCATGGATATTCTTCTAATAATGAAGGACCTCTATCTTCTTTTTTATAACTTCTTTGCATGTTTTTTTAACATGTATGGGAACACTGTGTCTCCTTCCTTCACCCCTTTATCTTTGATTGTGTATCGTAGTTGTTTCTTTATCATTCCTTGGTTGCATATATCCCTATTATACTCTTAATCTCATGTTTTACAAACGTTTCAAAGAATACAATTAATTTGACATCTGATGCACAATCCATTCATATGCTTTTGCCACAAATTGATGAAGTAGATGTGTACATTGAGGAAGAAAAAGGACTAGGTTCTCGATTGAAGGTTGTAATCATTGTTGAGCTGTCATGGATGACTCCTGTCTTAGAAATTTTAGTTATGAATGCCTTGCAAAGTTGATCTATGTTTTGGAAATTATGTATACTTAGTGGTTGGAGCCATCCGAGGACCGTTTCCTTCAAGGTGAGTCCAAAGGATTTGTATTGTATGAAGAAGTCATACACTTGCTCAACCCTTAGCATTTATTTGAATTTGGAGCGTGTGCATGAGGATCACATTATCCCTCATAATATTCTTGCATACATTTTTTCACTTGGGAAGGTATGATCCTTCTACCAAAATATGGTATGATAATCTGCATTTGTGGCATTTGAGATTGTTGTGCCAAGGCTTGAGAAATAGGTAGGGCTTCTGACATGATAGGCATTGCTGGACTAGTGGAGATATCGGATATGGCATTTGAGGTGATCATTGTGGAAATGTAGGGGGAATAGTAGATTGAGGTGGTGATGGCATACTTGGCATTAGCAAGCTCATAGAATTGTCATAAAAGACATAGTGGGCATAGGGTGCCATGTTCTAGTCATGTTCAACAGTACGGAGGCAAATGTTGTCAATGGAATCAAGACTACCATTGTCTAAGCTACCAAGATATGAGTGGATGGAATAACTATAGTGGTATTGATAGACGCCACACTTGAAGCATGTGCTACAATGGTAACTATAGGGTTGGTTGGAATCATCAAAACTAAGGGGTTGAGATTCCTAGGACCGCTGGTTAGAGTGACTATTGTCCTTAGAGTGTCATTCACAAAAACTGATAGGCCATGATATGAGCTACACAAAATTTTTTGGCCACAATATGTGTGCTCAAAACCCAAATTCACTCACTTCCCAAGAGTAATTGCCCTAGAGCAATCTTTGGTGGAATTGGGACTTCTTTGGAAATTTTCTTATTCCTCTTTGGTTTGGCATTATTCCATTATTCCTTAGGGTAGTAACAACCTTGGGCATTAAAACCTTGAAAAATTGGACACTAAGTACTTCCATTCAATTGTTTTCATGAGATACAGAGTTTAGTCCTCATGTAAAATAAAGCTCCTAAATGATCGATGAAATGGTAGAGGTCTTGACCAAGAAATTGAACCTATACGGCACTAAGCCTCCACCTAGAAAGTGCTTGTATTGTGAAGGAGATCATTCATCACATGTGTGTAATTAGAAACCACCTTGTCTACTATAACCACAACTTCAATATATGAAAATTAGCAGAAGTGGACCAATTACTTAATTATTGAGTATTTTATAAATTAGCAACCAATCAAGAAATACCTTACATAGCCAAGACAACATAAGAATAGACCAATTATGGGGAATTATCAAGCTTTACAACCCACTACACAACAATAGTATGAGTATCCCTTACAAAATCTGTACACGATTGGGCCACATTTGCAATATCTGCCTAGACCAATGTTGGAGTATCCCACATACCCAACTAGACTTGTGTTGATTCAGCAACCACCTACTCCTCAACATGTGAGTCTAATTAGGTATGGACAAGCCCAAGATCCATTAGAGAAGACTATCATGCCAGTTGCTCCTATGTACAAAAGTCATTGGGTAAGCAAGTGCCATAGAAAGTATTCAACAAGATGCATACTCTCAATAACATGAACCATCCACTAGTTATTCAAGGTATCCAAATTATTCCAATGGATATGATGACTACTATAGTCAAAGTTTTGTGTATAGCAAACTTGATTATATTGATTCTATTACATGAATGTTCCACTAGTGAAAACTCGCTAGACCTTATTCCAAACCTACTCCTTTGAGAGGTCCTTACATTAGATGTTATGGGGATCATTTTGTTCACGAGTTCCCACATGCACAAGTTCCACAATTACCACCCATGCCAACTAAGAAATCTTAGTGTAATGTGTGGAGAAACTCACTTGTATAAGAATTATCCTCACAATCTATATGGGAGCAAGCCAACATCAATCAACATGGTGATTGTAATCCCCTCTGATAATGAGGGAGAGGAGTAAAATATAGCTCCAATGAAGGCATTCAAATGCACTCAGACATCAACAAAGTCCAAACCAAAAACCAAACACAAGAAAGTGCTAGATCACTCACCAAAGCACTATCTCTACACAAGAGGGACTAGAGATATGATTACTACATAGATTCGATTTGTTAATGACTTGCATAGTTTTGGGAGGGTGAAAAATTTGGCTCTTCGATTCCTTGGTGAGATCCAAAACCTATTCTTGCTTCAACCAAAGTTTTTAAATGATCAATTATTCATAATTAACAATGTTGTATAACTTTGGGTCCAAGAATGGGTTTTAAGGGTCCAAAGTTCCTTGGAGAAACCTTAGAGTTCCACGAGAAAGCATTGGGAAAGTATCTCCAAGTATAGGCCTTGAACCCTTGAGAAATCAATTAATTGATCTCCCATTTGAAGGGTCTCAAGTCTAGGCTTGATTTATCCTAAGGTATGAGGACCTTAGTCTTGGGAGAAGCTTCTCCTTGTAACATGTGGGGCTGTACGTGACAGGGGGAGGTTCATTTGATTAAGAATCCATGTGATACCATGTGCTTGGGCCTTAGGCAAGTTTTCACATGAGGGGCAATTGGAGGGACACTTGAAAGTGTCCAAGAACATGAACACCCTTATCCTAGAGGTATATATATATGGGTGGAGTTGGTTGGTTGGAGACATGCTCTCTTCTCATCTTGGTGATCTAGGTTAGTTGGTTATCATGAGCTTCAGGTTTATAACTTCTCTTGAGATTTTGCATGAGATTTTTTATTTTCTCTATCGGTTAGCTCTCTGAGTGTGTGCATTTTTTTTCTCTATCAGTTATCTCCATGAGCTAGTCGACATTGCCCATGAGACAACCTTGTTTTTTCTTTTAGAAGAGGGAGCAAAATAGAACTAGATGTGACCCCCCTCTATGGAGGGAGTCTCAAGGGTTCCCTCAACCAACCTATGGGCGGCCAAGAGTGGCCCCCAATCTGGTAGTGCACACACATGTATGTGTGTGAACTAAAGAGATGAGTGCCCACATTAGTCTCTACCTCCTCTCATGAGAGATAAGAATTATGAGCTTCTCCCTCATCATATGTAGCCCATAGAATGCGTGAAAATATTGTATGTGGGATAATTAGAAATCTTCCTAGATAAGTGCACATATTCTCTCATGAATTTGGCCCCAACTCCAAGGCAGCTCGAAGCTTCAACCATTAGGATACCCATGTGATCCTATATGGAGATGAGATATTATTCTTCTTCTCTCCAATTGAACACGTTCTAAGAAAAAAAATCAAACACACTAAGGACGGCAAGGCACACAAAATGGATGGTAGAAGGAATCATGGAGCTTAAAGAAAGGGTGTGTCATCTTCACTTTCAAGCACAAAAAAAGGAAACTATTTATTGAACTCAATTAATTTCCATTTCTTTTGCATATGTTTGAATTCATCATGAGATGAAATAATGCATGTCTTTTAATACATAGATTACTTTGTAAGAAAAAAAATGATGAATACTGATTGGTGGGCTAGTGCTGCAACTCTAATACCATGTAGAGCTTACCACAACACATATATAGGATCAAGGTTAGAGAGAAAGAGAGATATTGCTATTCATGGGAATAATACAAGAGATATGGCTATAATGGAAATTAGACTCAAGATGAGTAGAAAATGAATTCAAATTAATTAAACTCAAACTCAAAACACTAATACAATGGAACTCAAACACTACACAAGATATAGATGGTTCTATCCACCCATGCACTCCCTATATGGAGCTTAGATAGTGATCTAGATAGAAGCTAGGTGAAAGGCTATAGGCCAACACAATGGGTACTAAGACGGATATACTAATGGTTCTAAACACCACATACTTTATCCTACATGGGGAGGGACCATGCTTATAAGGTCCTCCAAGCCTCAGTTGGCCTACCCATGTTCTAAGGTCGTGGTATCTTGGTCCATGCCCAAAATAATCTCCATCATTGATTTGTGGCGTAAATCCAATGATAGAAAGGTAGGACCAACAACCAGTTGTTTGGAGCCCTTGATCTTGCTTAATCCACACTTAGGATCAAGTATAGATCCAATGACCCACATAAACTAGACCCTTCCCCAAGTTAATAAAGATAATTTTGTTTCTAACCCTTGATTTAGGTTGATCCTCACATAGGATCAATCCCAAATCTAATGGATTAGAAGTAGCCTTCCTAACTATCCATTTATGGTATACTTTAGACCTCATTTGACCTCAAACTCAAGAACCTACCAATGTCCAACACTCTCACATGGCTTCTCCTCATGGAGAGTTTCATGGAACAATGGTGGTGCTACATAAGGGTGAGGCATTGAGCATATCAAACACCCCCCCTCAATGTCCACCCAAAGGTGAACTACCTTCTTGGCATGATGTTCCATGAGGGTGGAGCATTAAAACCCCCCTCAATGTCGACCGAAAGGTGAAATACCTTCTTGGTCCAATGCGAATTCTTCACAGATGTATATGAAGTAAATCTTTTGAAAGCACTTTGGTGAGGGTACCTACTGCATTCTTCTTGATTGGATAACATGTTATTCCCAACATCGTTCTCAAGTGTACTTGCTTGCCAACTCTTAAATGTCCTTCATGAGGTCTATTTCCGAGCCTTCTCAAAATTTTGACTACAAAATGGATATCTTGTATGGTACTCCATAAGTAGATAAGACTACCAAAGACCTTCATGTACCTCCCAATGTTTATTTGCTTGTACAATGATCTTAGAGCTTGTTTCATCACACATGATGTGTTGGCATTCAAGGTCAAGCACAAGGCATGAGAATGCATCAAGAAGTGGGCACACAAGAAGAGGGAGCAAATAGGGAGCTCCAAGAAGTGTATGTCAAATTTCAAAAGAATCCCCTACAAAAACAGTGATTTTGGTCACTCAAACCATTGTAAATATCATTTCACCCTTTTGTAACTCCATTTTGTTCAAGCCAAGGAGTCCTTGAGCTTGAGGAGTATTAGAAGTATCATCCTACTAATTTTCATAATTTTTTAGACTCCGTTTGATCCCTCAAATAAGCCTTGCAACCTAATTTTTAACTAGGTCGGACACTAGGTCTGGACAAGGCCAAAACTAGTCAAAAAACTATAAAAAGAGCTAGAGAGCTCATTTTTGGGGTTAGCTTGTTAGAGAGTTGTCTTGTTAGAGATTGAGCTTTGTAAGAGAGTTCTTTGTAATAGAAGCTTTCCATTGTTCCTCTCTTTGATCTTACCTTGTGTGCGTGTGTGTGTGTATGTGTGTGCATGCTAGTGTGCTTCTCACTTAAACATTTGTGACTTCACATGCTCACGGTCTTCATACTAGTCCTCACGTCTCTACGGATTGAAAAGTAAAGGAGGTGGTGCTTACACTTGAGCTACACCAAATTTTGGCGCCATTGTCAAGGAGAGAGCTTCAAGGACAAGCGTTGTGATGGTAAGATTGTAGATTTGCAACGTTGGAAGGTAAGAAATAGTCATTTTTTGTTATTTTTCTATTTTTTTCTTCTCCTTCTTCATCATCTTCATCATCACCATCTTGACCCATCATCATCCTCATATAATTTTTTTGTTTTTGAGTGCATTTTCACCATTTTCACATCATTTCTCATGTGTGGGAGTGCAAGAAAGAGCTAGGAAGTGCTTGGGAGTGCATCCGCTTGTGTTTTTCATGATTTTTTGCATACTTGGATCTCGGCACAAAAAATTGAAATTCTCGTCTAAATTCTCAGAAAATCATGACTTTTTGTAGAAAACCGGGACTTTTTGAAAATTTCATAAAAAAAATTTGAATTTCACGAATTTTTGGTTTCCTACCTAAAATCATCCAAAAAATCGGGACTTTTTGCAAGAGAATTTTTGATAAAATCGTGATTCTTTGGCTGTTGGGCTTTGAAGAAAATCGTGACTTTTTGGCTCTCTGAATCTCAAGAAATCACAAATTTTTGCTTTTTAAATTGTGAGAAAATCGCGATTCTTTGGCACTCTAGTGTTGAAAAAAAAATCGTGAATTTTTGCAAGGCCATTTTTGAGAAATTCATGATTTTTTGCACTCAAGATTTTGCCAAAATCGTGAATTTTTGTAATCCTAGTGAGAAAATCATGACTTTTTGGGTTGAATTTGACGAAGAAAATCGTGACTTTCTGCTAGGAAAGTCGCAACTTTTTGGTGGATTTTGGAAGAGAAAATCCCGACTTCTTGCCATCTAATATTTGAGAAAATCGCAAATTTTTGCAAGGCAACTTTTTGAAGAAATCACAGCTTTGTAGAATTCAGATTGAGAAAATTGTGAATCTTTTGAATCCCATTTTGAGAGAATCGTGACTTTCTGCCATTTACATATGAGAGATTTGCGACTTTTTGTATCTCAAAGTCTAAGAGATTCGCAACTTTTTGGTAAGGAAACTTTGAGAAAATCGTGGTTTTCTACCACCCATTTGAGAAATTCACGACTTTGTGCTAGATATTTGCAACTTTTTGAAAGTAGAAAAGAAGAAGAATTCATGAATTTTTGGATACTTATTGGGCAAGGAATCATGACTCTTTGGATTGTTGGCTTTCACAAAATCGCGACTTTCTGGCCTCAGACTTCCAAAAAATCGCGATTCTCTAAAGCATTCTGTTTCTCTGTTTTGATCCCCAAGAGCCTGATTTGACATAACTTTTTCATCCAAAATCCTTTTTTTGAGCTCTAGAGTGTGTCGGAAAGCTTGTTTCGAATCCTACATGGCTAAAGGCGAGGTTGGGAAGCCAAAGGAGCTCCAAAGGTTTTTGAGCAATACCAAGGGGAATTTTTGGACTAGAAGACAAGGCTTATGAACCTAAGATCTGGTAGACACCTAGGCAAGGATAGATAAAGCATTAGATCTTTCGAGGCTAGTGTGAACCATACAACTAAGTCTTGGGCAAAACAACTAAGTGGTTATCCTTACGTACTAAGTTCGGACACAAGTGATTCAAAAATGTCTTTCAACATGGGGAGACCTACAGGTAGCTTAGACATTGCCTATTTGCAAACACCAGAAGGTCCCTATAAGACACAATTGGAGTATATCAAGAACAACCAATTAGGTGCTCACATCTATGAGGATGGCCTGAGGCAATCAGTGGTCCAACCCAAAAATCCTGTTGAACCCTTCGATCTTGAGCACCCAGTGGTTAAGTTTGAAGATGGTTCATATATTAATAAGCAAGGAACCATGTATATGGTTACTAGCTTACCAGATAGGACATATGCGTTTGGAAATATAATTCCCGCGAATGAGATAGGAGACCTAGAGCAAGGAGACCTAGGATGAGAACCCAAGACCCCTAGAGGCAAATCGTGTTGATATATTCAGGTAGTGATGTGTGTGAACACACTAGGACCGTCGGGGCACTTTTTTCCCTCTTTAGGAGGTTTTTTTCCCCCGGCTATTATCTTTGTACATTCTCTAGTAATACATTCAGTATTGTGTGTTTGTGATCCAAGCTTCTTCTTCTTCCTTGTGCTATTTGCATGCTTCCGTAGACGTCTAACTCCAACAATTGGTATCAGAGCAGGTCATCGCTTCATCTAGGGCGTCGTTGACACTCCTCCATTTGCAATCTCAGATTTGCACGAAATTTAGTGAGCATACTCAAGGTGAGCTTGTTTCGGCCTCCGAACGCATTATCACAGCACTTGTGCATGCTATTTTGTCTTTTTGTGCCAAAGGTATATACCAGTTTCTGTTCGCCAGTATAAGCATCTCGAAGTCTACTACAGGTCTAGCAGAATTTGTCCGGGCAGTTCTGTTCAACTTTTTGAGATACAGTAAATTTTTTGCATCAAGGTATTTTAGTCACCGGCCATGGCTGAAAGCAGTGATGTATTCTGTATGTTGGCTATTGAGGATAAGTTGGATGGTACCAACTACCCATTATGGGCTTATATGATGTGACATGTATTGTTGCAAAAGGATTGTGGAACATTGTGCAGGGTGTTGAAAGACGTCCTGTTACACCTCTGACTACAAGTACTGCAAATACAAGTGCTGGAGCTGATGAAGATGGTGTCGAAGATGATATTCCGCAGATTCCTACTCGTGCTGCTGTTTCTGCTGCACCTACTACAGAGCAGATTCGCTGGGATGGCAGAGATGCCCAGGCACATGCATTGATAGCTTTGTCTGTCAAACGTGCCATTATTCCTCACATTCGCTCTTGCAGAACAGCTAAGGATGCTTGGGATACACTACCACATTGTACCAAGCTAGGAATGAGGCTCGTGTTGCTTACCTTCGAAAACAATTGGAGAGTGAGCATTTGAATGAAGGTGATTCTATGGACAATTTCCTAACAAAGATCAAAGACTTGAAGGAACAGTTGATTTCTGCTGATGAGGTTATACCAGATAGCTCACTTGTGCAGACCGTTCTGAATGGTCTTCCTGATTCATATCAAAGTTTTGCTTCTACTCTTCGGTTGATGATGAAAGGCAATCCAAATGCCTTGTCATTTGAGGAGTTAGCCTCTGTTCTGTTGCAGGAAGATCAGTCTAGGCAGAACACGTCCATTATGTGTGTTGCAGATCAAGCTTTCCTAGCTAGTTAGAAGGGCAAAGGAAAATGGAGCTCTTCTACTAGTAAGTAGAAATCTGCAAATGTTGCACATTCAAAGAACCAAGACAAAGATGAGAAAAAATCAAAAAAGCAGAAACTATTTTGTAAGTACTGTAAAGGGAATGATCACATCATAAAGAACTGTCCAAAACTGGCTGCAAAAGAGGCAAAGAAAAAAGAGGCTGGAATGGTAATTGTAGAAGCCTCTACACCAAAAACGGAGTCTGCTAATCTTGTGCAGGAAGAAGAATGGGCGTTTACTACTGTTTGCAATTTTGACCCATCTTCTCATGATCAGTGCATGTCTGCAGTAGACTCAGATGTTTGGTATTTTGACAGTGGGGCAACCAAACATATTACCTCGCAACGCAGTTTCTTCTCTTTACTCGAGCCTGCCCCTACAGGGAATACTGTTACATGCGCCAACAACTCCTCTTATCCTGTTATGGGAGTTGGTAAGATCATTTTGACTACTGGTGATGGTAGTTCTTTCACTTTGTTAGATGCTTTATTTGTGCCAAGGATCAAGAAGGACCTGTTATCAGTTTCTGCATTAGCCAAGATTGGCTTGGTTGTGAAATTTGTTGATGATAGGTGTACAGTTCATGATCTGTCAAATGGCGATATGATTATTGCTTCTGGCATTTTATGTCGTGGGCTGTATAAGGTCATAGACTATGAAAGATCTGTAAATGATTTGGCATGTGCAGTAAATGATTCTCAGGCTATGTTAGATGCAAAGCTTTGGCATGAATGCTTTGGTCATCTGAATTTTGCTAGTTTGCTATGCCTGTAGAAATCTGAAATGGTGTTCTCTTTGCCCAAACTTGAGGCACCTGGAAAACATGTTTGTGAAGGCTATATTTTGGGCAAAATGCAGCGTTCGTCTTTTCCAAAAGATGGTTCAGTTTGGGCTACTCAGAAATTGCAGCTTGTACATAGTGATGTCTGTGGTCCTATGCAAACACCTTCTTTTGGAAATTATCTTTACTTCGTGACTTTCATTGATTATTTTTCCAGGCATGCATGGGTATATCCATTGAAGGCAAAGTCCGAAGTGCTCATGTGCTTCAAACAGTTTTTGGTTTTGGCTGAAAATCTGTGAGCATGTAAAATGGGCACCCTCCGTTCTAATCGAGGGGGAGAATATATGTCTTCTGATTTTAATGCATTTCTGGCTGAACGTGGGATAAAACACCAGTGTACAGTGCCTTATACACCTCAATAGAATGGAGTTGCTGAACGGAAGAACATGTCTCTCATGGAGATGGTGAGGTGTATGGTCAAGAGTCAGGCTTTACCTCATAGTTTCTAGCTTGAGGCTGTCATGTGTGCAACATACGTACTAAATAGGTGTCCCACTAAAGCGATGCAGTCTATCACTCCATATGAGGCTTGGCATGACCGCAAGCCATCTGTTGCTCATATGCATGTTTTTGGTTGTTTGGCATATGCATTAGTGCCTGAACAACATCACAGAAAATTGGATGATAAAGCAGTAAAATGTATTTTTGTTGGATACAGTTCTGAAAGTAAAGGCTATCGTCTATATCATCCACAGACTAAACACATTTTGGTTAGCCGTGATGTTGTATTTGTGGAAGATGCTATTCAGCCATTGCTTTCATGTACTAAGGAGACATCTGTTAGCTCCAAAGACATGTATGATACTTTGATGCCTCTTTTTACAGGTGGACAGTCTAGTGCTGGTCCTAATGAGGCAACTTCTTAGCCTTTGCAGGTTCCATATGATGATGCAGATCATTCCATTTCTGATGCAGATTTACATGATGCACTTGTTGATGAGAGAGCTGATATTGAGCAGGCAAAAACTATGCCAAAATGGCTGGTGCAGACTTTGCGTGACAGCAAATTAGATGCACCTTTGTCATATCGTACTCGTTCAGGCTCTCATAGTGCCTTCTTTGCATCAGATTGCTATGCTATGGCTGCGTCTAGTCTCTGTGATGAGAATGAGCCTGTTTCTTTTGATGAAGCACATAATTCAAAAAATTGGATGGCTGCTATGCAATTTGAATATGATGCTATAATGAAGAATGGTATGTGGTCTTTATGTGACTTGCCTCCTGGCAAGAAGGCCATTGGCACTAAGTGGGTATACAAGCTGAAGTGTAAACCTGATGGTACAGTTGACAGGTATAAGGCTAGGCTTGTTGCAAAGGGTTATGTGCAGGAAAGAGGCATTGATTTTGATGAGACCTTTACACCTACATGCCGTATTACTACTATTTGGAGCATTTGTGCACTTGCAACCCATCATGGTTGGAATGTACATCAGTTGGACATTAAAACAACATTTCTGAATGGTGATTTGCATGAAGAAGTGTATGTTTTTCAGCCCCGTGGCTTTATGCAAAAAGGGCATGAAAATCAGGTGTGCAGGTTAAAGAAGGCATTATATGGTTTAAAGCAAGCACCACGTGCTTGGTAAGAGAAGATACATGCCTATCTAGTTGCACATGGTTTGGTGAACAGTCCAACTAAAAGCACCTTATATGTTAAGCATGCTAATGATGTGCTTCTCATCATTGTTGTCTATGTTGACGACATGCTGCTCACTAGTCCTATTGAGAAGCATATTGCTGATTTCAAGGCTGATTTTCATGCCTCATTTGAGATGTCTGATTTGGGGCATTTGCATCACTATTTGGGCATTCAATTTATGCAAGTTGATGGTGGAATGGCTTTGTGTCAAACGAAATATATTGACACATTATTGTAGCGTTTTGGCCTTGAAGACTGTAAGCCTATTGCCACTCCTATGGAGATAGGTTTACGATTGAGTCTTCATGATGCTGGAGATGCATTTGATGCTGTTCTCTATCAACAGGCTGTTGGATGCTTTATTTACTTATGCATTACTCGGTCAGATATTCAGTTTGCTATCTCACAGATGAGCAGATTTATGCATTGCCCAGGAGTCAAACATTGGCAGGCGGTTAAGCGCATCTTTCGCTACTTGAGTGGTACTCGGCTACTTGGGTTGTTTTATCCCAAGGGGGGATCCCTACCGCCAGATTTGCATGCTTTTTCTGACTCTGATTGGGCTGGTTGCTATGACACTTGTGTGTCCACTAGTGGCTTTTGCTTCATGCTTGGTAGCTCATGTATATCTTGGTTGAGCAAGAAGCAGCCTACTGTGGCCACTTCTAGTTGTGAGGCTGAGTATAGGGCAACTTTCACAGCTACTGTTGAGTGTGTGTGGCTCAGACACCTTATGGCTGATTTGGGTGTAGGTCAGTCTTCTGCCACCACCATCTTCACTGACGGTCAGAGTGCATTGGCAGTTCCGAGGAATGCTATGTTCCATGCTCGCACTAAGCACATTGAGGTGCATTATCACTATGTCAGGGAGAGGTTCTCTGTTGGGGAGATCAGCTTGGCATATGTGCCCACGTAGGAGAACATTGCAGAACTTTTCACGAAGGCTCTGCCTAGGGAGAAGTTTGAAGCTTTCCGCAAAGCTTTGGGCTTACTTCCTTTTGTGGAGTGATTTCCACATAGCTTGGCACTTCCTTATACATGAGTGCCAGCTCCTTGTTCACCGCATCACTCCCAGGGGGGATTTGTTGATATATTCAGGTAGTGATGTGTTTTTACGTTGTAGCCTAACCGGTCAACTTTAGCCCGTTTAGGAGGGAAGACCATAAAGGCCCTTCACCAACATGGTTAAGCTAATATCGGCGTGTAGCTACACCATGTTGGTCTTGCTACAACGGTTACACACTAGGACCGCCGGGGCACTTTTTTCCCTCTTTAGGAGGTTTTTTCCCCCGGTTTGTATATACACCTATTGCCCTAATGGGCTACTTACCTTTGTACATTCTCTAGTAATACATTCAGTATTGTGTGTTTGTGCTCCAAGCTTCTTCTTCTTCCTTGTGTTGTTCGCGTGCTTCCGCAGACGTCTAACTCCAACAAATCGGTCTTAACCAGAATGCTCACACTAGAATGGATTCCCCAGGATAATAGAAGCGTAGAATTGTTCTAGAATAGGGAGAAAGATGAAGCTTTTTGTAGGTTTAAGACGGATCAACCTAGCAGGGCAAGAAATGTGACAATATATGAATTTAAAGATCATGATACCTAAATCTCTCTGCATATACATGATTGATGGAGATGATTATTCTCCAAAAGACAAGCTACAATTGAGTTTAGAACACCTCTATGTCAAGTATAGCAAAATAGACAAACACCAAGGTTCACCTCATTGAAGTGATGTTCTACTTGTGGAGGCGATCACAAGGTTAATGTGTGCCCATTGCAAAACCAGAATGTGAGGGAAATGAATGCTCTATATTGCACTATTGAGAGAAAATACACGAACCATACAGCTCAAGATTGTCCATACAATAGGCAGGATGTTAGACATAATTATCAACAATCTTACCCATAGGGTGGGTATCAAAACCAATACCAACAACCATATTATAGACCACAATAGCAAAATCAGGCACCATATAGGCCACAACCGGTCTTAGGAAACCAACCGCTAGCTCCTGCCAACATGATTCCAGTTAAGTATGGGGTGGCAGAGGAGAACCCGAATAGAGCATTGGTACCAATGACCCCATTAGTCTCATAAAATGACCCTCATGCTTAGAGCTCTGATTGCACCCACGAAGATAGTCCACAAGCTTATTACATAGAGTTAATGGAGAATAGTGAGATTTACTCATATCAATATGAGGCACCACCTATGGAACAAAATTGGGAGCCAGAATACTCCAATGCTATGTATACGAATCCAAACCCCAGGCCCCAGTTGAGACAAGTAAGACCACAAGCCCCTAGAGGACCATGTTTTAGATGTCACGATGACCATTTCATTCGTGAATGTCCCCACCCACCGTCTTTGGGTCAAGGACATGCCATCACAATACAAGCCTTTTGCCCTGCGTGTGGCAAAGATCATCTTCCCAGAGATTGTCCAAGAAACCCCTCTAGTGTGCCCAAGGTTACACCCATTAATGTGGTAGGCTTAGTGGTGGATTCAAGTTCAAGTAGCAATGATGTGGCTCCTATACAGGTAGTTACCAATGCACAAGCCTTAAAACAGGATAAACCAGCTGAACAATCAGAGTCAAGTGAGTCAGGAGAGCTTAGTAAGAGAAAAACAAGGGCATGGAAGGATACCAAAGAGAAAGCCAATCACAAGTGGAATAGAAAGCTGTCTAAACTAGAAGAAAGCCTTAGAGACGCAAAAAGCAAAATAGAAGATATTGCCTCACAGAATCCCTCACATGGCAAGACTCCATCCACATCAACTCATCCCACCCCACCACCCATTGTAAATAGACCACAACTAGGGTCTATTCTTGCAGATCCAACCCCAGAAGGCTTGGACATGATGTTCAAGGCCTACCAGGATCGACTTCAAGAAGGGCCAATAGCTGCAAACCTAGACAAGAGTTACCCTCGAGCAGATTTAGAGATTGAACGAACAAAAATGTGCATGAAAATGGTAGAACTAGCTCAGACTATGATCGAGACCAATCAATCATTCACTCAGGCAAACTTTGTCAAACCAGATTTGCATTTCCAGGGCTTCCTAGAAAGATTAGAGTAGTTGGTAAACAAGCTGTAGGTTTTTTACCTCCACAGGCTAAACCAATTATTGAAAGAGAAATCTCATCACCAACAAAAGTTTATGTTCCTGATTCCATAGATGGTTGAGCACCTCTTTCAATTCAACAGAACTCTCAAGAGTTCTTACGAGAAATACAAGAAGAGAAATGGGCCAACGAGAAGGATAATTCCCCGCCTATTCCTGAAATTGATGACTGTTGACCTAAGTACCAACTTAGGGACTTGTGGAGAAAGAGACTATACCTCAATCCCCTTCAAGTGCATATAGTGGGGATTCACGCTTTTAAATATCAATCTGATGAGTATACAAACCTAGCTGAGTGTATGAGGACATGCAATCAAGTGATGATCAATGCAAATGAACTATTCAAAGAGTGCAAACAAGGCAAAGACTAATCCAAACAAGCTTCAACTGTCGGTCATGGTGTCACGATACTTGGTGCAGCAGCCGTCAGTAATTTGGACTTTTCTCTCAGCTCCAAACTCCAAATATAGAGAATAGCATATGTCTTTCGAAGCTCTCAAGAAGACACATCCAATGGCAGTGGTTTCACTCAATTCTGACGCTCCTACTTCAAGTTATGAGCAAAATACTGAGTCGCGGAAAAATCTTCCTACACTTCATCACTTCCTACACTTCGCACACACCTTAACTACAGCAAATAAATACTTTCATGGATAGACAACACTCCCTCACACTCTTTCCAAGCAATGCACATGCATACAAGCTCACAGAGAAGAAGATACAGAGTGAAGAAGACAGAAATTCGAATTTCTGTGCTCTCTATTCTCACAATGGCAAAAAGTCCTTTACAAAGAGTCACAAATTGACTTATATACTTGTGCCCTAAAAATGGTCTTTTCACACAAGAGACCGGCACTTTATTCACTAAAAGACTAATTTCCTACTATTTTACATGGGTAAGCTTCTAATCTTCTATGGGGATGCATCTAGAGGACTCCTCTAGTGCATTTACAACGGAAAATATATTACAAGAATGGTTATGATACAAAAAGTGGGTATCCAAATCGGAAAAAATTTGGGGCCCGTCTTCTTCTCTGCCTTGTGCTCTCTTTAGCTCTGCAACACTCTTCCCCTCTTCGTCTCTGTCGTCCCTTGACAGGCTTTACTTCTTGTCTTCAGTTTGTTGTCCGCATGCATCTTTTGGTCAGTTTTGCCGCCTGGTTGGACTGGCATTCCGTTTGAATGGCCCTGTTGTTGATTTTTCTTTTACATCCTCTTGGCCTGATGCATTTGTACTGCCTATCCTTTTCTTTTCATCGCCCGCAACCCTTGGTCAGTTCTACCTGATTCTTGATCTTGCATTACGTTTTTGAGGCGCTTTGGTTTGTCTTGGTTGCGCTCATCGGACCCTGCTGTATTATTCAAGCCTGATCACTTTCTTTTCCTTGCATGCAACCCTTGCTCAGTTTTACCTGTTTATAAAACAGGTGTTCAGTTTTGACGGCCTCTTCTTAATTCTTGTTTTACATTCTCTGGGCCTGATGCATTTGTTTGCTCGCCCGCAACCCTTGGAGTTTGACTGACTACCTGATAGTCGTAGTCTAATTCACCTATAACCTCATTAATTCTAGGTTGCTGTGTTAAATCGGGTTGCCACGCACGCCATCAGTGCACATATGAGGATGTAGCTCGTAAGCCTTGATCTGAATCCTCTGTAACTCAAGAGGTTGAAGCACCCTCATATGGCCACGGAACCACCTGATATCATCTTGCACTTCATGGACACTTGTTGGCCCTGGTTCCACCTTCCAGCTGCGTGCTTTTCCTTGGTGTGTGTGCCCCTGCGGGGCTCTGTGCAGAGATGGGTATTGCGCCCCTGCGGGGCTTCTTGCAGAGATATATCTTCAGAATTTTCTTTTTAGTGAAGCTGCTTCTTTCGTTGTCTTCTTCTTTTCTTCCTTTTACTTGATTCTCCCTCAACACTGCCCTCTCCCTCAACACTGCCCCCCTCCTGGACTCTGTCGTCCCCGACAGGCTTTGACGAGCGACGGGCGTATGTTTTATATACTTTTTGCTCTGTATCATTTAGCAAATTGGCTTCACGTATCATTAGTTGTTTCCATTGTTCTGCCTTCACACCATCATTGGGTGGCTGTCTGTGATCTGCGAAGAAGCTAAGTTCGTATGCCACTAATCTGGTATTTAAATTAGACGACATCTTCAAAAAGATTTCTGAATCAATCTCAAAAAATCCTGTAAAGAACGCTTCTTCAAAAGTTTGCATATATACACTTGGCAAGAACATTAATCTGGAATAATACGCCATTATTGTTGGTCGGCTAGGCATAACCGATAGATAAAAAAAGTGTACACTTGGCAAGAACATTAATCTAGAATAATACGCCATTATTGTTGGTCGGCTAGGATTTCCGTGCCCTGATTAATGCCGATGAAATTCAAAAAAGTGTAGGCCGCATGCTTGAATACCTTCAAAACTGTAAGTATCATGCTAAGTATTTTATTGGTCATTTTGACAGTTAAGTCGGGTACTGTCGCATAATTTTGCAGCCAAAATTCGATGGTTTTGACCATATACTCTTCCGTTGGCAAGTAGTTATGTGGAGGGCTCGGAAGCATAGGATAATTCAGCCACTGTTTATTTATAGTGTCATTTCTTTGCATGTCCAAAAATTCTCTAATCTCCCTTCTGCGTGGTATAGGACAAAATGAAGGGTTTACCTGGAATAAATATGGTGCTGCTTGCCAATGCACCCGTAGTGTGGGATGTTTTTCCAAAAATTTTCTTCGCCAAATAGGTTGCGCAGCTTCGAATTCTTCCTGACTATATGCGAATGTGTCTTGGTTAAAATTTAGCTGCTCATCTCGACTTTTTTGTGTAATCTTCTTTATATATCGTCTCGTTTTCTCTTTCAATAGTCCGCACGGAATATTGAAAGGCTTCATGATCTTGTCCAGGTCTTTACCTTTGATCTTGGCCTCTTTCATTACTTTAATGACTTCATTTTCAAAATTCTCCGTCAATCGGGACATCACTAGTGCCCGTTCCTTCTGACTTATTTCTGCAGTGTATGGCATTGGATGATCATCATGTATATCCGCCATCTGCTCATGTATTGGAGAATTATAGATCGGGTGAGATAGAGGACTTACCTCTACCTCGTCAGTAGGATTTTCCTTAGCTGGCACTACTGGTGTCCCGATCACTGCGTTCTGATTGATTTGAAATTCTAATTGCTTTATACGCTCAATTTTCTCTTTGTTTTCTTGCATGGCTGTGCTGAGTGCTTCCTTTGCTGCAAGCAATTCATTGCCAATTTCAGCGACATTGTCCATGTTTTCACTGTAGCTCGCTGCAAGTTTCCCATGTGCTGTATTCAACTGCTTTTGTAGTTCGTTTATTTCTTGACTATACTTCCGTTCTGATTCTTCTCTCATTGCGCGCTCTTGTCTCAACAATTCTGCATGTTGTGCTAGCTAATCTCTTAATCTTTTTCTTTGATTTCGAATGATTCCTGTTGCTCAATAGGTTGATCATATAATAATGATTTCATCATTTCTTTATTTCTGCTTCGCAAGGTGTCATTTTCTTCCATGTATAACTTTAGTTGTGTCTCAAGTAATGTGCTTCTAGTTTTCATTCTTTCTTTGTCAGCTTTGCTTGCATCATATAATCTCTGTAAATCTGCGAGCTATGCTTGGAGTTGGTGATGCTGAGTGATTAATGATTCATATTGCATTTTTGTTTCGAGCAACTCAGTGCTTTTGGCCGCTATCTCTCTTTGTGCCTGGATCAATTGTGATGACAACTGTTCGCTCATTATCTGGAATTGATTTTTTTCTCGCATGGCTCTATCATAGTCTGCATCTATGTCCATCATTTGCTGTTGTGTATCCATGGCTGTCTGAATCATCTGCTTGACTACAAGCTTCAGTTGAGAGACATCCACATTAAGCCATGTTTTTGGGATACTCGGTTCTTCATCGGTTGTGACATCTTTGCCCTGTGCCACATGTAACGTAGTGTCATGGGGCTGCCTAATCTGAAGCTGGATCCTTGGCTCAGCCACCATGTTTTCTTTGTTTCCTTGAGGTGTGTCATCTGGTACCTCGATCATAATTTGTTCCTTGTTTTGTAGTAGCTCCGCATCCTTGTTCACTGGAGTTTGGATTTCCTCTTTGATAGGTGGTTTTACATATGTAACACTAGTCGGAGCTTCCTTGATGCTTATCTTTGTAGTATCATTTAATTGAATGACATGCTTAGGTTTATTAGAATCTTCCACGCTCTTTTCCTTTTCTTCGTGGTTGTCCGGCGTCACTTCAACTTGATTGATTTCATTCCATTCTTCTTCTTGAGTTTCTGTTCTTATATCAGTGTCCAGAGTGTCTTTTTTAGGACTGGATTCAGTGTTGGAACTAGAATCATCTATGCCCAGTTCTTTGTATGTCCCTGATTGTTTTGGTGTCTTCTCTGTACTCCGTTGTTGTTTCTCTTGACTTGCCTGTCTATAATGATGACCTTGAATATTTAGATTTACCTGCCCTTGCATGTAGTGGTGTGTCTCTTCTAGGGCGAGAGAGAGATCTCTCTTTGTAATAGGCATTTGAGCTGTCGTGATTTTTGGTAATAGATGTGTCCTCTTTGATTGCGGTGTTACTTGAACTTCCTCCTCTCGTAGACGCTTCGTACCCCTCATGGGTTTTTGTGAGCTGGTGCCTGCCTCTTCCATAACCACCGCTATCTTCTTTTTCTTGGGGATTGTCACGGATTTAGCATATCGTGCTAGCCCTTCTGATGTCGGCATCTCACGTAGGCAATTTTTCATCTCGAGAGCCTCGTATATGAGTAATGTCAAGGCAGAACTACCATTCAAAAATTTCTTCTGGCCCCATTTCTTTTGGGCTTCAAATAGTCTTTCTTGGACATAACCAGTCAGATTCACTTTGTTTCCTATTTGTCTCATGGCATGTGATAGTAGTTGAACGACAATCTTTTGTGGTGCAGTGTATCGATGCATACTGGGGAAACAGAAATGTTGGTGCACCAGACGGACAACCTCTTCAATATCAGTCCTGTTTATATCTAAAAATGACCTCTTCTTAGGATCATGACATTCGTCTTTGACATTAGTGATTCCGTCTTGATTCCATCCAAAAGCTCTGTTGATTAGTTCGTGTGTGAATTGAATAGTTTTCCATGTTCCTACTTTATCCAATACTCGTGCTTCTGGAACTGATATCTTTGTTGCTGTAGGCTGCAGTGTATTCATTACTTGTGTACACCTTTGAAAGTCTGGTATGTAGATTGGCAATTTGAGAAATGACTCTAGGCCTGCCTGTGTCCACACATCCTCGATATGCGGTAATCCTTGTATTATAGTGTTGAACTCTTGCGACATGATAGGAAAATAGTGATCGTATCCATGATCTTGATAGTTGCCATGAAAATGAGGTCAGACACAGGTTGGTCATCCCGAAACCAATGTCCTCTTGCTTTTGTGATTGATTCCAGTGGAAGAAGCTGGACCTCTTCCTCTTGCGTAGCTTCGGAATTAGTAGATGCCATCTGCACTCAATATAGAGCATGAATTAGTGGCCATCTATTATCAGAAATTCTCCTTTATTTGTTTGTCATAAGCTTGATATTGCTCCGAGTGAGTAGTGTCGTCCCTTTCCCGGGGTGTGAGAAAGGTAATACCTGGATTTTTCACAATTTTAGATATTTTTATATTTTCATCTGAAAAGGAAAACAGAAAAGTTAGGTCGTAGCCGAAGCGGTTATTATTTTTTGAGTAATTTTCTTAATGTATGTACAAGTGCTCTCCTATTTCCCAAGAGGGAAATGTGCTCGACTATCCTGAAATAGAAGAAAGATGTGCCGAATGCTTGGCCTTGTAATGTGGCCCTATCATGCATACTTTGGGTACTGATAACTCCACATGTGTGCAACTTAAAGTAGTTAGATGATGCATGAAGTTTGTTTTGTCTTTCGGCAACCAAATCTGCTTCATTCTGGTGGGATGTAGTGTATTCTCCACCTTTTTGATGAATGTGGTTCTCCTCTTTTTGTATGTCTGCTCTCTCTGATTTTTGAATCTCAGATTGGCTTGTGTAGCGACTGCAGGCTCCTTTATTTTCCTGTAGCTATTCTTCTGTGGCTATTTTGCTCGTAGACCATGTTGGTTCTTCTTATGCTGAGGTTCCTCGCTTCGGTTTAGCTTCTTTGGAGCACATGATTTAGGAATCCATATTTGCGATCGGTCCGGTTGAGCGGCTACTACTTTCTTTGGAATCCATATTGTAGCACTTCGTTGTTGACTTTGCAGCTCAAAATGATTTGCTTTGTTGTTTGATAGGTTGCTCCGATGTCGATAGTGCTTCTGTTGTCGAAGATATTCCTTCGCTTGGTCTTTCCTTATCCACGCTTGGTTGGTGCATGGAATAGGGTATATTTTAATAGGTACAGATCTTGAATTACTCAGAGGACTGGACTTTCTTGTGCATGGTGCTTCACTGAGGTTGGCTTCATATTGACTGACACTCTTGTGACTTGCTAGACTAGAAGATGGTATGCAAGGAGAATTCAATGTGTCCTCACATGAAGTACTTGAGAAAGGGGTTTCTATAGTGCTAGTGAACATACACTCATGACTTTGTTCATTGGAATGAATTTTTTGCTCTATGCTTACAGATTTGATTGGTCGTTCGTCTAGCAGACTGAATACTTCACGATGTCCTATCCTCGCTGAGATGTAGCCTAACGCCAATTGAATGGTTACCTCATATTCATAAATCCAGTCTTGACCTAACACTACCTCTTCAAGTAAATCCTGATCATGACACACTAATAGCTTTTGTTCCATAGTGTTGTTGCCAAGGTGCAGAGGTAAGGTGATCTCACCTATACATTGAGTAATTGTTCCTCCTATTCCTATCAACTGTGCCATAGATGGATGTAATTCCTCCTTGAGTTTCTGAGTCAAAGAAAGTTTGATATAGCTTATGGCAGCTCCTGTGTCAATGAGAGCATCCACCAAGTGGTACTCCGTTTTACCTGCTCCCAAATTCAAATATGGTTGTGTTCTCTGTGAACCTAGGTTTTTAGTGGCTCTAAAATTAGCCATTGGGATGAGTTCTTCCCCTAGTCAATATCTCTCATCTCGCTCTCTCATCCACTCTTTCCGTTTCTTAATTCATTCTAGTGCTTCCTGTCTTGCCTCTTCTCGTATCCTTTCCTCTTCAATGCGTCTATTCTTGCCCTTGATTAATCGAGACATTGTTTCTTCGGTCAACGGTTCTAGATCTTTTTTTACTCGACATCCACTGATGTAGTTTGGTAATACTTCTCCCTCTAAGGTTGCTAAGTTGATAGCTCCACTTGTCGATATACGATTGATGATTAATGGGCCATATCCTCTCTTCAGCAACTTCTTTGCATGTTGTTTCAAGGTATATACCAAAACTAAATCTCCTTCCTTCAAAATTTTTTCCTTAATGTGAGCATCATAGTAGGCTTTCTGTCGTCGTTTAGCAGCATATATTCCTGCTACTTCTTGTAACCTAGTTTCGTGAAGCTTTTCTATTTGATCCAATTGAGCTGATAGTTCATGTCCCGTCCACTCGTAAGTAGTTGCTACTCTCAGAGTGGGAATTAAGAAATCAATTGGCAAAATAGCATTTTGTCCATATACTAAGTTAAAAGGAGTAGTACCTATGGCGGTTTTATAGGCTACTCGAAATGCCCATAAAGCATGATGTAATTGTTTATCCCAATCTGATCTACCATCATTAACAATTTTGGTGAGAACTGTACACAAGATTTTATTCGAACTTTCGGCTTGTCCATTGGCTTGCGGGTGATAAGGAGCTGATTTCTTATGAATTACCAAGAATTCATTCAGTAGGGCTTCTATAACTTCATTCACAAAGTGCGTACCTCTATCACTCACAATTTCTATGGGTAGTCCAAATCTAGCGAAAACGTTCTCAAAGAGAAACTTGGCCGTGGTTCTTGCGTCATTTTTCTTGGTTGCTTTGGCTTCAACCCATTTGGTCAGATAGTCTGTGGCTACAATTATATACTCGGCATGGGATCCTTTCGTTGGTGGGCTAATAGGTCCTATGAAGTCTATTCCCCATTTGGTGAAAGCTCTGGCACTCATCATGGGTCTCAGTGGCATCTCATCTCTTCTAATTGGATATTTCGTTCGTTGACAGGTATCACATCGTTGCACATATGTTACCGCATCTTGATGTAGAGTTGGCCACCACATTCCAGCAAAGAGGATCATTTTTGCTGTTTTATCTGCAGAGAAGTGCCCTCCTGCAGCTCCTGTATGTGCCATCTCTAAGACAGAAAGATATTCGTCTTCATGAATGCACAATCGTAATTGATCATCTTTCCCTCGCTTGAAAAGTTGTTTTCCTATAATGGCATAATCCTTGCTCTATTCTACAAGTGCACGTTTCCTTGCTGAAGTGGCTCCTTCTGGGTATTCTTGGGTCTTTAAGAACTTTACCAAGGGCATACTCCATCTCGGTGCTATTGTGGAATAGCATAGAGTAGAGTTCTCTTCTCGATTTTGTTCTTGACAAATTTGGCAAGCTGATACATAGTTATGTGCATCTCTCTGCATGGTTGGCCAATATATGCATAACCTCTTCAGAGTTTGCCATGTTGCGTTTGCATTCGAATGAGTTTTCCATTGGTTCACATGTGCTTTCTGAAGCCACATTTCCTGTTTGTCCTCTTCAACGCATCTCATTAACAATCCACTTGAATCTTGGTAATACAAACTTCCTGCAATGATATGAAGGTTTTTAATCTTCCAAAGGTCTTGGGTTCGGTTTGTTGTGATCCCATCTTTAGGTCCATGCGTAAGTATAGGGATCAACTTTTCTGCCCATTGGGGACATACTTCCAGGTTAAAAAGGTACGTATCTGGCAGATCATCTGGTACTCCTATGGGTGGTTCTCCACGGGTCATCATTCTTGATAAGTGATCTGCTCTTATGTGGGTATTTCCTTTCTTGACTACTACCTCAAAATCAAATTCCATTAGCAATAAAAACCATCGTACTAGTCTTCCTGTATTGCAAGGTTTATTGACTAAGTACAGTAGGGCTTGATGATCAATGAAGAATTTGAATTTGTTTGCCAACAGGTAATGTCTGAACTTTTTGACTGCGTACACCATCCCTAGGCCTTCTCTCTCAGTGGTGGTATAATTGCGTTTTGCTTGATTTAATTGTCTACTGGCATAGGCTATAGGGTGGTCTAGTTTTCTTGTATCTGTAGGTTAAGCTAAGATGCAACCAATGGCAAACTTGGAAGCATCCACATGAATGTGAAATGGCTTATTCCAGTTAGGTACTCGAAGGATTGGTGCTGAACTCAATCGATTCTTTAACTCATTGAAGGCTTTCTCACATTCTTCGGTCCAATTAAATTGAGTCAAAAGTGCATAGAGAGGTCTAGCAATTATGGCATACATATGTATAAATCTTCGATAGTATCCACAATGTCCCATAAATGCTTGAACTTCTTTAGCAGTCTTGGGTCTTGGTAAATCCAGAATTACTTTAATTTTGTCTTCATCAGTTGAAATTCCGTTTTTAGAGACAATATGTCCTAAGATTTTTCCCTATCTAACCATGAAGACACACTTTTCTGGATTGAGGCATACTCGATACTATCGACACTTGGCAAAGATCTTTTCCAGTTTAGGGATGTGCTCTGATCGTATAGCTGAATACGTACAAAGATCGTCTACATATACCTCCATACTTTTTCGCAGGAATTCTTTGAATACATGGCACATCAATCTTTGGAAGGTGGCTTGGGCATTTGTCAGACCAAAAGGCATGACTCTAAAGGCGTATACTCCCCATTCCGTTGCGAAAGCGGTTTTATGTTGGTCCTCAGGAGCAATGGCTACCTGATTATACCCTGAAAAGCCATCCAGAAAGCTATAAACTTCCTTCCCTGCCACTCTTTCCAAGAGATGATATGTAATTGGTAATGGGTAACTATCTCTTATGGTCGCAGCATTTACTTTCTTCAGATTGATGCATACTCTTAACTTCCCATTCTTTTTTGGTAAAACCACCAAAGGTGACACCCATTCCGTGTGCTCAATCTCATATATGAATCCAGCATCTAACAATTTATCTATCTCTTCCTTTATCTTTGCTGAATACACATCATTGTATGTATATGGTCTTTGTTTAGACGGTTTGGCTTCTGATGTCATGGGAATTCTATGAGCACATATAGAAGGATCTACTCCTTTCAAGTCCTTATAGGTCCAGGCAAAGACATCCCGATATTCCCTTATGAGGCGTATTAACTCTTGTTCCTCCTCCATTGAGACATCTTGTCCTATGAAAGTACATCGTTCTTCTCCTTCCTCTAAGGTTACTACTATCTTCTTAGTTTGTTCCTTATTTTCATATGCTATTCCTGGCTGTGCTTCCCTTTTAGGCATTTGAATAGCAATTTTTCTCTCTTCTACTTCATATTTTTTGAAGTGGGCTGGCACTTCAAACTGATCTTGTGGCTTGTTTTCTTCATTCTCTGGCTCTTTATCTAACTCCAGCTCTTCTTCCCGTGTAGGTTCTTGGTTGTTTTCGTTACCTGTGGTACCTCTTATTTGATGTTCGTTCACTGGTTCCATCGGTTCTGGCTCCATCTCAATACTCTCATAGTCCTCCTTCCATTCTTTCTCTATCACTTCTCCTTCTTCAGCCTCTTGAAGAACTACTACATAGAGACTAACGTCGTATCCTTCCTCGTCAATGCATTCATTCATGGTTATCACTTCTTCATTCACACATACATCGAGGGTCGCTAAAATCTCCATCCAGCCATGAGGTTCAAACTCTTCATCTAAAAAGACTTGAGGCATGTAAGCTGGATCTTGTATAGACCTAGCTACTCCTCGCCCTTGCTGCCATCCCTTTCTCCTATCCTCTTCCTTTTTGGCAGTTTGGCATATCCATAGATGAGTGTCCTCGTTCATCCAAGATTGGGGAACCTATGCTGTGAATTGACTGATCGTCTTCCTCCTTATGAATTTGATTCCATTGTAAGGGGGGAACATCTTGATATGTATAAGTGTGGAGATTTATTCTCGTGGTGGTTCCTTCATGTTGTAAGTATACAGCATCTTTTCCCCAATCTTGCACAACCTTTAGCTGTCTCATGAAGGGTCTTCCAAGTATCATTTCATAATTGCTCGGCCTTTCAAATTGACAAATTGCTAAGGTGTGTTCAAATTCAACTCCGCAGGTGGTGAAAACTACTCGTTCCAATAATCCCAAGGGTCTTTCTGTGTGTCCGTCAGCCATTTGTATTTTCATACGCGTTGGTCTTAAAGCTGGTTTTCCCCATTTCTCCCAGATTTCTCTAGTAGCAATGCCTACACCAGCTCCTGAATCTAAGATGGCTTTGGTGGTATATCCCCTATACGTAATTGGAAGGCAAGTGTTTCCTTCATCTCCCTCGCTAAAATCTCCTACCTTATCCACAGGGATCTTTACAGTGTTTACTTCATCCGATATTTCTTTCTCTTCCATCTTGATCTCCAATTGACTAGTTAATTTCTCCTTCATATGTGGTTTGACCTTCAACAATTCTTCTAATGTTAGGGTACAAGGGATTTTTACCTTTTTAAGGTGTTGTATGATGTCCGATGTTTGGACTGATGGGTTCGGTTCTTTTTTCCTTATTGAGGGGATGCAATACAATTCTGAATTATGTTCGTACTCTCCTGTGTAATTGGGCAAATCCTTTACTCCATCATCTCCTTTGTCACTAGGATCCATTGGTAAAATTTCTTCTGAATTTAATTCAGGTATTGAACCCTCTATTTCATTTTCTGCTTTTAGTTCTTCAAAGGGTGGTTCAATTCCTTCCACTTTCTTCCATCTGTCTTCTTGGACTCTAGCCCACAAATCTTTAGGCCATTCCCCTTCTACTTCGGGAACAATGGATCCTTCCCTTTTATCCTCACAATAATTGCCATTCTGTGTCTTACTTACTTTAGGTTTTTCATGGTCATGAATGATGATGCATTCCTCGAATTCTCTTTCTAAAATTCAGGTAGTGGGTAATGGCAACGCAGGTTTTTCTAAGGTCTGTTGAGCAACTTCTATTAATTTTTTGCAGATCTCCAACCTCTCTTTCTCTAGGTCTCTGTAGCTCAGTGATGAGTAGCACCTCCTTTAATGTCAATCCGGGAAGACGTGAGGATGGTATGAAGACCTCGAGCTTGCATGAGTGAGAAGCACACAAGCATGCATACACATACACACACACGCGCACACACGGCAAGACAAAGAGTGAGAAGCAATGGAGTTCCTAGATTACTTTCAAAAAGCTCTTACAAGTTCGTTTCAGTTACAATCTGCCCCCAAAAATGAGCTCTCTAGCTCCTTTTATAGTTTTTGACTAGCTTTGGCCCTGTTCAGACCTAGTGTCCGGCCTAGTTAAAAATTAGGTTCCAGGGCTTATTAGAGGGCTCAAACGAGATCTAAAAAATATGAAAATTGGCAGGTAGATACTTCTAAAGCTCCTCAAGCTCAAGGACTCCTTGGCTTGCACAAAATGGAGCTACAAAAAGGTGAACATGGTATTTACAGGGGTTGTTAGTGATGAGAATCACTTTTAATTGGTGTAAAGGTTTTGAAAAATTAAAGGTTGCCTTAGTGCTAGATCTGCGTGAATGCTCGTACTTGCTTCTTCATGAAGAAAATTATTGGCCTACTTGCCAGATCTTCTTTGACTGCCATGTCTGCTTGTGCTGTCCCTTCGCTCTGACTCTCTTCGTCTTGTGGCTCCTTCGGTTCCCTGACTGCTGCCAACACCCCCCCCCACTCTCGCGTCTGTCGCCCCTGACAGACCCTTGTCTAGAGGATTTTTGAACATAATATTGGACGACATCGGAGGCTAGGTGGTGTTCTTCGAGTCGCAAGCCGCGTGCTAGATCTGTGAGCAAATCATCCCAATTCACAGGTCCGGGAACATCTGGATGAGGCACCCTCAATTGTTCTGAGTAAATAGTTCTCTCCACAGCAAATAATTGGAGGAGATGTGATGGCTTGGGTATAAAGATTTCGGAGTGGTATTCCCAGAATCCTGTGATGAACATTTCCTCAAATGTCTGTTTAAAGCAAGCTGGGAGGTACTTGATTCTGGTGTGCCAAGCATATATTACTTCAATTGATGGGGTGGTACTCATATCGTACACTAGATCCTGGTTTCCTGTCACAAAGCCTGCTCCTGAGAAGTGGGGGTCCTTAATGTTCTTAAACGTCCTGAAAGTGATCAGCATTAATTCGAATATTTTCATACACATCTGGGCCATCACATCGGGATTATTGCGTAGCCGAATACTCCAATGACGGATTGTAGAAATCATGTAGTTCACCGTGGGGGGTCCTCGTGGAGGTGCTAGATAAACGTAATTTAACCACTTTGCGCAGGCTTTGATGTCTCTGACGGCAATAGTGAATTCAGGCCAGGTGCGTCGTCGAAGAACTGGAATGTAACAAGGATTATATTTAATAAACAACCGCATATTATTCCAGGTTCGGACCATTTCAGGATATGTTTCCAAAAGCCTGATTCTCCAGGTGGGTTGATGGATGGACCCACGCGTAGCACTTTCCGGTATATCATTTGGACCAAATTGTGTAGCAAATGTGGGAGGCTTGCCGCATTGTCGTTGAATCTCGACGTTGTAATCGGCCAAAAGTATGCAGTATGGCACATATTGGTCATTATTGGTGCCGATCCATCTATGATGAGACATGCTTCTGAAATATTCTGACTTTATTACAGTTTCTTCTAGGTTTGCTAGTGATTGGATCTGAATGGCCACCTGTTCTTCGTGGGTGTTCGCCGTCCTTTCCAGTGTCTGAAGCCACTCGGGTGCTTCCACTTCCAAGGTGTCTAGTCCCTCTGAGGTTCATCGCCCGCCGGGCATTGGCATAGGAACATACGGTTCTTCGTACGAATCATCTACCTCAATAGGGACCAACTCTTCTGGCTCTGGTTCTACCACCGGAGAGGGTTGCCTCTCGTATGTTAGTAACCTCTTTTGTAATTCTGCTACCTGCTCAGTTAAGGCTTTTACTTCGTCGGAGGTAGAGGTTGATGGGACACTCTTCGGTTGTTCTTCCTGTTCCTTAAGTCTGCTCTGTAGTGTGTCACGTTCTCTTTCCAAGTCATCATGGGCTTCCAAGAGATCTGCATAGCTTTCCAAAATGGTTTTCATCATCTCCGTGGGAACTGCTTTGAACTACTCTGGATCTATCTCGTGGGGAGAGCCTTCCATTGCCGCTTCCAGATTCTCTTCATTTTGTTTTTGCAGTCTTGTGTTCTCTTCCAGTGCTGTGGCCATGTGTTTCCTGAGTAGCGCCAAGTTACGTCTGACTCGTAGGTTATCGGCCTGGTATACTTCGAGCAAGGCTTCTAGTTCTTTGACGCCTGATTCTGTCGATGGTTGGGGTGCCTCCAATAGTGTTTGGTGAGCCTGCTCAAGCGTTGTATAACGTTGATTCACTTCTGCATTTTCCTCTTCTAGAATTTTAAATTGCCTTTGTAAGTTCTGGTGATGTGTTGTCAGTTGTTGATACCGGCCGTCCAGAGCTCTGTACTCATTCTGAAGCTGATATACACATTGATTTAATGCTAGAAATATGCTATTTACATTAAATGATGTTGGGAGGGGTGAAGATGCAGGGGGAATGGGGGCGGTAAAGGGAGTTGTGAATGATGTGGATGCAAGTGGAGATGTGGGTGGAGGGGGTATGGGAGATGGAGGTGGCATGGGGGGAGGGAGCGGTGCAGTGGCAGGAGATGTTTCCATAGTGTCAACTGTTTGAGTGACAGTGTAGATGGGGATCGTGGGTGGGGTGGATGTGACGTTAGTGAAGAGAGTGGTGAAAGTGGGCATGGTGACTCCTCCGAATTGGATTCCCGGAGAGAGTGGAATTCCCATGACGATTGTGGTGGTAGTGGACGTGGTGGTGCTAGTGTCATGTGGTGGAGTGAGTTGTGTAGTGAGAGGTGGGGAGGGTGGTGACCGTGGTGCTTCCTGATGTTCGTCTGCTTGCGTTGTCTCTCCTGGTGCTGATGCATTGATATGAATTTGTTTCCCGGACCTCATGGGACGAGCGGGAACCCTTTTCTCAAATCTGTGAATGTAGGCCATTGCCTCATGAATGGCCTCATCCAATCCTACTGCATCGGCATGTAGGTTTATGGACTCAATGAACATATCGTCCACCCCTTCCTCCGCTAGCAACTGGTTCATGAGTTTCTTGCCCGCTTCCAGTGACATTTTATGCTGTTCTTGAACTAGTTGCATGGTTCGATATAGTCGTTTTATTTGTGCTGAATACGCAGGGGCACTTGCCAACTCTGAAAGTTCGTCATACTCTTGTTCCTCGTAGGCTTCTTCCTCTTGTTCGGTCTCTTCTTCCTCGACGTCGACTTCTACCACTTCTGGTCGGGTGGGGGCTGCTGTTGTTGTATGGGGTTGTGGTTCCTGAGTTCGCTCTGTTTCCGTTTCGAGATTAGAGTCGTAGATTAGTCTAGCCACTTCTTCATCAGTGAGATCGTTGAGAGTAAAGCCCTGTGGAAATTCCAAATCTGATGGGACGGGTGGAAATACCAGATTGGGTCCATCTGTACTTGGTCTTGGTAGCCGGATGGTGAATGGCCTAATGCGTCGTGTCTGGGGAGGGGTAATTTCTGGTGTAGTGGTGGCTCCCTTGGTTGAGCGCAGGGTAATTGTACTCCCCCTCTCATCTTCTTTGATGGGGGACCTGCCGCTGATAGCCTTCTCTGGAATTCCTGGGCCCGGGGCCATATGAGTGCTCGCTGAATAGGCACGTCATAGGCAAGACATCGGTAGATTATCTTGGTTAGAGCACAACATCCGTGAAGCACATTCTTCTGCTTCTTGTTCCACCTTTGATGGGCTAGGTGAATCTGATCTATGATCCAATGTGGTACATTGATGGGGAGGCTTTCTGTCTCTGCCAGATACAAGCTAAACCATATTTTCTTTGGGGGCATGGTGAATCTTTCTTGGGCAGGGAAAGCAAAATGCTGCATGACAGTCCGTAGGTGCAGGGCGATGGTCGGTGTCATCGCTACCATATCCTTCAGCTTATTAAGATCTTTATGTTTCATTCTGCCTGGAACCATTGTTTCCTTTTCCGTGGGGATGTGCATGCCATACATGCCCAATGCTTCTCGTACCAGATTGAGGGTCAGCTTGAATCTTTTAAGCTCATGACCCGGCAGCAGTGAGGGTAACACAAAGGTGCTGTTGCCTCCCTTGGCCCTGCTTGGCGTGATGGTACTGATAAGATATGAACAACGTAAGAAATCCGGTTTTGGTAAGTGGGCCCTGAAATAACGGTCCAAGCCGGCTTTGGTCCATACTGAACGCATGACTTCGGCGTTTTGATAGCTCTCAAACTCGCGCGTGAAAAAATGGTAACGTCCCCATTTACCATTAAACTCCAATTCAGCTTCCCAAAAATAGGTTCCATCACCCAATGGTCTAGCAACATCACTGAACCAATGAGCGTGTTTGCCCACTTGAGAGGTGTGCCCCTGGGGAGGATCCTGAATTGGGAGCACATGCACAGCTTGAAGTTCTTGCGGCCTTTCGGTGAGATGGGGTTCGAGGAGGAGTGTTTCTATGTCCACAATCTGTGCACTGGATCCGGCTTGAGAACTGGCACCTCCAGCTTCTGCCATGGCCCTGCTTGCTTGTTGGTTCTGTGAGAATATAGAACCAGGTGTTAACATTGTAATGGATAGAATAAACATGAGTTGTCCCTCTTACAACATTAACATGAGGTAGATGATGAGTCAGTGGTCAGTAAGTGCACGATGACAGTGTGTGTAGTTAATGCCTGGTTAGTCCTAGGAGCTAGATGGAAAGGTGCGCTGTCTGACTAATTGCAGTTAGTAAGTGGAGATGAATTCACAGATTGGGGTCGGGGGGTTTATTACAAGTCTTAGGTTGCCAAACACCATGAATGGCCTTTGGTCTTGGTTTTGTGGAGATTCGGGAGGGTTGCATGAGTAATTTTACTGGGAGTTGTTGTGTCATCGGGACCCAGTTACGAGTGAGTCTATGCGTGCTTCTAGGCGGCAGTGTGTCCAAGTGCATCAGACAAGAGTGGGTGGCGGCTGCTTGAGCAAGTGAACTATGTCGTGTAAGATGTGAATTGTGTGGGACTAGTTGAGCTCGCAAGCAAGCCTTAGGCACCCAAATTTGTCTTGATTGTGGGTCAGCCTTCATCGACTTCTTGGGTACCCAAATGGATTTCACTTTCTCAACAGAGGTTTTAGGAGTCTTCTTGTTAGCATCAAGTCGTTGATTACTAATAGGAAGTTGAGACCGTTGTTGCGACTTCGTTACGGTCGGCAGCTCGTCTTTCCGCACCCACATTTGTCTCATCGGCTGAGTTGTTCTGCTTCGTGCGTTCTTTTGATCTCTCGCCCGGAGAGTCTTCAGTGATTGATCTGCCTTTAGTTGCTGCCTCCTTCTGGCCTTTGGAAAAGAAGGGAGTTCCATTGTGGTTCTGACTCCTTTTTTGAGATCTTCATTCTTCTGCATCACATAGCCTTGGACAAGAACAGCATGGTCAACTTCATGTGTACCCCTGGAGGGACCAGGAGTCCGTGTCTTTTCTAGTTCCTTGAGTGCTCCATTATTTAACTCAATTGTAATTCTAGTCTGATTCACCCATACCTGAAGAATTCCACTTCTTAGGTTTAAGTTGACTGCTTGGTCATAGATCCAGTCTTGACCCAAGACAAGAGGTTCAGTGAGGTCCTCATCTTGACACACTAGTACCTTAACTGTCATTGCCTCATCATGAATATAGAGGGGAAGTTCCACCTCACCCATGCAAGGGGTTTCCACACCTCCCAATCCTATGAGATATGCTTCCACAGGATTGACAGTTAATTGCAACTCTTGACAGTAAAACAATTTAACCGCACTAGTGGCTGCACTTGAGTCAATCAAGGCTTTTACAGTCCTTGCACTCTTTCCTTGTCCTATATCTAAGGTTATGAAAGGACGTCGATCAGTTATCCTATGTGAGCTAACACCTGAAACTTCACACATAGCCATGTCATATCCCTGATCTGCATGTGCATCGTGTCTAGGGTGCTCTCTACCTTGTCTTCTTAATTTCATTCTTCGTATGCGCTCTAAGGCTTCTGCTTGAGCTTCCTCTCGGATTTGCTTTTCTTCCTCTTTGAGTTTCTTAGCAGTATTGAGTCGACTTAGCATTTCCTCTGTGAGAGGTTCCTGATACAACTTGACTCTGCATCCGCTAATATAGTTTGGGAGAACATCACCCTCTAACGTGGCTAGCTGTACTGCTCCACTCGTGGAGATCCTATTGATGATCATAGGTCCGTAGCCTCTCTTTTCTAGCTTCCTTGCATGTTGCTTCAATGTGTAAACTAAAACTAAGTCGCCTGCCTTTAAACCTTTATCCTTAACGTGGGCATCAAAGTATGCCTTCTGTCGTTTCTTAGCTGCATATATCCCTGCAGCTGCTCTCAGTCTTGTTTCTCCTAATCGTTCAAGGTCAAAAAGTCTAGAGGAGAGTTCATGACCCGTCCATTCATGCTCTTGTGCCACTTTCAATGTAGGTATCAAAAAGTCTAAAGGTAGCACAGCATTTTGAGCAAACACCATTTGAAAGGGAGTGGCTTGGAGTACCGTTTTGTAGGCAACTCGGTATGCCCAAACAGCATGGTGTAGTTGTTTGTCCCAATCAGAGCGTTTATTGTTCACTAATTTCGTCAATACATTGCATAAGATCTTGTTGGTGCTCTCAGCCTGGCCATTAGCTTGAGGGTGATAGGGGGCAGACTTCTTATGTATTACCAAGAATTCTTGGAGTAGATTTTCAATATCCTCATTTAAGAAATGAGTACCTCTATCACTAACTAGCTCTATAGGTAGCCCGTATCTAGTGAATACATTTTCAAACAAGAACTTAGCAGTTGTTTGTGCATCGTTCTTCGTTGTGGCTTTTACCTCTACCCACTTAGTTAGATAGTCTGTTGCAACAATGATATATTTTGCATGGGAACCCTTAGCTGGGGGATTAATAGGACCTACGAAGTCTATTCCCCACTTAGAGAATGCTCGTCCACCCATCATAGGTTTCAGTGGCATCTCATCTTTACGTATAGGATACTGAGTTCTCTGACAGACATCACATCGTTTCACATAGGTATGTGCATCCATGTGAAGGGTAGGCCACCAGAAGCCCGCAAATAGTATTGCCTTGATCACCCGATCTGGTCCAAAGTGTCCTCCTGCTACACCTTGGTGGGCAGTTTCCAAGATCTTAAGATATTCACTTTCATGGACACATAGCCTCAGGTAACCATCTTTACCACGCTTATATAGATTATCACCAATGAGTGAGTAATCGAGGGCTTCTTGTTCTAAACTCCTTTTCCTAGCCAGAGTCATGTCTGGAGGGAATGTTTTCGTCCTCAGGAAGGATACTAGTGGTTCACTCCAATCTGGCACTATGGATACTTGATAAAGAGTGGCGTGTTCCACAGGTGGTTTAGTGCAGCAGATCGGGCATTCCTTGCACAACTTTTGGACATCAGCTTCCATAGTTGGCCAATGCACTCCGAATCTCCTTAGTGTTTGTAGGGTTCGTTGCTTTGAATAGTGTTGCTCTAATGCACCTACATGTGCTAAATGCAACCATTTATTGTACTCGTCCTCTTCCACACAACAAGCCAAGATTCCTTGATCTGTGTGCTTGTACATGCTTCCCTGCCATGATGTGGTACTTTTGAGCTTTCACAACCTCTCTATTCTGTGTGTTTACTACATGATGGTTAGGCCCGTATGTCAATATTGGTACCAATGGCTTAGCCCACTGTGGTACAACTTCCAAATTAAACAAGTAAGCATCAGGAAGATCATCTGATACTCCTTGTGGGGCTTCTCCCGATGTGAGCCTAGAGAGATGATCTGCTCTCAAATGAGTCCTACCTTTCCTTACCACAACCTCAAAATCATATTCCATTAGCAAGAGAAACCATCTTACTAATCTCCCCGTATTGCATGGCTTGTTTACGAGATATAACAATGTTTGATGGTCAGTAAAAAATTTAAACTTGTTTGCAAGCAAATAATGTCTAAATTTCTCAACTGCATATACCATGCCTAAGCCTTCTCTCTCCGTAGTGGTGTAATTTCGTTCAGCTGCATTCAATTGTCGACTAGCATAGGCAATTGGAAGATCCATATTACCTTCACCAGTAGGTTGTGCGAGTACACATCCAATGGCATAATTGGATGCATCCACATGAACGTGGAATGGCTTATTCCAATCTGGTGTGGTCAAGATTGGTGCTGAGCATAATCTTCGTTTAAGCTCCTGGAAGGAATTCTCACATTCATCCGTCCACTCAAAGTTAGTCAGAAGTCCGTACATGGGCTTTGCAATGACAGCATACATATGTATAAACCGTCGGTAATAACCACAATGCCCCATGAAAGCTTGTACTTCCTTGACATTCTTTGGCCTAGGTAGCTCTGCTATAGCTCTCACTTTCTCTTCGTCAGTAGATATGCCATTCTTTGACACTATGTGTCCTAGAATCTTGCCTTGCCTGACCATAAAAACACACTTTTCTGGGTTCAGGCAGACTTGATATTCTCTACATTTGTCAAAGATTTGTCTGAGTTCAGGAATATGGGTTTGCCTAATGTTGGAATGGGCACAAAGATCATCAACATAGACTTCTAAGTTCTTCCTCAGGAACTCCTTAAACACATGGCACATCAGCCTCTGAAAGGTAGCCGGTGCATTGGTAAGCCCAAATGGCATTACTCTAAAAGCAAAAATGCCCCATTATGTGGCAAAGGCTGTCTTATGCTGATCCTCTGGAGCTTTGGCTACTTGATTGTAACCCGAAAATCCATCAAGGAAGCTGTACACTTCCTTGCCTGCCACTCTTTCTAAGAGATGTTCTGTGATGGGAAGCGGATAGTTATCTCGAATTGTGGCTGCATTCACCTTTTTCAAGTTAATGCACACGCGCAGCTTTCCATTTTTCTTGGGCACCACTACGATGGGGGATACCCATTCAGTGTGCTCAATTTCATAGATAAATCCAACTTCGACCAATCTATCTATCTCCTCTTTAATCTTAGCAGCGTAATTATCGTTATATGTATAGGGCTTTTGCTTAGAGGGTTTAGCATCTGAGGTCATGGGGATAGTGTGTGAGCATATATCAGGGTCAACACCTTTCAAATCCTTGTAACTCCAAGCGAATACATCTCTGTACTCTCTTAGCAAGGCAATTAACACCTGCTCTTCTTCCTTTGTTAGGTCATGGCCTATGTACGTGCATCTCTCCTCTCCTTCTTCTAGGGCCACTACTATTTTCTTGGTGGTTTCTTTGTTATCATAGGCCTCTCCTGATTGTGCCTCTCGTTTCGGCATTCTGATCATGACTCTCTTGTCATCTATCTCATACTTCTTAAAATTTTTTGGGACCTCAAACAAAGATTCTTCCTCTTCTGGTGAGACTTCTCTCTTCTTTCGTTTCTTCCCTTCTTCCTTCGGGGTCACATGTGTCGCTAATCTTACATCATTTGTAAGCTCTCCATACCTCTAGGGTTGAAATTCTACTTCATGGAAGTATTCTTCATCTGATGCAAACGGTGGGTCCATAATGATTGACTCTAGATTGGAGTCACTTGCATCCTCAATTGCATCAGGGCTAGGTTCGCATTCTTCTAGAACTGCCTCTCCCATGATTGGCTCAATGGAGAAGACTGAAATGTCATAGCCATCCTCATCACAGTGAGGTGTCCATTGTTCCTCATTGATGGCTACATCCATGGTTGCTAAAATTTCTGCCCAGCCGTGAGGTTCAAATTCTTCATCAGGAAAGACTACAGGTGCATAGGCCGGGTCTTGGATTGATCTATGGGTTTCTTTTGCACCTACCTCTCTGGCTTTTTCTCTCTTCTCTTCATCTACTGCTACTTTGCACATCCATAAGTGGGTGTCTTCATGCATCCAAGAGGATCATGACCCTATGGAATGCACTGATTCTGTATCATCTTTGGCTCTATGGATGGGGTTCCATTGGATAGGAGGGACATCTCTATGAGAGTAATCTTTGAGATTGACTTTGGTCGTAACACCTAAGTGTTGCAGGTACAGAGAATTGGTTCCCCAATCCTGTACCACTTGCAACTGTCGCATAAATGGTCTTCCCAAAATCATCTCATAGGCATGATTTTTGCTAAAGTCACATATAGCAAATGTATGCTTGAACTCAACACCACATGTAGTGAGAGTTATTCCTTCTAACAACCCTAGGGGTCTCTCTATGTGACCATCGGCCATCTGCAATTTCATTCTCGTTGGCCTGAGTGCTGGCTTGCCCCAACGCTTCCATAGGGAAGTGGTGGCAATTGCAACTCCTGCACCTGAGTCCAAAATTGCCTTGGTGGTGTACTCCTGGTAAGTAATGGGAAGATAGGTGTTCCCTTCTTCACCTTCACACATATCTCCTATCTTATCCAAGGGTATCTCTGGCACTGTCCTATGTGATCCTACCTGGGAACGAGGTTTTGCTATCTCAGGTACTTGTTTGGCTACATGTTTCCACACTTCTGGTCTAACCTTAAGCAGCTCTTCCAAAGTGAGATTGCATTGCACTTTGGTGTTCTTCACTACCTCTGTGTTCCTAGGTATGACTGAATCTTCGTTCCTTACCATGACTGTAGGTGCTCTCATACATGTGGACCTTGGTTCCCATGGGCCTGTGAAGTGGGGTAGTTCTTGTAAAGAATTAGACTCGAAGTCTAATCTTTCTTGAGATTGGGTACTTTCCTGCTCTTCATAAATGGATGGGATGTCTTGTGGGAATTGGTCATGTGCCTCATCCACAAGTTCAATGGGAGGAGGGACTTTACTTTCCTTAGCCCATTTGTCTTCTTGAATCTCGCGTAGGAATTCTGGTGTGAACCGATTCATAGAAGATGATGTGTCCGGCTCCGTAGAGTTAGGCACATAGGCTTCAGGCACATAGGCTTCTTGAGCAGGAATGCTTACTCGTTCACTTGCCTTATCCTTGTGTTGAGAGGCTGGTTCCTTTTGTGATTGTGCCATTAGATTCTCTATTCTTTCGAGGGAGGGGGGGTTGTGTGGTTCAGTGGAATTTGGCACATAAGCTTTCGGTGGGGAATGGGTCCTATTTTTGCTTGAGTTATCTCTTTCTTGATTTTCTTCTTCCTTGGCAGATCTTGCAATTATGCCCTCTAACTTCTCTAGAAGTCCATCCAAGTGTAATTGCGTCGTGGCTGAGCCCGAGTAATTGAAAAGGCGACTGGCTTCAAACATAGTCTGAGCCAATGCGACCATTTTCGCGCAAAGCTTGGTTCTTTCTATCTCTAGGTCAGCTCTAGGGTAACACTTGTCATGATCCGTGACATTTGGCCCTTCTTGGGTTCTGGCCTGATATGCTTTAAGCATCATGTCTACACCTTCAGGAGTGGGATCAGCTAATACTGATCCTACTCTAGGGGGTGGTGGAATCATATGAGGTGGGTTGGAAGGTGGCGGGTCGGATGGCGATGGGAATGGTGGTGGTGGGATAGTGTGAGAGGGGGTTTGAGATGTGAGTTCAGTTATCCTGGCTTTGGTTTCTCTTATGCTTTCCTCAAGTTCACTCATCTTTTTAGCCCATTGTCTTTTCATTCTTTCCTGACTATCTTTCCACGCTCTAGTCCTTTTCTTTGTTATGCTCTCGGTTTCACTAGCCTCTGGGTTCTTATCCTGGTTTACCCCTTGATTCTGCTGCAATGCCTGAGCTCTAGTCACGACCTGTACTGGTGCAGTGGACGTCACACTTCCTGTGGAGTCTACCACCAACCCAATAACGTTAATAGGGGTGATTTTTGGCATATTATTAGGATTCATAGGGCAATCTCGTAAGAGATGCTCCTTTCCACATTCTTGGCAAAAGCCTTGGCTCGTCACTGACTGGGGTTGTGTAGGTGAAGGTAAGGGACAATCACGAATGAGGTGATCTCCTTGGCATCTGTAGCACGGTCCTCTAGGGAATGGGGGTCTTACCTGCCTAGGTTGAGGTCTAGGATTGGGGTTTGCGTACATGACGTTCGTGTAATCTGACTCCCAACTAGGTTCATTTGGCTCTTCACTATAGTAGGACTCACCATGTTCAAGAGATTGCATGTAGTAAGCATGGGGGCTATCGACATGTGTAGAATCAAAGCTATGGTCACTGGGGTCACTTTCAGAAAGCAGTGGTGTTACAGGGACTATAGCTCTATTCAGGTTTTCTTCTACTGCTGCATATTTTACTGGGATCGCGTTAGCTGGGGCAGGGGGTTGTTGAGCTAACACTGGCTGAGGCCTTTGTTGGTTTTGGTATGGTTGCTGATAAGGTTGTTGTGGCCTGCCATATGGTTGTGGAGGGTACGGGTTCTGGTATCTTCCCTGCTGAGGGTATGGCTGAGGGTAGGGTTGCCTAACAGCCTGCTTATTGTAGGGGCAGTCTTGCGCGGTGTGATTGGTGTACCTTTGTTCTATGGTGCAGTACTGGCTACTAGGATTAACTTGGGGTTGAGCCATAATGGGACATACATTCGCCATGTGGTCGCCGCCACAAGTATAGCACCTTTTCACAGGGGCAAACCTTGGGATTTGTTTGCTAGCTACACCTAATTTCTGAGCTACTTTCTCTGCAAGTTCCTCGATTGATGTGGATTGCGTGGAAGAGAGGCTAGAGGCACTATCCGAATCTTTGTATATGTTAAACGATAATACTTTCTATCCAACTTTCGGAAGAGTATTATCGGGTCCTCGGGTTCTTGGGAGTGGTAGGGGTCTATTAGATAGAGGCCCTGTACTATTTTCCCATCTAATCATTCCACATCTTATCTAATCCTTCATCAATATCCAAAATAGATTTGCGGACAATTCACAACAGTAAAATCGTTCTTAACACGGATCAGGTGCGTCAGTTTATTGCCATACTATCGTTCTTACTATTTAAAAGTTCTAACATCAAAGTTGTTCTTATCTTCCTCGTCCTCTCAACAAAGGTAAACAGAATATACCGTATCTTATTCTATATTCTGATTATAACAGAATAAAACGTCGTACACAGTACTGCAACACCACAACAGATTACTCAATGGTTCACGATACTACACTTTCCAAGCCGTCATATTCATCTTCAATCACACAATCCGTTATACAAATGGTGTATACCAGAAAATTATTATCAACAGTGCGCACACATACCGTCAAAAAAATGATATAACAGTATACTGAACGTCATCTACTGTAACACTTAATTCAGAGTACTCAAAAAGAGGTATATCCCAATACATTAATCAGATTCACTACTATAGAGAATAGTATCACAGTTTCTTGCAGATATCGACTAACCTTTCTTCTCAAGAAGTACTCAATGCTATGCACTTACAAAATAACAATCGTGACACAAACAACAATTGAACTCTTGCTTCTTTTGACGTCTCTATCTCTCTGTCTCTCTTGAGTAAATTCCTGTTAACCTTCACATGCGCAATTCTCTTCCACCTTTCTCTCCCATCTCAACCATCAATCCAAAACGTTCTCTCTCTCTCTTCTTACACAGTGATCTCTGCTCCCACCAGCCAGACGGAGCGGCGGAAGTTTTCTCTTCCTTCTTCTTCATCCTACTTTTTATTGCTTTCGCATCCTTCATTTACCGACTCTTGCGTAATTTCCTGCATCTCCGTCATTTCAGCCAAAATTCTTGTTTGTCCTTCTTCTGCGGTTGCGGTTGTCTCGCTCCGTCGGCCTTGTAACACTGGCACGCACGGTGGACTCAAACCCGCAAGATCGACCTGAATCTTATCAGAGATATCATTATCTGCAATCGAGGGCGTTTGTTTTTTGGGACTACCTGTTCCAGATTTCTGTTGCCGAATTTCTTTCTGTAATTGATTTATTTTCTGTTTTTGTTGTTCCAACTGTTGCTTCTGCTGGTTAATTATATCTACCAAATCATGGTCGTGTTGGGAGACAAAACCTGAGCGTATGTTTTCCATTTTTGGAATTGTAATGGCCAACCATCTGCAACGAAAAAGTTTCCAACTGTTATGTACATGAGTGCTCAACTTTTGTTTTAATGCTTCGATATCGATTTTTGTCATTAAAGTGGCATCCAGATTAATTCCTTCGCCAGTTAAGACCTGTTTTTCTAAATCCTGCAAGACCTGTATTCTGGATCGTAAGACTTCAATTTCGTTCTGTAGAGTGGCATTCATTGCCGAAAAATTGGTCATTTCGTCATGTATCTGTTTCTGCACCGCTTCCTGGTACTGTTGGAATTCCTTAATAGATTTGGTAATATTAACTAATGTAACTATCAGTTGATTATGTTCATTCTGTACTTCTCTCAGCAGTTCTGTTTTATCTTTCAGTGCGTTTTGCAATTGTTGATTTGATGTTAACAAAGAATTAAAATGGTTCATATTGGCCAATGCCTGATCTTTTCCCAGTTGTAGCTTCTGTTCTTGTTGTATTAAAAAATCTGAGACTTCCTGTAATTTTTTCTGCATGCTATATACCTGATTTCCGGTTCCGGCAATAGAATCATTAGTATTCGACTTCTTCGAATTTACTGGTTGGGGTGACTGCTGTAACTTTCTTTTTGTTATCAACGAAAAAGGTGTTCCAAACACCCTTGCCTATTCAGTGCCGTCTGTGGGGCATACATCCTCAGAGGAGTCTAACAGTGTATCGGGTTCATCTTGTTCATTTGTGTAGTTATGCTCTGAGCTGAGCATACCGTGTTTTTCAACATTTGGTCTTCTAGCTTGTATGAATTGAAAAATAGCAGCTAAATACACTGGTAAACGAGTGTATTTTTGGGACCTGCGTTTGTCTCCAACAAAAAACTGTTTGTGTAAATGGTTGTACAACCAGTGAGCCCAGCTCACTTTTCCTCCTGTCTCCGCTTGTACTAGAGGCGAAAAATTTTCTCTAGACATAAGATCAAATCTGACTATAAAGCAGAGCCTTTCTAAGTACCATTTAAATTGTTCACGGCGAGTATATGTGGCATTCTTCATCATAAAATAGCGTCTACGACCTTCGCCCTTACCAAATTCTTTTCGCAGGTCGTTATAAGAACATTTGGGAAAGTTTGCCTCTTCATACAACGGTAATTGAAATACTGACGAAACTAATTGTGGTGAAAATTGTACCTGATTTATAAGGAGACCTTTTGTTTGTCGCATGCTGTGTAACTGATTCTCTGCATCTTCATTACCTGTCCACTGTTCCCAGGGTAACTTAGCAAACTGGAGAAGTCCGATCCTCCGTAACCAGTTCTCATTTCTCCTAGAATGGATGTCAAGCTCTATTTTAAATTCTGTGGAAAATAATATGTTGTTATGCTGACCCGGTGATGTTGCCGAAGTTCTTGAGTCATCTTCATCATCCTGTAATGTAGTATCTGTTGTAGTCACAACACGGTTCTGTGCAATTGCGCGCTTCCTGAGTCGCCATCTTAGTATATCCGATTCAGACATAGTTGTAAGGCTCGCCGAAAATAATATGCTAGAAGTTTTGTTAATTAGTACGAGAGCTCGCAGAATACTATACAGAAAAATACTATACTGGGCATACGCATTTTATAAGCACTAGAACTTGAACTGCCGTTTGCTGGAATGATGATATTTCATTCGGACATGACACTTCATACTTCTTACCGAAATTGTAGCATCAAAAATCATCATTGTGTATTTTATCCCGTAGATCGATGCTGGACTTGGAACGTCTTTTACATGTGCGAAGAGTATTATGCACAAAAAATCGTGACTTTTAATAAAAATCATCAGTACAACACAGGATTTGTAGGACCGAATTTTACAGTTCTGCTGCGAGACCTTCTAAATACATACTTCTAGCTGATCGAAAGATACGGGCAATCTTTTTCTTAAGAGTTTCTAATACATTTTTCAGGGTGTCAGGTTCTAATAATTGGGCATCTGTGCGCACCGAACTGAGCACAATAGCTTCCGAAAGTAAATTTTCAGCCTCGGTTTGTAAGAATGCTTCCTGTAAATAAAATTCATTGGCCAATGCTGCATCTCTGGCTGTCTTCATGTCTGTTACTTGTTGCTGCATTCGATGGATGTAATCATTTTGGTTGCGTACTTGATTGTCGAGCCTTTCTAACTGTTGGTTGAGTAACTGGATCGTTTTATGATATGCATCTCTTGCCCTTTTCGTATCTGCTAATCTTTTCTGTTTCTGAGGCTCTTCAACGAGATACTTATGCAGCATGTCGTTAACTGTTGATAAACTGTCTTTTGTAGTATTCAACTCGAATTCTTTTTGCTTCAGTTCTCTTTGCTGTTTTTGGTTTTGTTGATCTTTTTGGGCCAGCTGTAATCTAGTTTCTTCCAGCAAGTTGCCTAATGCTACTCTAACATCTTCTGCATCTTTGAAGTTCTGTGTTAACTTATTGATTTCTGCATTGGCTACTATCAACAATTCATTTTGATTGTTCATTGTTTTCAGAGCTTCATCCCGTTGTTTTGTTATGTCTTCTTGGTCACTGAGTCGTTCTTGCAGCTGCTTCACCTGTTCGTGTAGGGCCTGATTTTCTGCCTTTACTATGTATAATTCTTCTTGAAGAGGAGTAATATCGGCTTCCAGTAATTCTACTTTATGCTGCAACTCCTTGTAGATATTGTCTGTATCAGCTCTTATCTGAGCAGGATCGCCAATGTTAAACGATAATACTTTCTATCCAACTTTCGGAAGAGTATTATCGGGTCCTCGGGTTCTTGGGAGTGGTAGGGGTCTATTAGATAGAGGCCTGTACTATTTTCCCATCTAATCATTCCACATCTTATCTAATCCTTCATCAATATCCAAAATAGATTTGCGGACAATTCACAACAGTAAAATCGTTCTTAACATGGATCAGGTGCGTCAGTTTATTGCCATACTATCGTTCTTACTATTTAAAAGTTCTAACATCAAAGTTGTTGTTATCTTCCTCGTCCTCTCAACAAAGGTAAACAGAATATACCGTATCTTATTCTATATTCTGATTATAACAGAATAAAACGTCGTACACAGTACTGCAACACCACAACAGATTACTCAATGGTTCACGATACTACACTTTCCAAGCCGTCATATTCATCTTCAATCACACAATCCGTTATACAAATGGTGTATACCAGAAAATTATTATCAACAGTGCGCACACATACCGTCAAAAAAATGATATAACAGTATACTGAACGTCATCTACTGTAACACTTAATTCAGAGTACTCAAAAAGAGGTATATCCCAATACATTAATCAGATTCACTACTATAGAGAATAGTATCACAGTTTCTTGCAGATATCGACTAACCTTTCTTCTCAAGAAGTACTCAATGCTATGCACTTACAAAATAACAATCGTGACACAAACAACAATTGAACTCTTGCTTCTTTTTACGTCTCTATCTCTCTGTCTCTCTTGAGTAAATTCCTGTTAACCTTCACATGCGCAATTCTCTTCCACCTTTCTCTCCCATCTCAACCATCAATCCAAAACGTTCTCTCTCTCTCTTCTTACACAGTGATCTCTGCTCCCACCAGCCAGACGGAGCGGCGGAAGTTTTCTCTTCCTTCTTCTTCATCCTACTTTTTATTGCTTTCGCATCCTTCATTTACCGACTCTTGCGTAATTTCCTGCATCTCCGTCATTTCAGCCAAAATTCTTGTTTGTCCTTCTTCTGCGGTTGCGGTTGTCTCGCTCCGTCGGCCTTGTAACATATATCTTGGAAAGCTCTAACTCCTCCCCTAGGTTGTCCTCAATGTCAATACACATGCGTACACACTCTTCTATGGTCCTAGGGTCCTTCAAGTACACATAAGATCTCAATTTGGTACTTAGCAATCCATCCAAGAATATAGCCACTTGCTTGGCTGGTGTGGGTAACTCCGAAACAGGGCATCTTTCAAGATATTGCCTAAATCTCCTTCCTGCAAGTCTCACGGTCTCTTGCGGGGTTTGCTTGAAGCTGTGAATCAGCGAGGAGGTATTATGCCTTATGCCACTCTTAGAGAATTCAATAATGAAAGCTTCTAGGAGTTGGTCTATGCTCCTAAATTGCCTCTCATTTAGTGGCTGAAACCATGTCAGGGCAGTGTTCCTAAGGGTCAGACCAAAGGCATTGTACTGCGTGAATAGATCCTCCACTTGTTCAGCTCTCAAGACTTGCCTAAACTCGGCCACATGATCGTATGGATCTCCGGTGCCATCGAAGTAATTCTTCATGGACTTAACTAGCTGAGTTGGTCTCAAAGTCCTTGTGTGCTCTCTAGGTCATGGTAGAGGGAACTCATCCGTATTTCTTTGATTTCTGTGAGCTCTAAGTACCTCAGGTTCTACTCTATTTGTTTCCGTCCTCGTTCTTTCTCTGCCCACTGGGTTGGCAAAGCTTACTTCTGGTCTATCTCTACTTTTGTCTCTTTGCATTCCATGAGCTTGGGATGTTCCAGCTCTAGGGTGACCATAGGATACGTTCGATCTTGGTTGGGGAAAAACAAATTCGCCCTTCCAAGTGTAAGCATGCCTATCATTTTCTGTCACCACAAAGATCCTCTCCGAAGCGTGATCTAAGTAGGTCACTCTACCTGGACTATCAGGATCCTTAAACTCATAGATCATGATAGTTCCTATATCCATTGGCCGATCAGATTTATACCTCCAAAAGGCTTCGTCAGTCTCTTGGTTCAGAAGCAGATCTATGCTCTTGTTGCTTGGGGAATCCACTCAGGTGTGATAATCCTAGTGAGAACAGATTTGCCTCGGGGGGTTCTAGGTTCTACACCCATGTTTCCTTGTTCCAAGTCACCTAAGTCCGCTTCTGAGATTACATTCCCAAATTCATCTGTCCTATCTGGGTGACTGGTGACTACGTATATGGTTCCTTCTTTGTCCATGTATGCTCCGCTTTCAAACTTGACAGCTGGGTGCTCTAGTCCTATGGATTGGTCAGGGTTTTTAATCTGGACCACGGATCTTCCTAGGCCGTCCTCATAGATGCTAGCACCTAATCGGTTGGTCCTAAGGTATTCCAACTGTGTTTTGTAAGGGCCTTCTACCCTGTGCAAGTATGGCACACCTGAACTTCCCGTAGGTTTGTCCATGCCTTGAGACATCTCTGATTCACTGGTATCAGAGCTAGGGTAATGCGAGTGGTGACTCAACTGCTGGGCCCAAGACCTTGCAGTATGATTGACACTAGCCTCTGAAGACCTAAGGCTTTGTCTCTCTCTTACTAGGTGTCATCCTGATCTAAGGTTCATATGCCTAATTGATTAACCCAATTTTTCCCAGGTACAACCACGTTTTTGAGTCCTTTTGTATCGGTTACTTGGTTCTTTTTATGTTGATTATCGTGTTTATACTCTTGTCTGATATCACGTTGTCAGGAATACTTGAGTTTAATTTCGCACTTTAGTTTGGTCGTTTCACGTTAGGTTCTTTTCCTTTTAAGGTTGTCGTTCGCACACACACAGGTTATCTCTTGACTTGCACTTGATTTCTTAGATAGTCTTTGATTTATCTCGTGCCTATCGTTGCCTGGAATTACTTTTAACACTACCCGCACTTAGCCTAAACTAAGAATTGACAGAGGGTGTTGCGGGTTTTCCAACCTTGAGTTCCTTTCCTTGTATTGTTGCCCTGGTGTGCCCAGGACGCGTGTTCCCAAGCCTGCACTTACTCTTGCCTTGCGTACCCTTCGCTGCTCTCAAAGGACCTGTAAAAGGCCCACTGTTAGCTCAAGACTTAAAGTCAAAAGACAGAACCAATCACTTTCATTCATGTAACACTTCACCAATTTGCACTATGACTTTTTGGACACCACTCTAGAGACCCCTGAACTTTGTTCCCCCTAGGTGTGGTCAACTTCAAAATACCCTAGCTAATATTCTTGATCTTAATTTAACCATTACCAGTCGATGTTTTTGTTGTACTCCCTGCGAGCTTTCCAACAAAACAAAAATCACGGCAAACGGATTTCATATGAGAACGTTATGCCAGTTCAGGGTTTTGGGGCTAAAACCGGATTAAACTAGGTTAACAGGCAAACAGAAATTCTCGAGTTACTTGGGTCATGCCCTCGTAGTGCAATACTACACCCTTGTGTTTGTCCCACACTTGGCCAAAATTTAGACCACTATTTTTGCCTTAAAAATTTGACCTAATTTGCCCTTCTAACGTGTTCGCAAAGTTTGTCGGTCGCGATTGACAGGTCAGTCGCGATCGACGTGTCGATCGCGATTGACAAGTCCGTCGTGGCTGTGAGTCGCGATTGACACGTGGCCGAAAATTCAGTCAATCGTGGTCAAACAGTCGTTGACTCTGTCGATCGCGATTGATGGGTCGATCGCGATTGACAAGTCGGTCACGAGGGTCTGTCCGTCGTGGTCAAACAATCGTTGACTGTGTCGGTCGCAATTGACAGAGCCGTCGTGGCTGTCAGTTGCGATTGATGAGTCGATCGCGATTGATGGCTCGATCGCGATTGACACGTGTCACGCGTATGGTCCGTCGGTCGTGGTCAATCGGTCGTTGACTCTGTCGGTCGAGATTGACAGAGCCGTCGTGGACTGTCAATCGCGATTGACTGGTCGATCGCGATTGACAGGTCTGTCCGTCGTGGTTTGTCAGTCACGATTGACCGAGCGATCGCGATTGACAGAAATCTGAGGAATTTCAAAAAACTAAACACATTTTTGGGAAGCTCTAGGCCTCTAGATCATGGTTTTGCACTTTGTTTGGTAGTTTGAGCGTTTTTTCTGTCGGTCGCGATTGACAAAGGTCGGTGACACACAGACAGTTACTTCGAATTCCGTACCTGCGCAGAGTGCTGGGGATGATGATGTGACCTGTACCTGTAAGACAGCTCAAGAAACATGCAAAAACAGCACACACAATTTCGCTCTCTCGCTCTCTCTCACAAGTGAAATGAGGGAAATGAGGTGGAGAAGGTGATATGATAAAAAAACTGAAATTTTCGCGATGATGGAAATGGAGGTGGGAGATGGTGGTGATGATGATGGTGATGATGGTGGTAAGGTAAGAAAGAGAAAAATAGGAAAAGCAAAGAAATTACCTACAATGCCAATGTCTCCAATCTACGTCTTACCATCACACGCTCGTCCTCAAAGCTCGATCCCCGGCAACGGCGCCAAAATTTGGTGTAGCTCAGTGATGAGTAGCACCTCCTTTAATGTCAATCCGGGAAGACGTGAGGATGGTATGAAGACCTCGAGCAAGTGGAGGCACTAGTGCGTGAGTGAGAAGCACACAAGCATGCATACACATACACACACACGCACACACACGGCAAGACAAAGAGTGAGAAGCAATGGAGTTCCTAGATTACTTTCAAAAAGCTCTTACAAGTTCGTTTCAGTTACAATCTGCCCCCAAAAATGAGCTCTCTAGCTCCTTTTATAGTTTTTGACTAGCTTTGGCCCTGTTCAGACCTAGTGTCCGAAGCTCCTCAAGCTCAAGGACTCCTTGGCTTGCACAAAATGGAGCTACAAAAAGGTGAACATGGTATTTACAGGGGTTGTTAGTGATGAGAATCACTTTTAATTGGTGTAAAGGTTTTGAAAAATTAAAGGTTGCCTTAGTGCTAGATCTGCGTGAATGCTTGTACTTGCTTCTTCATGAAGAAAATTATTGGCCTACTTGCCAGATCTTCTTTGACTGCCATGTCTGCTTGTGCTGTCCCTTCGCTCTGACTCTCTTCGTCTTGTGGCTCCTTCGGTTCCCTGACTGCTGCCAACAGTCTCCTCTAGGGTATTCTCTTTCATGTTGTTCGATGGTCGGTCCAGCTCTTATTCGTGCCTTGTATGCCCGAATCCACATGGATAATTCTTCAGGCATGGGATCCGCTAAGAAGGATCCTACCTCTTCTTTTTTGTACTTTTCATTTTTGTGTTCTTTTTCAATTTTCTGTTCCTCTTTTGGGTTCTGTTCGTTCTTCTCATTTTCCTTCTTCTGTAGTAACTTCTTTTCTTTTATCCTATCTCTACAGTTCTTCCATCTTTGAGTTCTTTTACTTACTATACTTTTTTCAGGCTCTTCCGAGTCTTCAACTCTCTGTGGTGTGGGCGTATTCATCTCTAGGTCACTTTGATTGTGTTCTTTTGGTTTTTCTGGGGTCTCTCTAGCTTTGGCTCTTGTTATCGCCTTCAGCGGTACATTATATTCCTTATCGCTCCCTGATGATTCGATTACTTCTATCACATTGATTTGCACGTTGGATGTAACCTTGTTGGGATTCTTGGGGCAATCTCTGAAAAGGTGTTCCTTACCACAATCACTACAGTAGCCTTCCCAGACTCGTTGTGGTGGTGGTGGGTTTGGCAATGTACATTCTCTGATATAGTGATCACCTCCACATCTGTAGCATGGTCCTCTGGGTACAGGTGGTCTGTTCATGGGTCGGGGTGGTATGGTTGCTCTAGGAGCTGTGTACATTAATGACACATAGTCCTGCTCATATCTGTAGGAACTATCTGGTACTTCCATGCCATAGGCGTATGGTTCGTACAATTGTCCATATTCTATCATAGAGCTTTCATAATTGGGATATGCTCCTTGACTATGGTCGTAAGATGAGTCATATGGTTCACTATTAGCCAATGGTGTGGCTGGGACTATTGCTCTCTCTAGGTTTTCTTCAGGTTGAGCTATCTTGACTTGGACAACGTTCTAAGGATGGGGCGGTTGTTGTCCTAGTACTGGTTGTGGTTGGGTGTATCCTTGATACGCATATGGTCGTGGCACTGGTGCCTGCTGCTGATAGGTAGGGTATCTCCATGCTTCACCTCCTTGCTCTCTCTGCGGGTATCCATGAGGTCTCATATATGGCTGTGCTGGTCTCGCTTGCCTATTGTAAGGGCAATTTTCTGTACTGTGATTTGTATATTTTTGTTCTATACTGCAATACTGTAGCGGTCCTGGGACGGTGGGTCTATTATAAGCATAAGCAGGTGTTGGGACTACTCCCCTAGTACACAGATGAGAAGAATGATCACCTCCGCACTGCATACATCTTCTGAGCATGGGCACTCTCATAGGGTTACTGGGGTAGTTCCTCTGTCCTTGAACGTTCAACTTCTTAGCTACCAAATCGGCTATTTCCTCGACATTGTTTTTAGGGATTGATGTGCTACTAGCCGAATCTTCACTTTTCAAGCTACCTTGAGGTATTTTCAGGTCTTCTGCTAGGTTGTCTTCTAGGTCTATACATTCCTTCATGCACTCTTGCAAAGTTTGAACTCTCTTTACATATACCACAGATCTCAAGGATCCATTCAACAATCCTTCCAAAAATAATGACACCATTTTATTTTGGGTAGGTCTCTCTTCTACTGGGCATCTGTCCACATACTGCTTGAATCTTCTTGCTGCCAATCTTACTGATTCTGTAGGGGCTTGCTTAAAGCTATGGATCAAAGATGATGAGTTGTTTTTAATCCTTGACTTAGTGAATTCCTCAATCATTTCTTGATAGACTTGTTCCATGTTTTGTTGAAAATTATTAGGGTCCAATGGTTGAAACCATGCTAACACAGTGTCTGACAATGTAAGACCAAAGGACTCATATTGGATAAAAAAGTCTTCTACTTGTTCCGCTCTGATTACTTGTTTGAATTCAGCTATATGATTGTAAGGTTCACTAGAGCCATCATAGTGATTTCTCATACATTTGGCAACTTGAATTGGCCTTAATCTTCTTCCTGCTTTGGGTGGTCTAGGCATTACTGGGAAGATTGGTCTTCCTATGGGTATGCCTGGTCCTCTTGCTACAGGCGGTCTGACTGGAGCAGGAATTCCATGTCTTGGGTCAACAGTTGGATGAGGTCGGTAATTAGGGTTATTTGCAGGCATGGCAAACTGTACATGTGGCCTGACTAGGATTTGTGTTTGTTGTGTTTGTCCTGACTGTTGATATGAATCATTCTGAGACGTTCCAAGTGGGTTTCGTGAAGTAGTGGCTTGGTCCCTAGGGGGAAACACTGGAATATTCTGATATTTCAACTCTGCTCTTTCTAATTCCCTTAACGGCCAATATCTTCTCTGATTCTTATCCAAATATGTGATGATGGTGGGGAAATCAGGATCTTGTAACTCATAGATGGTGACAGGATTAGGGGCAGCTTCCCATATTGAAGAATGTGCTCTAAGAAGATGCTCCATCCCATTGATCAAGTAGACATCCATTAGGGAGTCATCTTGGGGAATCAGGTCTCCTCTCCAGACTCTAGCAACAGTAGATCTCCCTCTAGGTGTAGTTACTTGCTCTTCATTCCCTCCTCCATTTAAGTTTGGAGCATTATTTTCTTCTCCAATTTCATTAATGTTTTCCGGGTGTTCAGTGACAACATATTGGATATCTCTTTTGTCCATGTACAAACCTCCTACATACTTCACTGCTGGCCTAGGCACTATGTAAGCCTCTGAAGCCTTCTTTAACCTGGCCACTGATCTGTTTAGACCATCCAAATACATAGGGATCTCATTTTGGTTGGTGTTCATGTACTCCAAGGAGGTTCGGTACTCTCCTTCAATGATTGACATCATGCCAATCATGGGTACTGTGTTCTGCATATCCTCTGAAGCCATGGGAATTTCTTCCTCTGACTCACTCGAGGTCTTCGAGTAATGTGAACGACTACTTGGCTCTGCTACACTACCTACAGAAGAGATTACACTTCTTCGGCTTCCTAGGGTTCTTCCGGATCTCAGGTTCATCCACTTCACAGCTCTGGTCAGTCCTTGCTAACCTCTAGCTATTGGAACTATTCACTATGGATTAGAATTCCAGAAAAAATTTTAGCTGGGAATTGACTGAAAATGAACTTTTCAAGTCACGACTGCTAAGGTACACGATACTCGATCTTCAGACCCAAAAGATATACGATACTTGAACACAGACGATACACGATCTCTGGATGCCCACGATACATGATACTCCAACCAAACGATACACGATACTTCACCAGTATCGCGATCTTTGAATGATACACGATACCTGGGTCAAAACGATACTTGAAAAACGATACACGATCTTTGATGGGTATCGCGATCGCTGTATGAACGATACACGATACTTGAGTATCACGATACTCGGGAAGAACGATACTTGACCACACGATACACGATCTTTTGAAAAAGACGATACACGATCGGTGACAGGTATCGCGATCTATGAAGCCACGATACGCGATACTTGTCAGACATGATACACGATACTTGTCAAATATCGCGATCTTCCTAAGATGATACACGATACTTGGACAATAATGATACTCGCTATTTGGTTCAAACGATACACGATACTTCTCAAGTATCGCGATCGATAGATCACAATACACGATACACGGTAGGTATCGCGATCGGTGACAGCACGATACGCGATCTTTGCTAAGTATCGCGATCCTTGGAACGCGATACACGATACCTGGGAAATATCACGATACTCAACCATAGGAGATCACGATACTTGTTAAGTATCGTGATACTCGACCGCAGGAGAAAGCGATACTTGACCCTTTGTCAATTTTTGCTAGACTCTGTTAAGATTTGATTCAATACACTTGTTCTACTAGTTCTTGTACCCTCTCCTCACTCTCTGTATCATTCAAATCACACCTTTTCAACCCCTGTATGACCAATACGATACTTCACGCAGATCATTTTCTCCTAAAAAGTTGAATCATGGAAAGGAGCTGAAAGGATGATATGTGAGCTTACCTTGTACTCTATTTCAACTCTCAACCCTTCCTAACTAGCTCTGCGACACTCAGAAAGCTCCACTCCCTGTCCACGATCTCTGGCTACAGTTCTTACGATACTTGTCAGCAGTAGACCCCGATACTTGCTCAGAAACACTACTTTACAAAATGACTCTTTTTGGCTTTTATACTTGGGATTTTCTTACTTACTGGAAATAAAGCAACAAAACAAGAATTGAAAGCTACTCTAACTACCTAGCCTACTCCCTTGCTCCTCCTACTCTACTCATTCTACTCACTTCCCTAGACTAACAACTCACTACACACACTCCAAGAATCAGAAGTAGCAAGTGCGGCTGAAAATGACTTACCAAAGAAGAGAAAATCACCACTCCTCCTCTTGCTTCAATGCAAAAAAGCTACTTACCATCACACGAATGCCTTGGTTTGATTTGACACTCCCCGGCAATGGCGCCAAAAAGTGTGTTGACCTAAGTACCAACTTAGGGACTTGTGGAGAAAGAGACTATACCTCAATCCCCTTCAAGTGCATATAGTGGGGATTCACGCTTTTAAATATCAATCCGATGAGTATACAAACCTAGCCGAGTGTATGAGGACATGCAATCAAGTGATGATCAATGCAAATGAACTATTCAAAGAGTGCAAACAAGGCAAAGACTAATCCAAACAAGCTTCAACTGTCGGTCATGGTGTCACGATACTTGGTGCAGCAGCCGTCAGCAATTTGGACTTTTCTCTAAGCTCCGAACTCCAAATATAGTGAATAGCATATGCGTTTCGAAGCTCTCGAGAAGACGCATTCAATGGCAGTGGTTTTACTCAATTCTGACACTCCTACTTCAAGTTATGAGCAAAATACTGAGTCGCGGAAAAATCTTCGTACACTTCAACACTTCCTACACTTCGCACACACCTTAACTATAGCAAATAAATACTTTCATGGATAGACAACACTCCCTCACACTCTTTCCAAGCAATGCACATGCATACAAGCTCACAAAGAAGAAGATACAGAGTGAAGAAGACACAAATTCGAATTTCTATGCTCTCTATTCTCACAATGGCAAAAAGTCCTTTACAAAGAGTCACAAATTGACTTATATACTTGTGCCCAAAAAATGGTCCTTTCACACAAGAGACCAGCACTTTATTCACTAAAAGACTAATTTCCTACTATTTTACATGGGTAAGCTTCTAATCTTCTGTGGGGATGCATCTAGAGGACTCCTCTAGTGCATTTACAACGGAAAATATATTACAAGAATGGTTATGATACAAAAAGTGGGTGTCCAAATCGGAAAAATTTTGGGGCCCGTCTTCTTCTCTGCCTTGTGCTCTCTTTAGCTCTGCAACCATGACCTTCATGATCAATTTCCCCAAGACATTCCATCTATTTATGGAGTCCAAGAAGGGCAACAAGAAGAAAAAATATTAGATTTTGAATCTAATTCTTTACAAGAGTTGCCACAATTCACAAGCCCATAGGAATCTGAAGAAGAATGGAAAGTTGCAAGTGTGTATTACCCAAAAGTTAATACCGCTACGATTAGAGATAGTTATCCACTTCCAATAACTAAACATTTATTGAAGCGTGTTACGGGCAAGGAAGTTTATAACTTTCCTGATGGATTTTTCAGGTTACAACCAAATAGCCATTGCCCCAAAAGATCAACACAAAATGGCCTTATCCACAAAGTGGGGAATCTTTGCATTTCGTGTGATGCCATTTGGGCTCACCAATGCACCTGCAACATTCCAAAGGCTCATGTTTCATGTCTTCAAAGAGTTCTTGTGAAAGATCTTAGAAGTATATGTGGACGATCTATGTGCTCATTCCCAAGAAGGAAGATACCACATCCCTGAGCTCAGACAAATCGTCAACAAGTGCAGAGAATGTGGAGTGTGTCTGAACCCAGAAAAGTGTGTGTATTCATGGTACAATAAGGTAAAATCTTAGGTCACATTGTTTTTAAGAACGGAATATCCATAGATGAGGACAAAGTAAGAGCCATAGCAGAGTTGCCGAGACCAAGGAATGTCAAAGAGGTACAAGCCTTTATGGGCCGTTGTGGATATTATCGCAGGTTTATCCACATGTATGCAATCATAGCTAATCCTCTTTATGCATTGTTGGACAAATTTTGAATGGAATGATGAATGTGAAAATTCCTTCAATGAGTTGAAAAGAAATTTTTGCACAACAACAATACTGACCACTCTTGATTGGAATAAACCATTTCATGTACATGTGGATGCCTCCAATCATGCAATAGGATGTGTGCTAACACAACCCACAGGTGAAGGAAATCTAGATTTGCCTATAGCATATGCGAGCAGACAGCTTAACACAGCTAAACGAAATTATACCACAACTAAAACGGAAGGCTTAGGCATGGCATATGCTATGAAGAAATTTAGACACTACTTATTGGCCAACAAATTCAAGTTTTTCACTGATCATCAAGCTTTATTATATTCGCTCAATAAACCTTGCAATACTGGACGTTTAGTAAGATGGTTCCTCTTACTAATGGAATACAATTTTGAAGTGGTTGTTAGGAAAGGTAGAACCCACCTTAGGGTAGACCACCTTTCTCGCTCACTTCAGGAGAGTCACCGCAAGGAGTGTCTGATGAACTACCTGATGCTTATTTATTCAATTTAGAAGTTGTTCCTAAATGGGCAAATAAGTTGGTACTTGTTCTAACCTTCGAACCCGCAAATAAGAATGTGAAAACGAATCGAGAGGAAATTGTACAATCACAAAACTATCAAATATTGGCAGGAAGCATGTACAAACAAGATACAGAGGGTGTACTAGCTTGTTGTGTCGAGGACGATGAACATAGTAGTTGGTTGCAACAAGCCCATGAAGGATTGATAGGAAATCACTATTCTAAACAATGAACATTGCAGAATTTGAAACATTTAGGAGTGTATTGGTCTAGTATGGATAAAGAAATACATGAGTGGATTAAGAATTGTCTAGTGTTCCAGGAAAAACCCCTAGTGGAGCATGCTACCCTCTATCGTGTGTCATTAATTCCAGATTGGAGTGCTCCATTCGTAGAATTTATGAGATCGGGAACACTACCCAGTGAGGCTAGCCTAGCAAGAAAACGAAGCATGGAGCAAGAGGCTCAGGACTATGCTTTAGTAGGAGACAACCTATATCAGAGAGGCAAAGTTGGTTACCTAAGACTGTGCATTCATGAATCAGAATATTTGAAAGTCTTAGAAACTACACATAGTGGTGTTGCAAGTTGACATTTTGGTCTTGACCGAGTAATTAAGACCATTCTATTCTCAAGAATTTGGTGGCCCACTCTTCATATGGATGCACATACCTATGTGAAGAAATGTGACACATGCCAACGTGCACAATATCCGATTAGAAAAGATGAGATGCCTTTGTGGCCAATGATGGGAGGACGTGCATTTTCGACAAGCTAACAGACAAGCTGAGAGCACAAATAAGATAATATGTAATGTATTGACAAAACTGGTAAATAATAAATGCTCTGTTTGGGATAAACAACTTCATCATGCTGTTTGGGCTTATCGAGATGCCTACAAAACGATGCTCAATGCCACCCCATTTCAGATGGTCTTCGGATAGAATGTTGTGCTACCATTGGACTTCCTAATCCTAGCCTTAAAAGTAGCACAAGAGCATGAGTGGAATGGACACGAGTTGTCATCTAGGATCTTTGATCTAGAACGCTTAGGTGAGATGAGGCTACAAGCGACAGCAAGCATCTATGCTGCAAAGAAAAGACAAAAAGCATACTTCGATACACACATCAAGGATAAAGGATTGAAAGAGGGAGACCTAGAGTTGGTTTATACACTAAAGAAACATGCCTATAAATTGGAAAAGCGAGGATATGGACCCATGATCATTAATAGAATTTCCACTAGTGGTGCGGTTCAATTGGCCACACTAGAAGGCGACATCTTGCCAAATTATATTAGTGGATGTAGAGTCAAGCTATATCAAGAACCTCTTACAGAGGATATGCTAATGAGACGCAACACTGTTAAGGAGAGAAAATACGAAGAGTTAAGGGTTAGAGAAGAAGCACAGATAGAGGCTAGAGAATGCATTAGGCGAAATAAGTTAAGGCAATTAGGCCTAGATGTCAATCGAGAAGCCCCAAGGTATCACATGGCCATGTGCCAAACATGTTGAAAATCAAGTCTCAATCATGCAAGAAGGCTCAATCACGAGTTTTGCAAGTGGACCAATAAAAAAGGAGGACCCAAAGTTGTGGAATAAAGATAGAAGCTCCGCCAAACTCAATCAAATTCAAATCTCATCAAATCAGCCACCAAAAGGTGCACCTAAACTGATTGGTCGATGGTTAGCTAGATTGTAGGAAAAGTAAAACTCTATATAAGCATCATCCCACCTTTGTTTCATCCCGCCTTTGTTTCTTGAGTTGTATGCATTCCATGAGTTTCCCACATTAGTGAAGTCATAAACTCCAGCAAGTAGCCCCCTTTCTTGCTTACCTCATTTTGTCATGATTTTGCTCCTCTCTATCTAGAGGTGTAGTTAGGCTTTTCCAAATCTGATTGTACCAGATTGCAGAGCATTGTTTGCTCTCTCATTGTAATCATTTTCATTGATTTCAAGGTTCATTTGGTCTCTCATATAGTGCCCTGAACTTTGCCAAAGTTTCAAGTTATTTGGCTAAGTGAGTTGTGAGAAATTGCCAACTTTGTGAAGGTATATCTCTGCACATAGCAGAGAGTGTTACAAAAAGGTAGCCTGTTTTGCAGAGAATGGTTCTCCTAGCTAGAATATTCATTTTGGATGATTTAAAGCTTGTTGGGTATCTCTTATAGTCTACTATAAGTTTGCAAATTTTTATTTTAAATCTCTATACACGTGTAGAGAAAATTTTAGAACAGTGAGCATATATCACTACTTGTGGACCTAGTGGAGGGCAGCCATCTTCCATTGTTGCATTGGGGTGTTAGAATCTTCCCCCATCAATGGTAGATAGGTGTGTATTTCTTGGATATTCTTCAAAGCAAAAGGGTTTTAGATGCTATAACCCTTGCAGCAAAGAGCTTAAGGTATCTAGCAATGTAATATTTGATGAGTTGGTGCCTTGGTATGGTAGCCACGATGTGTTAGAGGTTGACGATACATATGAAGTCGAGAAGAAGTTCAAAGAGCAACAACAAAGCATGGAGATAAGTGGTCCAAACACTTCAAGCACACCATCAGAGGAGAGTACTACATCAGCTTGGCATGGAAGGACAAGGAATGAAGCTCATTCAAGTGAAGGAAGTAGCAAAGGAAAGGAAAAGGCAAATGATGAAGACCATCGATGGGAGACATGGAATCTACAAGTGATGAAGATATGGAAACATTAGAAACTTTAGGATTTAAAGCATCTAAACCAAGGAGGAGGAGATTCCTACTAGCTAATGGTGAGGTAAGGTCATCCAATAGGGTTAAATACCCTATTCAAAGGTTAACTTATGATTCATTCATTGCAAGACATTATGCATACATGAGTCACGTTATAGCTTGTGAAGAACCTAACTTTTTTGAAGAAGCAAATAAGCATAGGGAATGGATTGAAGCCATGGAGGAGGAAGTCAAGGCACTTGAAGAAAATGATACTTGGTCATTGGTGCCAAGAACAATGGACATGAAGGTCATTGGCAACAAATGGGTGTACAAGGTAAAGAGGCATGCAGATGGGAGCATCTCTAGGTATAAAGCAAGGCTAGTTGCCAAAGGTTTTGCTCAAAGCTATGGCATTGAATTTGAGGACACATTCAGTCCAGTAGCCAAGATGTCCACCATAAGAAGTTTGATTACAGTTTCAGCCTCAAAAGGTTGGAAGATGTACGAATTGGATGTGAAGAATGTTTTCCTAAATGGAGAGCTTGAAGAGGTAGTCTTCATGGAGTAGCCCCAAGGCTTTGAAGATGAGAGATTTCCACATCATGTATGTAGAATTAAGAAGGATCTTTATGGACTCAAGAAAGCCCCAAGGGCTTGGAACCAAAGACTTGTGGACTACTTGGTAAAATGTGGGTACAATCAAAGTCATGCAAACCCATCACTCTTTGTGAAGAAGGAAGGTAGCAAAATTGTTTTCATTTGTATATATGTTGATGATTTGATCATTACAGGGGATGATGAAGCCAACATCAAGGACATACAAAGGAAGTTGGATGTGAGTTTAAAATCTTAGATTCAGGGATTTTAAGGTACTTCCTTGGGATTGAAGTACTATATGAAGAGGAAGGTATATACTTCATGCAAAGGAAATACATTCTAGATCTTTTGAAGAAGTTTGGCTTGTGTGATTGCAAGCCCATTTCAAATCCATTAGAAATAAATGTTAAACTAAGTGCTCATGAAGGTGAAGAAGTGAAGGATATCACCATGTATAGGTCAATAATTGGATCTCTCTTGTATGCTACTATGACAAGAACATATATTGCACATGTAATTGGAGTTTTATCTCAATTTTTGCAAGCACTAAGAGTACCTCATCTTGTTGCAGCCAAAAGGGTACTTAGGTACCTCAAAGGATCAGTGAATGAAGGTGTATACTATCCATCTGATGATGGATTACATGTACAAGATCATTATGATGCTGATTGGGTAGGTTCCAAAGATGATAGGAGGAGCACTAGTGGATATGTTATCATGCCAGGGAAGAAGACCATCTCATGGATGTCAAAGAAACAACCAACAATGGCTCTCTCATCGACCGAAGCTGACTATAGAGGCTTAGCACAAGTCTCATGTGAGCTTATGTTGCTCAAGAAGTTGTTTGCTGATCTTGATTTGTAGGTTAAGCAAGTACCTATTTTCTGTGACAACATAAGTAGCATATGCTTGGCTCAAAATCCGGTGTTCCATGCAAGGTCGAAGCATATAGAAGTGCATTATCACTTTATTAGAGAGAAGATAATGTCAAAGGATGTCAAGGTGGAGCATGTCAATGCAAAGGACCTAAGCATTGGATGGAGTAAAGCTACAACACTTCAAGGCATGCATTGGAATGAGGGACCTAGGCATTGAGACTTGAGGGGAAGTGTTGAAAATCAAGTCTCAGTCATGCAAAATGCTCAACCATGAGTTTGTTGATATATTGAGGTAGTGATGTGTGTGAACACACTAGGACCATTGGGGCACTTTTTTCCCTTTTTAGGATGTTTTATTCCCCTGGCTTGTATATACGTCTATTGCCCTAATGGGCTACTTATCTTTGTACATTCTCTAATAATACATTCAGTCTTGTGTATTGTGCTTCAAGCTTCTTTTTCTTCCTTGTGCTGTTTGCGTGCTTTTGCAGATGTCTAACTCCAACAATTGGTATCAGATCAGGTCGCTGCTTCATCTAGGGCATCGTCGACACTCCTCTGGTTGTAGTCTCATAATCGCACGAATTTTGGTGAGCATACTCAACATGTTTTCGAGATCAAAACAGCTTCGCTTTGTGGTGCCAAAATCATGATCTGAGCTCGTTTCGGCCTCCAATCACACTATCACAGCACTTGTGCAGGCTATTTCTTCTTTTTGTGCCAAAGGTATATACCAATTTCACTTCGCCAGTATATGTTGATATATTTATGTAGTGATTTGTGTGAACACACTAGGACCGCTGAGGCACTTTTTTCCCTCTTTAGGAGGTTTTTTTCCCCTGGCTTGTATATACGCCTATTGCCTTAATGGGCTACTTATCTTTGTACATTCTCTACTAATACATTCAGTATTGTGTGTTGTGCTCCAAGCTTCTTCTTCTTCCTTGTGCTATTTGTGTGCTACCGCAGACGTCTAACTCCAACAATTGGTATCAGAGCAGGTCGTCGCTTCATCTAGGGTGCCATCGACACTCCTCCGTTTGCAGTCTCAGATTCGCATGAAACTTGGTGAGCATACTTAGGATGTTTCAGAGATCAAAACAGCTTCGCTATGTGGTGCCAAAATCGTGATCTGAACTTGTTTCGGCCTCCGAACACACTATCGCAGTGCTTGTGCAGGCTATTTTGTCTTTTTGTGCCAAAGTTATATACCAGTTTTGGTTCGCTAGTATAAGCGTCTCGAAGTCTGCTATAGGTTTAGTACAACTCGTCTGGGCAGTTTCGTTCAACTTTTTGAGATACAATCAATTTTCTACATCAAGGTATTTTAGTCACCAGCCATGGCTGAAAGTAGTGATGTATTTCGTATGTTGGCTGTTGAGGATAAGTTGGATGGTACCAACTACCCATTGTGGGCTTATATGATGCGACATGTATTGGTTGCGAAAAGACTGTGGAACATTGTGCAGGGTGTCAAAAAATGTCCTATCACACCTGCAACTGTTACAACTGTAGGTACTGAAGCTGATGCAGGTGTCAAAGATGATGATATTCTGCATATTCCTGTTCGTGCTGCGATTTCTACTGCACCTACTGTAGAGCAGATTCGTTGGTATGACAGAGATGCTCAGGCACATGCATTGATAGCTTTGTCTATCAAACGTGTCATTATTCCTCACATTCACTCTTGCAGAATAGCTAATGATGCTTGGGATACACTTACCACATTGTACCAAGCTAGGAATGAGGCTCGTGTTGCTTACCTCCGAAAACAGTTGGAGAGTGAGCACATGAATGAAGGTGATTCTATGGAAAGTTTCCTAACAAAGATCAAAGACTTGAAGGAACATTTGATTTCTGCTTATGAGTTATACCAAATAGCTCACTTGTGCAAACTGTTCTGAATGATCTTCGTGATTCATATCAGAGTTTTGCTTCTACTCTTCGGTTGATGATGAAAGGCAATCCAAATGCCTTGTCATTTGAGGAGTTAGTCTCTGTTCTGTTGCAAGAAGATCAGTCCAGGCAGAAGAGGTCCATTATGCGAGTTGCAGATCAAGCTTTCCTAGCTAGTTAGAAGGGCAAAGGAAAATGGAGCTCTTCAACTAGTAAGCAAAAATTTGCTAATTCTGCACATTTGAAGAAGGAAGATAAAGATGAGAAGAAACCAGAAAAGTAGAAATTGTTTTGTAAGTACTGTAAAGGGAATGATCATATCATAAAGACTGTCCAAAACTGGCTGCTAAAGAGGCAAAGAAGAAAGAGGCTGGAATGGTTGTTGCAGAGGCCTCTACACCAAAAACAGAGTCTGCTAATCTTGTGTAGGAAGAAGAATGGGTGTTTACTATTGTCTGCAGGTTTTACCCATCTTCTCATGAGCAGTGCATGTCTGGAGTAGACTCAGATGTTTGGTATTTTGACAGTGGGGTGACCAAACATACTACCTCGCAACGCAATTTCTTCTCTTCACTCAAGCCTGCCCCTACTAGGAATACTGTTACATGCACCAACAACTCCTCTTATGTGTTATGGGACTTGGTAAAATCATTTCGACTACTGCTGATGGTAGTTCTTTCACTTTGTGAGATGCTTTATTTGTGCCAGGGATCAAGAAGAACCTGTTATCAGTTTTTGCATTAGCCAAGATTGGCTTGGTTGTGAAATTTGTTGATGACAGGTGTACAATTCACGATCTGTCAAATGGCGATGTGATTATTGCTTCTGGCATTTTATGTTGTGGGTTGTATAAGCTCATAGACTACGAAATATCTATGAATGATTTGGCATTTGCAGTACATGATTCTCAGGCTTTGTCCGATGCAAAGCTTTGGCATGCATGCTTTGGTCATCAGAATTTTGCTAGTTTGCTACGTCTACAGAAATCTGAAATGGTGTCCTCTTTGCCCAAACTTGAGGCACCTGGAAAACATGTTTGTGAAGGCTTTATTTTGGGCAAAATGCAGCGTTCCTCATTTCCAAAAGATGGTTCAATTCAAGCTACTTAGAAATTGCAGCTTGTACATATTGATGTCTGTGGTCCTATGCAGATACCTTCTTTTGGAAATTATCTTTACTTCGTGATTTCATTGATGATTTTTTCTAGGTATGCATGGGTTTATCCATTGAAGGCAAAGTACGAAGTGTTCATGTGCTTCAAACAGTTTTTGGTTTTGGCTGAAAATCTATCAGCATGTAAAATGGGCACCCTCCGTTCAGATCAAGGGGGAATATATGTCTTTTGATTTTAATGCGTTTCTGGCTGAACGTGGGATAAAACACCAGTGTACAATGCTGTATGCACCTCAACAGAATGGAGTTGTTGAACGAAAGAATAGGTCACTCATGGAGATGGCGAGGTGTATGGCCAAGAGTCAGGCTTTACCACATAGTTTCTGGCTTGAGGCTGTCATGTGTGCAACATATGTACTGAACATGTATCCCACTAAAGCACTGCAGTCTATCACTCCTTATGAGGCTTGGCATGATCGCAAGCCATCTATTGCTCATCTCCGTGTTTTTGGTTGTTTGGCATATGCATTAGTGCCTGAACAACATCGTAGAAAATTGGATGATAAAGTAGTAAAATGTATTTTTGTTGGGTATAGTTATGAAATTAAAGGCTATCGTCTGTATCATCCACAGACTAAACACATTCTGATTAGCCGTGATGTTGTTTTTGTGGAAGATGCTATTCAGCCATTGCTTTCATGTACTAAGGAGATATCTGTTAGCTCCAAAGACATATATGATACTTTGCTGCCTCTTTTTACAGGTGGACAGTCTAGTGCTGGTCCCAATGAGGCAACTTCTCAGCCTTTGTAGGTTTCATGTGATGATGCAAATCATTCCATTTCTGATGCAGATTTACATGATGCAATAGTTGATGAGAGAGCTAATATTGAGGAGGTTAAAACTATGCAAAAATGGCTATGCAGACTTTGCGTGACAGCAAATTAGATGCACCTCTATCATATCGTACTCGTTTAGGCTCTCATAATGCCTCTTTTGCATCAGATTGCTATGCTATGGCTGCATCTAGTCTCTATGATGAGAATGTGCCTATTTCATTTGATGAAGCACAAAATTCAGAAAATTGGATGGCTGCTATGCAATTTGAATATGATGCTATAATGAAGAATGGTACTTGGTCTTTATGTGACTTGCCTCTTGGCAAGAAGGCCGTTGGCACTAAGTGGGTATACAAGTTGAAGCATAAACCGGATGGTATAGTTGACATGTATAAGGCTAGGCTTGTTGCAAAGGGTTATGCACAGGAAAGAGGTAGATGAGACCTTTGCACCTGCATGCTGTTGTAGAGGTGATCGCAATCCAGGTGGATCGGGTCCCATCGCAGCACACGCACAGTGTATGAAGCTAGTGAATGTTGGAAGGTCTTTATGATAGAAATGTGAAGGTGAAGATGAAGTTGGGTATGGGGAGGAGAGATGTCATGATTTAATTATGAAAGGGGAACATATGGATGTATGCATGATGAGAACAAAAAGAAAACCACACACATGAATCAAGTTCTGAAAGGAAGAATGGTCCACAAATGGAGCTTCTTATACACTTTTGAAAATCAATTCATAAGCATGGGTTCTTGTGGATGTATGCATGATGAGAACAACAAGAAAACCATACACATGAATCAACTTTTGAAAGGAAGAATGGTCCATGAATGGAGCTTCTTATACACTTTTGAAAATCAATTTATAAGCATGGGTTTTTGTGGGTGGTATGAATGCATGTGGGTCATGATGTAAAACACGAATAGAAAATTATTATCTCAACCTTAATGGATCATCCTCACTAGTTCAACGCAATACTGCGGAGCCTTCTCACACATAGAAAGAGATAGGAGAGATGTAAAAACATATAAGAGACAAAGAGATAAGAGACATGAGACATGAATTAGAAGATATTGTTATGAAAAACATATACATGAATGTTGTGAAAGGTCAAGATAAGCATTCTATTGGTCAAAGGTGGTCCGCACGACCCTCTCACCATGACAGTTCAACCGAACGTCACACATAAGAGGATAGGTCCCACTTCATTGACCCTATGTCTTTCTAGGATCATGATGTTTTTCTAAAGAAGTCTAAGACACATAAAACCAGCTCTAACTCACTCACACGCTCCACTAAGGGTGAGCAAAGAAAGAGAAATGGGGTTTATGAGCCTATCCTAAAGAGGAAGTCTAAAAATTGAATCTAGGAACTATGCTCTTACTAGGCCACATTGGATCCTCACACGCTCAACTGAGGGTGATCGTCTCAAGGAAACCATGTGCTATCAAGGGACTTATGGATGCCTAACAATGATGCTCTAGGATTTTGGAGGGGGTTTATATAGTTTTTTGAATGAATATGGGCCCTTGGATCTAGAGAAATCAACTCTCAACCCTAAGATCAGCTTCTTTTGATTACAACCATTGGATTTATCAAATGGATGGTTAGGATTGGTTCTTTATATGATATCTAGGGCAAAGGGGAGGAAAATAGGTGCCTTCATTCTCCACCATTGGATCTAGGGCTGTTTTGGACCGTTGGAATAGTGCTGACATCAATTTGGATAAGATAAGCTACTATTTTTGGACAAACTCTGCATTATTGATCTTTAATCATAAAAAAAGGATTATCCAGTGAAAAAACTCATGGATCCTCCTTGCTTTATTCTTTGGTGCATCTCCACCCTTGAATATGAGCTCATCTTGACCCTACAACATGGTTCAATCATTGTTTGCCATGTGGTAGCCCTTCAAGCCTTCAATTTTCTTATTCTAGGAAACTGCGGTGACCTTAAAACTGGATTTTGTGCTCTTTGACCCTTCAAATATCCTTTGATGAAGATGAAAATTTGTAGGGCTATGTTTTGAAAGGTCTCCTTTAGGAATATGCAGAAAAAACTCCTATCTGAATCTCCTTTGTACAAGTTTGACTACATTTGGGAGCTTGCAAGGTGGCATTAAGGTGTCTAGGAAGCTCTGATAGCCTTGAAACTTTGTAAAAATATGTAGCCACATATGTTATTTATACATGCCAAACCATATGGCTAACAAAAATTCCTATACAAGATTTTGTAGGGTCTAAGTGAAAAAATTACATTTTTTACAGAATGCACATGGCATATCAATGTGCTAGAAAATCCATTTTCATGTGAAATTCGGGCTATAGGCTGCCTTTGATAGGCTTTACAAGTATATGAATTTTCATGTGATTTGGAGACATTGAAATTTTTGCCCTAATTTACAAAGTTTGTCCAACTTTGACCACTACCCAGGATTTGCTTGATTTCTTCCAAAGTTTGCATGTGAATTCCCTTTGACATCCTTGATGCATCTTGTAATTCTCACAGAATTCTGGCCACCTTCACCAAATGTGTTTTCTGTAGGCCTTCATGAATGAGAGAGGAGAGAAAATCTCGACGACATTTGCCCCCACTAAACCTGCGATTCCTCCGGAAGCGCCACTATAGTCTTTCTGAAAAACAAAATGTTTCAGGCATCAAGTTCTTTTATAGGCAACATAATAAACATGGAAGAAAAAATTGATCATATGCATGAATGAGTAGGCAATATGACATGAAGCAAAATTTGCATGAAAGAAAGAATTGAAACAAATAACATGAATATGCATGAACAAACATATAATCAGTTAAGCATCCGTTCCTCTCATCTTGAAGAAAAAATTGTACCTTTTTCATAAAGCAATCTACCTTAAATACGATTATAGATTTAGGATTTTCAAGAGACATCTTTCATCTTTAGCTTATTTTAGATCAACCCCTTTCCTACATAAATATGAATATGCTCTTTCTCTAATAACATGCAAGGAAATCTAACTAAACTCCACTAATGCACCACTAATGCATAAATCTGCCTATATAGCCCGTGATTTATTCTACTATGCCTCTTATCTTCCTTTGGCTTGCTTTTTTTTGATGATGATGATGCTTTGGCAACTTTATGGTTACGATCACTTTTTTGGGGTGGAAGAAAGTGTAAACTTCTTGGTAACAGCTAGCAGTTTTTTTCTTTCTTTTTTGATGACGGGGAAAAAATAAACCCCGATACAAGGTACAACCATTTTTGATGATGGAGAACAGTCGTTTAAACTCCGATACAAGTGCTGTGGGATGGACTAAGGATGTAGAAACATGCAGTAGCAGGAGCTAGGATTTCAACAATTATGCTTTCAATACAGGATACATATGCATGTTTATATATGAAAGTCATGTCACCAAAATAAACCTCCAAATCTACATGCCCTATCTTTCCACAATCCTAGATTATAATCAATTTCTTAGTAGATAAATTACTACTTAAGATACAATTTTACACAAGTAGAGAAATCATCATTTGCCCTTTTTGACTCAAGTGATGTGGATATGCAATGCAATGCAAAGATTGAAAACAAACATGCATGAAACAAGAATGGAAAAAAAGTAGAATGAACTTGAAAGAAAAACAAAGCAACATGAACTTGAAAAAGTAATGATATTTTTATTTATATATATATATATTTATTATTTTATTTTAGTTTATCTATTTTTTTATGGATACTCGTGTTTATGAATCAGCCTCATTGTTGTCATCTTCTTCAATGTCCCCATCCAAAATGTACTCGTCATTATCACGTTTCTTGAATAGCTTTATCCGTTTACCTGCAATCAAAGTTTTTAGTGCAACACCATTTAATTCACAAAGAGCATACGTACCATTGTTGTTGACTTTTGATACAATGTATGGCCCAAACCACCATTGAGTGAGCTTTTTGCGTGCATCATATTGAGAGTCAAATGTACTATCATAAATGAGCACCCAATCTCCTACTTCAGTCGGCTTAGGACACAATCGATGAGTTTTATCAAAATAATGCTTGTTCTTCATTCTAGATTCTCTTAGTTTTTCAACATCATCATCAAGTCTTAATTTACCTTGTTCTAACTGTTTAATGCACAAACTCAAAAAATCATCAGTAGACATGTTTTCAGAACAAGGCAAATTTGACCATGCAGAAATATGAGACTGAATTGGAAACAATGGTTTTTGACTGTACATGAGTTCAGCAGGCATATATCCAGTAGTACATGTGCACGTCATTCTATCTGCCCAAAGTGCAAAAGGTAAGAATCTAAGCCATTGTTTGATGTCATCGTTACATGCTTTAGATATGGCTTTCACAATAGGTGGATGCCCTCTCTCTATTTTACCATTGGCCTCTGGATTATATGCAGTAGTGAGAGACAAACAAACATCGTGACGTTCAAAGAACTCTTTAGCTTCTCTCGCATTTAACTCTCCACGATCGGCAACTACTGTCTCTATGTACCCAAAGTGACTTATGACATCTTCAAGCAAGAATTTGCAAACATTGTAAGTGGTCTTAGATCGTAGTGCATGTCCCTCTACATGATTCGTTAAGTTTTCTCTTGTAAGTACAATGTAACACATTTTGTCAATACCTTTAGGCATAGTTACAAGATCTACTACCCACTTGTAGTGAATACAGGGTGGATAAGTAGGATGCAACGGATCTTTATGTTTGCTGATAAATGAAGTTGACAAGTAGAACATGTAGAAACATAGCTACTAATGTCAACATACATCATAGGCCAATAATAGGTACTTCTAATTTTTTCATATGTTCCAAAAAATCCTTTATGAACTACCCATAATGTCTCATGCATTTCCTTCATTACTTGCAATTGAAGTCCTCGTTTTCCTAGGACTCGTAGATTCTTAACCTTACCCTTAGCATGTCTCCAAAGATAACCGTTACATAGGAAAAAGTTATAAGCTCGTTTCCTAATGTTACAAAATCTATTTGTAGTCCAGCTAGGTAATGGTTGTAGTGTACTTAGATACTTTCCTATGTCTCTCCATTCATTTTCGTACTGAGACTCATGAAATTTCTCATACTCGTATATATGTGGAACATAGTCAACTAAGTTCACATTCTTTATTAGATCACTTTCAATATCATCATCAAATCTAGCTCTTGATAACATATCAACAACTGAGTTTGACTTACCTGAAATATGAACTAACTCAAGATTTATGAACTTAATACATGAGATCCATCTAAGCATGGCTATATCAGGAGATGAACAATTGGCTATCATTCCAATGAGAGACAAACAATCAGTCTCAACTTTGACATTTGCACCAATGAAATATTCTTTGTCTGTTTTCAAAGCTGTTATCATACCCCATAGTTCTCGTTTGATCTGTGGATATTTTTGTTGTGTTTCATGTAAAATTTTGGCACCAAACCTAATTGCATATCTATTACCTTCACTATCATCTTGACTTATGACCGAACCTATACCAATAGGACTAGTATCAACAGTGAATATAATAGGTTTGTTAGTAGAATAGTCTACACGCTTAAGGATGGGAGCTTCAAGCAATTATTTCTTCAATTTATGCATAGCTTGAGTGTGTTTGTCAGTCCAAATAAATTTTTGTTTCTTCCTCAACAAGTCATAGAGATAATCAATAACATGAGCAAAGTGTGGGATCTAAATAACATAAAAGATGCAAGCACCAAGAAATCTGTGTACCTCACTCACGTTGTTACATGTTTCACAAATCTTGCTAATGGCATCAACTTTTTGTGGGTATGTCAAAAATGACCACATAAATGTCCGACAATAAGAACCTCGTTGACACCAAAAATAGATTTTTCTATGGAAAATGTGAGACCTACCTCTTCAAATCGTTGAAATATTCATTCACAATCAGAGATATGGTCAATAAAAAATTTACGGCATCTAGATGAATCTAAAGTAATGTCCTTTACACGTTCCTCACTCCCTTTAATTGGAATATCATCAATGAATGGCATGGTTATATGAGGAATAAAATCATGTAAGACCATATTCATAGCATTCATCATATGAGCCACATAATTAGTCGCTCCTTGAGGTAAAGTACACATTCACACTAAGCCTAAAGGAGTTTTCATTGTGGTTATGTCACGACTATCAATTGCTAATTGGAATTGGTCATACCCAAAATATAAATCATCCATTGAATAGATAGAATGTCCTGAAAATGATTCAGCAAACTCATCTACAATGGGTCCTCTTCCTACATTCCTTATGGTGACTTTATTGATAGGTTGGAGATCTTGAATAAAACGTAGTTTCCCATTCTTTTTAGGCATAGTGAACCATCTATTTGAGTAAGGTGCAAAAGATGGCTCTACAATTCTCATGTTTATCTTCTCCTTAAGTAGTTTCATTAGCTTAGGTAAGTGAGCCTTTGGAACTGTTATAGGGCAAAGATTCCATGGAATATGTGGAATAGTAAAGATTATCATGGGTGCAACTAGCTTAGGATATACACAACCAATCTCATGAGGATACATAGTAAATGCTTTTCCATAGATACATATGACTCTCTCAAATTTATCTCTCTCTACTGGAAAAAGAAAGTCATCATATGTACCAATTTTCACATGTTTGATTGTCTCATCCGTGAATTAATGTCCTATGTTCTTTTTATCCCGAAGAATTGGATCATTTTTCACATCAATAATTTTTTCATTACTTCCTTGGGGTAATGGTTGAGCTATGGGTTTGATTTTTTTGTCTACAGTTTTGTACTTTGTTTCAACTAAGCCAACATGTGTTTGGCACACATGCATGCATACATACACACACATATACACACATGCATGCATACACACATATACACATACACATATACACATATACACATATACACATATACACATATACACATATACACATATACACATATACACATATACACATATACACATATACACATATACACATATACACATATACACATATACACACATGCATACATACACACACATGGATACACACATATAGACACATGCATGCTTACATACACACACATATGCACACATGCATACATACACACACATACAAATATACACACATGCATACTTACACACACATGCATACACACATACATGCACACACATATATACACATATGCATACATACACATACACACACATGCATACACACATACATACACACACATATACACACATACATACACACACATACATACACACATATACACACATATACACACATATACACACATATACACATATACATACATATACACACATATACACACATATACACACATGCATGCATACATACACACACATACACATATACACACATGCACACATACATACACACACATACACACATGCATACATACACACACACACATGTACACACCTGCATACATACACACACATATGTACACACATGCATACATGCACAAATATACTCACATGCATGCATACATACACACACATACACACATGCATGCATACACACACACACACATACATACACACATGTATGCACACACACACATGAATGCATACACACACATGCATACATAGACACACATACACATATACTCACACATGCATATATAGACACACATACACATATACACACATGCATACATTCACACACACATACATATACACATGCACACATATACACACACATAAGCTAGTGTTTTAATTAAATATATAAAATTTCGATTTTAAAGTTTTTTTTACATCAAATATATAAAAATAGGATTAGGGTTTTTAGGCTATTTACACATACATACACATATACTTTGTTGGTAGTAGCCAGAGGCATAGACGACACGGAAGCATGTAAAGACAGAGCACCATGAAGTAAAGGGGATCCAGAAGAATCATTTTTCAAAGAATTATGTTTTATAAATACTTTTCAAAAACCTCCAATAATGATTTTCATCACTTTTGTACCATATATAACATAGGAAAACCCTTTTTGTAATTTATAGCTCCACTTTTTGCAATCCAAGGAGTCCTCGAGCTTGAGGAGCTTAGGTAGAACGAGCCTACCAATTTTGGTTATTTTTAGACACCGTTTACCCCTTCAAATAGCACCTAGAAGCTATTTTTTAACTATGCCGGTCACTAGATGTGAAACCGGTCAAAACTGCTCTAGAATCTATAAAAGGAGCTAGAGAGCTCATTTTTGAGGTTAGCTAGTGTAGACTTGTATGCGCTAGAGTCAGCTTGAGCTTGTAATTGATCTTGAGAATAGACTCTATTTCCCTACCTTCCATTGTGTCTTACTTGCATCTTCATGTGTGTGTGTATGCGTGTGTGCATCTCTATGCTTCTCACCTTCACTCTCACTACATCTCACATTCACGATCTTCATATTACTCCTATATATTCCCCGGATTGACATTAACGAGGTGGAGCTTCTTAACGTGGCTCTCACCATTGTGCTAGAGCAACACCAAATTTGGCACCGTTGTCGGGGATCAAGTCTAGTACGAATGTGTGATGGTAAGAGTATAGCAAGAAGTGGCATTGGAAGGTAAACATTTCCGTTTTTGTTGTTGTTTTTACTTAGTTTTTTGTGTTTTTCATCGCCTCTACACTCCTCGTTCACCACCGCATCATCTTCTTCCACTCCAAAAAATTCAGAAAATTCACCATATCCACCCATTCTCCTCATTTCCCTTTATTTGTGCATGCGAGACAGAGAGAGAGCTTTTGTGACTGCATGTACTTGTGTGTTTTTGAGTTTTCTTGCAGGTACAAAGATCCAATGCATCAGGAAAGCTTCCAAAAGGTAAAAACCCACTTTCTGTTAGATTTCTGCCATGTGTGTCAGACCATCACGATGGTCTGCCAACTTCAACATTTTTGGTAAGCGAGTTCTCCAAGAGGTAGGCGACACAAGCGCTTGCAAGAATCCACAAACGCATTTGCAAAATCTTTGATTTGGTGGACCATCGCGATTGGATCACGCCATAGCGATTGTGTCACACCATCGCGATTGGCTCACGCCATCGTGACAGCTCAGCCGGACCATCGCGAAGGTCTCACACCATCATGATGGTCTCACACCATCATGAAGGTCTCACACCATCGGGACGGTTCACTTGAACCATTGCGATGGTCCCTGACCATCACGACAATCCCGTCGACCCCACGCCATCGCGATTGGCTCATGCCATCGCATCGAAACTGCCACGTGTCTAGGCAGACCATCGCGATTGGTCGCTAGTCAAGCCATCGCAACTGTCCCATGTATGCCATCGCAACACCTCGCAATTTGAACCACCGCGATTGGCCCAAGCCATCATGCCTCGTGACCATCGCGACGGGCTCACGCCATCGCGATGGTTGCGCTGATCATTGATCGACGCCATTGTGATTGCTCGTAGATCATGCCATCGTGATGACTCGATTAGATCATCGCGATTGTTCACTTTTGACCATTGCGACGGTCCGCACCCTTACACCATCACGATTGTGTCACACCATCCCGATTGGCTCAGGCCATTATGATGACTAGGCCGGACCATCGCGACGGTCTCACACCATCGCGCCGGTTCTCTTGAACCATCACGACGGTTCTCTTGAACCATCGCGACGGTCCCTGACCATCGCGACAATCCCGTCGACCCCACGCCATCGCGATTGGCTCATGCCATCGCACTGACACTGCCACATGTCTAGTCAGACCATCGTGATTGTTCGCTAGTCACGCTATCGCGACTGTCCCAGGTACGCCATCGCGACACCTCCCAATTTGAACCATCGCGATTGGCCCAAGCCATCGTGCCTCATGACCATCGTGACGGGCTCACGCCATCGCGATTGTTGTGTTGACCGTTGATCGATGCCATCATGATTGCTCCCAGATCACGCTATCAGGATGCCTCGATTAAATCATCGTGATTGTTCACTTTTGACCATCACGACGGTCCGCACCCTCACAGCATCGCGATTGTGCCACACCATCACGACAGTTCACTTGAGCCATCGCGACGGTCCCAGACCATCGCGATTGTCCACCCCAAACACAATTTTTAGGGTTTGATTTTTGGGAAAATTTGGTGTTATTTTAAGCAAATTTTTGGGTGATTGCACTCATTGGAGATCCCTTAGCTCATAAGTGAAGAAAAACTTAATTGTCAATTTTTACCCCCGAGGGCCTGAACACTCATATCTTTTTCATCCGAAGTTCGTTTTTTGAGCTTGATAGCTCGTTAGAAAGCTCTTTAAGAGGATAGAAATTTGAGACTAGAAAAGATAATTTGAGGTTAACATTGTTGGGACTAGAAAAGCCAGGGGGCATAGAATTTTGGGCCAAGGAAAAAAGGGACGGAAAAAGTGTATATATCAAAGTGCTTGATAAACCATTGTGAATTGATCTAAACATTGAATTTTTACAGGTCTAACAAGGGCAATCAAGGACAATCAAAGCAAGGCAGTGAAGAATGCAAGGCTTGGGAAGCGCGGCTTCTTGGGCATCAGAGCACTCAAAAGAGCTGACTTGAGGTTGGAAGAATCCTCAACCCCCTCAGTCAATTATTAGCTTAGGCTAAACGGTAGCATTGTGGATTAAACAAAGATAGGAACGCCTCAAGTTTAAGAGAATTAATCTTTCAAGTCCAAGATCAAAGTAAAAGTGTGTAATACGAAAACATAAAGGAAAGAATTAAAGTCTGACGGAACGAGAACTCAAAAGAACCACGGAAAGTCGATTCCTGACGTATACATTGAGACAAGACAAGAACTTAAAGGAATTTTAAAAGAATCAAGCCAATCAATAACAAGGAACCATTGACGATGAGAGAGTGCCACAAAGAAAGTTCATGAACCTTAGATCGGGAAAACACATAGGTAAGTCAGGCCGACGAAGCCTTAGATCATCAGAAGCAAGTATAGGAACTACTGCACGTTCGCGGGCACAACAATTGAATAGCTACCCTTACGAGTTGAGCTCAGATACTAGTGAATCGGAAATGGCTTTTAGCATGGAAAGACCAGAAGGAGCATGAAACATTGCATATTTGGAAAGACCCGAAGGACCCTAAAGAACTCAATTAGAATTTCTCCAAACCGACCGCTTAGGTGCTCGCATCTATGAGGATGGTATGCGAAGACAAGTGGTGCAAATGCACAATCCTGATCAACCCATTGGATTGGAATTTCCAATGGTGAAATTTGAGAGAGAGGCATACATAGACAAAGAAGGAACAATGTACATGATAAGTACTCAGCCAAGTAATACAAATGAGTTTGGCGTAATTCAGTTAGAGACTGAAGCTAAAGCCCAAGGAAAAGAACCAGTAGGAGAAGAACCCAGGACACCTAGAGGGAAATCTGTACTAACAAGAGTACTAATTCTAGATAGAATGGAAAGACAAAGAGAACCTAGAATACTAGGTGGTAGAGATGATTTTCCTCTACCTAGACCACGTGAACATGCAAGAATATGAAGACCCACTCAATAAGTAAAGTCCATGAAAAACTACTTTGATGGGACAGGAGATCCCTATGACCACGTTGCGGAATTTAAGCAAGTTCTAAGAGCAGAGCAGGTAGAAGATATGTTCACGCAATACAATGCATTTGGACTAACGTTAAAGAACACCACTTTAACTTGGTTCCAACCATTGCAATAGAGGCAATTTAGAGTCATCCATCACTTGTTAGAATCATTCATCACTGAATTCTCTAAAAGTGGAGTCAGACATGATACGTCTTCGTTAATACATAGTTTCAAACAGACCCCTTGTTGGCATACAAGTCAGATGAAGAGCATACCAGCACAACAGAGCAGTCATGCACAATACGGCAACAAGGCCTAATCATTTTTTTCCATGGACCATTCACAACTCAAGTGATTTTAATCACTACACAAACATTGTAAATCCCATTTTTGGTAGAATAGACTCTCTTTTGTTCAAGGCGAGGAGTCCTCGAGCTTGAGGAGTGTTAGAATTAGCAACATACCAATTTTCATAATTTTTAGATTCCGTTTGAGCTCTCAAATAGGCTCTAGAACCTAATTGTTAACTAGGCCGGACACTAGGTCTGGACAAGGCCAAAGCTAGTGAGAAAACTATAAAAAGAGCTAGAGAGCTCATTTTTGAGGTGAGATTATTTGTGAATTGAGCTTATGTAAGAGACTTTTTGACTAATGCAAAGAACTCCATTGTTCCTCTCCTTGTTCTTGCCTTGTGTGCGCGTGTGTGTGTATGTATGTGCATGTTTGTGTGCTTCTCCCTCACACACTTGTGTCATCACTTGCTCATAGTCTTCATACTAGTCCTCACGTCTCCACGGATTGACAATTATGAGGTGGATCTTCTCACGTTGGTACTCACCATTGTGCTAGAGTGACACCAAATTTGGCGCTGTTGCCGGGGAGAGAGCTTCGAGGACGAGCGTGTGATGGTAAGATGTAGAGTTGAGACATTGGAGTCATAACTAATATCCTTTCTTCTCCTTATTTTTCTTTATTTTTCTAGTTTTTTGCATCACTATCATCACCATCATCATCCTCACCATCTCCGACCTCCATCTCCATCTTCAAAAAAATTTCAGCTTTTGGTCATATTCCACTCCCCATCTCATTTTCCTCATTTCATTTGTGTGAGAGAGTGAGAGAGAGCTTGCATGCTATCTGTTTTTGTGTGTTTTTTGAGCTTTTGCTGCAGGAACTAGTTGTACCACCATCTCCAGCAGCTTGCGTAGGTACGACAGACTCTGTAGAGGTCCCGGGACGACAACCTCTATCTATCGCGACAGACAGAAAAAATTAATATTTTTTGAATGCATGCTTGGCATGATAACCCACACCATTAGAGAACTCCAAATCACCAGAAGTTTCTAAAAAATTTCCGTTTTTTTAGTCTATCTCGATAGACACGGTCTATCGCGACAGACACCGTCTATCACGACAGACAGAGCCCACAACAGACGAGAGACACCGTCTATTGCGACAGACATCGTCTATGGTGATAGACACCTGTCTATCGTGATAGACAGAACCCCATGATAGACCCCGTCTATCGCGACAGACACCCGTCTATTGCGACAGACCAAAATCCACGACAGACTCAGTCTATCGCAACAGACATCGTCTATAACAACAGATAGAGCCCACGACAGACGACAGACACCGTCAATCGTGACAGACACCCGTCTATCGCGATAGACAGAACCCCACGATAGACCCCGTCTATCGCGATTGACACCCGTCTATCGCGACATACCAAAATCCACGACAGACTCAATCTATCGCGACAGACACCATCTATCGCAACAGACAGAGCCCACGACAGACGACAGACACCGTCTATCACGACAGACAGAGCCCACGATAGATAATACACACCGTCTATCGCAACAGACATGCCCACGACGGACGATAGACCCCGTCTATCGCGATAGACACCCATCTATCGCGATAGACCAAAACCACGACAGACGACAGACAGCTTCTCTCGCATTTAACTCTCCACGATCGGCAACTACTTTCTCTATGTACCTAAAGTGACTTATGACATCTTCAAGCAAGAATTTGCAAACATTGTAAGTGGTCTTAGATCGTAGTGCACGTCCCTCTACATGATTAGTTAAGTTTTCTCTTGCAAGTACAATGTAACGCATTTTGTCAATACCTCTAGGCATAGTTACAAGATCTACTGCCCACTTGTCGTGAATACAGGGTGGATAAGTAGGATGCAATGGATCTTTATGTTTGCTGATGAATGAAGTTGACAAGTAGAACATGTAGAAACATAGCTACTAATGTCAACATACATCCTAGGCCAATAATGGGTACTTCTAATTTTTTCATATGTTCCAAAAAATCCTTTATGAACTGCCCATAATATCTCATGCATTTCCTTCATTACTTGCAATTGAAGTCCTCGTTTTCCTAGGACTCGTGGATTCTTAACCTTACCCTTAGCATGTCTCCAAAGATAACTGTTACATAGGAAAAAGTTATAAGCTCGTTTCCTAATGTTACAGAATCTATTTGTAGTCCACCTAGGTAATGGTTGTAGTGTACTTAGATACTTTCCTATGTCTCTCCATTCATTTTCGTACTGAGACTTATGAAATTTCTCATACTCCTATATATGTGGAACATAGTCAACTAAGTTCACATTCTTTATTAGATCACTTTCAAGATCATCATCAAATCTAGCTCTCGATAACATATCAACAACTGAGTTTGACTTACCTGAAATCTGAACTAACTCAAGATTTATGAACTTAATACATGAGATCCATCTAAGCATGGCTATATCAAGAGATCAACAATTGGCTATCATTCCAATGAGAGGCAAACAATCAGTCTCAACTTTGACATTTGCACCAATGAAATATTCTTTGTCTGTTTTCAAAGCTATTATCATACCCCATAGTTCTCCTTTGATCTGTGGATATTTTTGTTGTGTTTCATGTAAAATTTTGGCACCAAACCTAATTGCATATCTATTCCCTTCACTATCATCTTGACTTATGACCCAACCTATACCAATAGGACTAGTATCAACAGTCAATATAATAGGTTTGTTAGTAGAATAGTCTACACGCTTAAGGATGGCAGCTTCAAGCAATAATTTCTTCAATTTATGCATAGCTTGAGTGTGTTTGTCAGTCCAAATAAATTTTCGTTTCTTCCTCAACAAGTCATAGAGATAATCAACAACACGAGCAAAGTGTGGGATCTAAATAACATAAAAGATGCAAGCACCAAGAAATCTGCGTACCTCACTCACGTTGTTACATGTTTCACAAATCTTGCTAATGGCATCAACCTTTTGTGGGTATGGCTTTCGACAATATTGACCACATAAATGTCCAACAATAACAACCTCGTTGACAAATAGATTTTTCTATGGAAAATGTGAGACCTACCTCTTCAAATCGTTGAAATATTCATTCACAATCAGAGATATGGTCAAGAAAAAATGTACGGCATCCAGTTGAATCTAAAGTAATGTCCCTTACACGTTCCTCACTCCCTTTAATTGGAATATCATCAATGAATGGCATGGTTATATGAGGAATAAAATCATGTAAGACCATATTCATAGCATTCATCATATGAGCCACAGACTTAGTCGCTCCTTGAGGTAAAGTACACATTCACACTAAGCCTAAAGGAGTTTTCATTGTGGTTATGTCACGCCTATCAATTGCTAATTGGAATTGGTCATACCTAGAATATAAATCACCCATTGAATAGATAGAATGTCCTGAAAATGATTCAGCAAACTCATCTACAATGGGTCCTGTTCCTACATTCCTTATGGTGACTTTATTGACAGGTTGGAGATCTTGAATAAAACGTAGTTTCCCATTCTTTTTAGGCACAGTGAACCATCTATTTGAGTAAGGTGCAAAAGATGGCTCTAAAATTCTCATGTTTATCTTCTCCTTAAGTAGTTTCATTAGCTTAGGTAAGTGAGCCTTTGGAACTGATATAGGGCAAAGATTCCATGGAATATGTGGAAGAGTAAAGATTATCATGGGTGCAACTAGCTTAGGATATACACAACCAATCTCGTGAGGATACATAGTCAAGGCTTTTCCATGGCTACATATGACTCTCTCAAATTTATCTCTCTCTACTGGCAAAAGAAAGTCATCATCTGTACCAATTTTCACATGTTTGATTGTCTCATCCGTGAATGTATGTCCTATGTTTTTCCTATCCCGAAGAATTGGATCATTTTTCACATCAATAATTTTTTCATTACTTCCTTGGGGTAATGGTTGAGCTATGGGTTTGATTTTTTTGTCTACAGTTTTGTACTTTGTTTCAACTAAGGCATCATGTGTTTGGTTAAATTTTGAGCACTTGTCAACATTGAGAGCAAATTCTTGGATAAGAGCATACTCACCAAGGGAAGAAAGAAGAATAATATGGGAATTAGAGTTTTGTTGAATACATAACTCTAACTCCTCAAGAGTAGAGAAACAATGAGATCTTTCAATCACATGCTCAATGTTCTCATCATGTTCCATGATCTTGTTGTTTTTATAATTTCTTTGGGTTTTTTGGATAAAAGACTTGGACAATTGACTCTTATGAAGAAAATCTAATCTAGAATGTGGAAAACAAAGTGACAAACTATTGTACATGTTGGTTGGATGCGAGATGTCAAACGAATATCCACTGTTGTCCCGGTCAACAATGGATTCTATCAAAATTTTGATCATATGTAGCTCCAAACATGAATCCAGGTGCACAATCACTACAAACATGCTCATGACCCTAAGTAACAATAGGTTTCTTTCTAATTGACAATCGATTCCTAGGATGATTCACTCCTACCGTCATGACTTGAAGTGATTGCATTCCATCCTTACGCTTAATTCTAGCATAGGCAAACCCATCATCCATGGGTTTAGTTTCCATACGACTCTCACAAATAAAGGGTTGACCTAAGAGAACTTCATAGGAGCAATTATCTTGAATAAAAAAAGTGAAACTCTTCTGTGATTCCTCCTATGGATATGGGAACACTAGCACAAGATCCATACAGGGTACCTACACCATTATCTGTAGTTCTAATACGCCATCCACAATCTTTATCTATGGGCCATCGAAACTTATCATAGTCTTCTCTTGAAATCACATTGATTTCGGACCCGAAATCTACTAATTCATTTACAGTGATAGCATTCTTATCATTTTCTATTTTAACATGCATCTCTGATGTACCTCTAGACCAAAATTTTCTTTTAAAGTGACTTTCAGGATTGTTTTCATGATTTTCATGGTCAGGTTGAGTATGTCCTAATAAATTTTTATTAACATTTACTTCATCATCATCGAAGTCCTCTTCATCAGATTCATCAAAGTTTAAGGCTTCATTCATAGTTTGATTGTGATCTAGAGAATCTTGCATCTCAGTATCTAGATTAAGCAAAAACCTCTTCCTTTTAATTAGGCCGATCAAGTTATCTTTAAAAACAAGCTTTGTAGTAGAGAAAACTTGTTCTAAAGACATAGTCACTTGATTCTTAAGCAAAATATGATCTGAAATCTCCATAGGATCTATTTTTCTCTCAATTTATAAAATCAAGATGGCTTTAGGTTTTCTCTTTGGTTTCTTTTATTTGTTCTTAGGATTTTGTTTTTGTTCATGTTCTTGTGTTCGGTCTTCAATTTGTTTTGATTGTTCTTTTTTATCTAAAGGCTTTGGTTCTGTTTCTCTTTGCTTTGCCTTCTTTCCTTTTTGTTTCTCCTCTTGTTTTTATTCAATTGGTTGTGATTCTTGTTTCACTACAACATATGAGGGGCATACTGACGCTGCCTATACCGACGATCACTCCCGACATCGATATAAACGTCGAAAAAGTCCACTTAATGATACCAACAATCAAGTGACCATCGGTATGATAGTTTAAAATGGATCGTCGGGATGTCTTACGACCGCTGGTATGCGCGTCGGTATATGCATTGGTATGAGTATCGATAATTTACTGGAAATTTTCGATGCACATATCGACGCCCATACCGATGCATATACCAAGGCTGTGTTTTAAACATACCGAGAACCCGAGAGCAAAACTGAACATTTTGCACATGTTTTAGTACTCGTTGTCTTCTATCAAACTTGTGCATGTGAACCGAATTGTGACCTGCATTGTCTTGTGCACATACACACACACACACAGATCTCTTTCTACACACACACACACTCTCTGTTTAGATCTCACATCTTGGTAAGTGGTGTGCGTACTCTTAGCCTTTGTCTTTCTCTATGCTTTAGGTCTTATAATTTCTCTTCTCTTTGATTTTGCAGAAGTTCTTTGGTGTCAATTCTTTGGAATTCGATGATAGACGACATACATTCCGCTTTGATGACAACGATCCAAAAGAGGGACATACTTGTAAGTGATTGTTTATTCTCTATTGATAGAGAGAGAAAGAGAGAGAGAAAGAGAGAGAGAAAGAGAGAGAGAGATGAGAGAGAGAGATAGAGAGAGAAAGAGAGAGAGAAAGAGAGAGAGAAAGAGAGAGAGAAAGAGAGAGAGAAAGAGAGAGAGAAAAGAGAAGGGAGAGAGAGAGAGAGAGAGAGAGAGAGATAAAGAGAGAGAGAGAGTGAGAGATGAAAGAGAGGAAGATAGAGATAGGAAGATAGAGATAGGAAGATAGACCATACATACACACACATGCATACATACACACACATGCATACATACACACATATACACACATGCATGCTTACATACACACACATATACACACATGCATGCATACCCACACATAGAAATATACACACATGCATAAATACACACACATGCATATATTCACACACATGCATACACACATACATACACACACATATATACACATATGCATACATACACATACACACATGCATACACACATACACACACACATATACACACATACATACACACACATACATACACAGATATACACACATGCATGCATACATACACACACATATACACACATGCATGCACACACACATATACACATATAAACATATACGCACATGCATACATACACACACATGCATACACACATATAGACACATGCATGCTTACATACACACACATATACACACATGCATGCATACACACACATACAAATATACACACATGCATACTTACACACACATGCATACACACATACATGCACACACATATATACACATATGCATACATACACATACACACACACATGCATACACACATACATACACACACACATATACACACACACATACACACACATACATACACATACATACACATACATACACACATTACACACATATACACAAATGCATACATACATACACACACATACACATATACACACATGCATGCATACATACACACACATACACACACATACACATATACACACATGCATACATACACACACATGTACACACCTGCATACATACACACACATATGTACACACATGCATACATACACAAATATACTCACATGCATGCATACATACACACACATATACACACATGCATGCATACACACACACACACCTACATACACACATGTATGCACACACACACATGAATGCATACACACACATGCATACATACACACACATACACATATACTCACACATGCATACATAGACACACATACACATATACACACATGCATACATTCACACACACACACACACATACATATACACATGCACACATATACACACACGTAAGCTAGTGTTTTAATTAAATATATAAAATTTTGATTTTAAAGTTTTTTTTACATCAAATATATACACACATATACACAAATGCATGCATACACATACACACACATGCATACATACACAAATATACTCACATGCATGCATACATACACACACATATGTACACACATGCATACATAGACACACATACACATATACTCACACATGCATACATACACACACATACACATATACTCACACATGCATACATAGACACACATACACATATTCACACATACATACACATATACTTTGTTGGTAGTAGCCAGAGGCATAGACGACGCGGAAGCATGTAAAGACAGAGCATCATGAAGTAAAGGCGATCCAGAAGAATCATTTTTCAAAGAATTATGTTTTATAAATACTTTTCAAAAACCTCCAGCAATGATTTTCATCACTTTTGTACCATATGTAACATAGGAAAACCCTTTTTGTAATTTATAGCTCCATTTTCTTCAAGCCAAGGAGTCCTCAAGCTTGAGGAGCTTAGGTAGAACGAGCCTACCAATTTTGGTTATTTTTAGACACCATTTATCCCTTCAAATAGCACATAGAAGCTATTTTTTAACTATGCCGACCACTAGATGTGAAACCGGTCAAAACTAGTCTAGAATTCCCTACCTTCCATTGTGTCTTACTTGTCTCTTCATGTGTGTGTGTATGCGTGTGTGCATCTCTATGCTTCTCACCTTCACTCTCACTACATCTCACATTCACGATCTTCAGATCACTCCTATATATTCCGCGGATTGACATTAAGGAGGTGGAGCTTCTTAACGTGGCTCTCACCATTGTGCTAGAGCAACACCAAATTTGGCACCATTGTCGAGGATCCAGTCTAGTACGAATGTGTGATGGTAAGAGTATAGCAAGAAGTGGCATTGGAAGGTAAGAATTTCAGTTTTTGTTGTTGTTTTTACTTAGTTTTTTGTGTTTTTCATCTCCTCTACACTCCTCCTTCACCACCGCATCATCTTCTTCCACTCCTTAAATTCAGAAAATTCACCATATCCACCCATTCTCCTCATTTCCCCTCATTTGTGCATGCTAGACAGAGAGAGAGCTTTTGTGACTGCATGTACTTGTGTGTTTTTGAGTATTCTTACAGGTACAGAGCTCCAATGCATCAGGAAAGCTTCCAAAAGGTAAAAAACCACTTTCTATTAGATTTGTGCCATGTGTGTCAGACCATCATGATGGTTTGCCAACTTCGACATTTTTGGTAAGCGAGCTCTACAAGAGGTAGGCGACACAAGCGCTTGCAAGAATCCACAAACGCATTTGCAAATCTTTGATTTGGTGGAACATCGCGATTGGATCACGCCATCGCGATTGTGTCACACCATCGCGATTGGCTCACACCATCGCGATGGTTCGGCCGGACCATCGCGAAGGTCTCACACCATCACGACGGTCTCACACCATCGCGACGGTTCACTCGAACCATTGCGATGGTCCCTGACCATCACGACGATCCCGTCGACCCCACGCCATCGCGATTGGCTCATGCCATCGCATCGAAGCTGCCACGTGTCTAGCCAGACCATCGCGATTGTTTGCCAGTCACGCCATCGCAACTGTCCCAGGTATGCCATCGCGACACCTCGCAATTTGACCGCGATTGGCCCAAGCCATCGTGCCTCGTGACCATCGCGACGGGCTCACGCCATCGTGATTGTTGGGTTGACCGTTGATCGACGCCATTGTGATTGCTCGTAGATCACGCCATCGTGACGCCTCGATTAGATCATCGTGATTGTTCACTTTTGACCATCGTGACAGTCCACACCCTTAAACCATCGCGATTGCAACAAATCATCCCGATTGGCTCAGGCCATCGTGATGACTCGACTGGACCATCGCGACGGTCTCACATCATCGCGACGGTTCACTTGAACCATCAGGACGGTCCCTGAGCATCGCGACGATCCCGTCGATCCCACGCCATCACGATTGGCTCATGCCATCGCACTGACACTACCACGTGTCTAGTCAGACCAGCGGGATTGTTTGCTAGTCACGGTATCGCTACTGTCCTAGGTACGCCATCGCGATGCCTCACAATTTGAACCATCGCGATTGGCCCAAGCCATCGTGCCTCGTGACCATCGCGGCAGGCTCACGCCATCGCGATTGTTGTGTTGACCGATGCCATCGCGATTGCTCGCAGATCATGCCATCACGAGACCTCGATTAGATCATCACGATTGTTCACTTTTGACCATCACGACGGTCCGCACCCTCATACCATCGCGATTGTGCCACACCATCGCAACAGCTCACTTGAGCCATCGCGACGGTCCCAGACCATCGGGATTGTCCACCCCAAACGCAATTTTTAGGGTCTGGTTTTTGGGAAAATTTGGGGATATTTTAAGCAATTTTTTGGGTGATTGCACTCATTGGAGATCCCTTAGCTCATAAGTGAAGAAAAACTTAATTTTCAGTTTTTACCCCCGAGGGCCTGAACACTCATATCTTTTTCATCCGAAGTCCCTTTTTTGAGCTTGATAGCTCGTTAGAAAGTTCTTTACGAGGATAGAAATTTGGGACTAGAAAAGATAATTTGAGGTTAACATTGTTGGGATTAGAAAAGCTAGGGGGCATAGAATTTTGGGCCAAGGAAAAAAGGGACGGAAAAAGTGTATATATCAAAGTGCTTGATCATCCATTGTGAATTGATCTAAACATTAAATTTTAGAGGTCTAGCAAGGGCAATCAAGGACAATCAAAGCAAGGCAATTAAGAATGCAGGGCTTGGGAAGCGCGGCTTCTTGGGCATTAGAGCACTCAAAAGAGCTGACTTGAGGTTGGAAGAATCCTCAACCCCCTCAGTCAATTATTAGCTTAGGCTAAACGCTACCATTGTGGATTAAACAAAGATAGGAACGCCTCAATTTCAAGAGACTTAATCTTTCAAGTCCAAGATTAAAGTAAAAGTGTGTAATACAAAAACATAAAGGAAAGAATTAAAGTATGACGGAATGAGAACTCAAAAGTACCATGGAAAGTCGATTCCTGACGTATACATTGAGACAAGACAAGAACTTATAGGAAATTTAAAAGAATCAAGCAAATCAATAATAAGGAACCATTGACGATCAGAGAGTGCCACGAAGAAAATACATGAACCTTAGATCAGGCAAACACATAGGTAAGTCAGGCCGACGAAGCCTTAGATCATCAGAAGCAAGTGTAGGAACTACTGCACATGCATGGGCACAACAATTGAATAGCTACCCTTACGAGTTGAGCTCAGATACTAGTGAATCGGAAATGGCTTTTAGCACGGAAAGACCAGAAGGAGCATGAAACGTTGCATATTTTGAAAGACCCGAAGGACCCTATAGAACTCAATTAAAATTTCTCCGAACCAACCACTTAGGTGCTCGCATCTATGAGGATGGTTTGCGAAGACAAGTGGTGCAAATGCACAATCATGATCAACCCATTGGATTGGAACGTCCAGTGGTGAAATTCAAGAGAGATGCATACATAGACAAAGAAGGAAGAATGTACATCATAAGTACTCAGCCAAATAATACAAATGAGTTTAGCGTAATTCAGTTAGAGACTGAAGCTAAAGCCCAAGGAAAAGAACCAGTAGGAGAAGAACCCAGGACACCTAGAGGGAAATCTGTACTAACAAGAGTACTAATTCTAGATAGAATGGAAAGACAAAGAGAACCTAGAATACTAGGTGGTAGAGATGATTTTCCTCTACCTAGACCACGTGAACACGCAAGAATATTAAGACCCACTCAATTGATAAAGTCCATGAAAAACTACTTTGATGGGACAGGAGATCCCTATGACCACGTTGCGGAATTCAAGCAAGTTCTAAGAGCAGAGTAGGTAGAAGATATGTTCACGCAATACAATGCATTTGGACTAACCTTAAAGAACACCGCTTTAACTTGGTTCCAACCATTGCAACAGAGGCAATTTAGAGACATCCATCACTTGTTAGAATCATTCATCACTGAATTCTTTAAAAGTGGAGTCAGACATGATACATCTTCCTTAATACATAATTTCAAACAGACCCCTTGTTGGCATACAAGTCAGATGAAGAGCATACCAGCACAACGGAGCAGTCATGCACAATACGACAACAAGGCCTAATCATTTTTTTCCATGGACCATTCACAACTCAAGTGATGTTAATCACTACACAAACATTGTAAATCCCGTTTTTGGTAGAATAGACTCCCTTTTGTTCAAGGCCAGGAGGCCTCGAGCTTGAGGAGTGTTAGAATTAGCAACATACCAATTTTCATAATTTTTAGATTCCGTTTGAGCCCTCAAATAGGCTCTAGAACCTAATTTTTAACTAGGCCGGACACTAGGTCTGGACAAGGCCAAAGCTAGTCAGAAAACTATTAAAAGAGCTAGAGAGCTCATTTTTGAGGTGAGATTATTTGTGAATTGAGCTTATGTAAGAGACTTTTTGACTAATGCAAAGAACTCCATTGTTCCTCTCCTTGTTCTTGCCTTGTGTGCGCGTGTGTGTATGTGTGTGCATGTTTGTGTGCTTCTCCCTCACACACTTGTGTCATCACTTGCTCATAGTCTTCATACTAGTCCTCACGTCTCCATCGATTGACAATTATGAGGTGGATCTTCTCACGTTGGTACTCACCATTGTGCTAGAGTGACACCAAATTTGGCGCTGTTGCCGGGGAGAGAGCTTCGAGGACGAGCGTGTGATGGTAAGACGTAGAGTTGAGAAATTGGAGTCGTAGGTAATATCCTTTCTTCTCCTTATTTTTCTTTATTTTTCTAGTTTTTTGCATCACTATCATCACCATCTTCATCCTCACCATCTCCCACCTCCATCTCCATCTTCAAAAAAATTTCACCTTTTGGTCATATTCCACTCCCCATCTCATTTTCCTCATTTCATTTGTGAGAGAGAGCAAGAGAGAGCTTGCATGCTATCTGTTTTTGTGTGTTTTTTGAGCTTTTGCTGCAGGAACTAGCTGTACCACCATCTCCAGCAGCTTGCGTAGGTACGACAGACTCTGCACAGGTCCCGGGATGACAACCTCTGTCTATCGCGACAGACAGAATAACTTAATATTTTTTGAATGCATGCTTGGCAGGATAACCCACACCATTAGAGCACTCAAAATCACCAGAAGTTTCTAAAAAATTTGCGTTTTCTCAGTCTATCGCGATAGACACCGTCTATCGCGACAGACACCATCTATCCTGATAGACTGAGCCCACGACAGATGACAGACACCATCTATCGCGACAAATACCCATCTATCGCGATAGACAAAACCCCACGATAGACCCCGTGTATCGCGACAGACACCCGTCTATCGCGACAGACCAAAATCCACGACAGACTCAGTCTATCGCGACAGACACCGTCTATCACGACAGACAGAGCCCACGACAGACAACAGACACCCGTCTATCGCGATAGACAGAACCCCACGATAGAGCCCGTCTATCGCGACACATACCCGTCTATCGCGACAGACTAAAATCCACGACAGACTGAGTCTATCGCGACAGACACTGTCTATCGCGACAGACAGAGCCCACGACAGATGACAGACACCGTCTATCGCGACAGACAGAGCCGACGATAGACGATAAACACCGTCTATCACGACAGACAGGCCCATGACGGACGATAGACCCCGTCTATCGCGACAGACACCTGTCTATCGCGATAGACCAAAACCACAACAGACGACAGACAGCTTCTCTCGCATTTAACTCTCCACGATCGGCAACTACTTTCTCTATGTACCCAAATTGACTTATGACATCTTCAAGCAAGAATTTGCAAACATTGTAAGTGGTCTTAGATCGTAGTGCACGTCCCTCTACATGATTAGTTAAGTTTTCTCTTGCAAGTACAATGTAACGCATTTTGTCAATACCTTTAGGCATATAGTTACAAGATCTACTACCCACTTGTAGTGAATACTGGGTGGATAAGTAGGATGCAACGGATCTTTATGTTTGCTGATGAATGAAGTTGACAAGTAGAACATGTAGAAACATAGCTACTAATGTCAACATACATCCTAGGCCAATAATAGGTACTTCTAATTTTTTCATATGTTCCAAAAAATCCTTTTTGAATTGCCCATAATGTCCCATGCATTTCCTTCATTACTTGCAATTGAAGTCCTCGTTTTCCTAGGACTCGTGGATTCTTAACCTTACCCTTATGTCTCCAAAGATAACCGTTACATAGGAAAAAGTTATAAGCTCATTTCCTAATATTACAGAATCTATTTGTAGTCCAGCTAGGTAATGGTTGTAGTGTACTTAGATACTTTCCTATGTCTCTCCATTCATTTTCGTACTGAGACTCATGAAATTTCTCATACTCGTATATATGTGGAACATAGTCAAATAAGTTCACATTCTTTATTAGATCACTTTCAAGATCATCATCAAATCTAGCTCTTTATAACATATCAACAACTGAGTTTGACTTACCTGAAATCTGAACTAACTCAAGATTTATGAACTTAATACATGAGATCCATCTAAGCATGGCTATATCAGGAGATGAACAATTGGCTATCATTCCAATGAGAGGCAAACAATCAGTCTCAACTTTGACATTTGCACCAATGAAATATTCTTTGTCTGTTTTCAAAGCTGTTATCATACCCCATAGTTCTTGTTTGATTTGTGGATACTTTTGTTGTGTTTCATGTAAAATTTTGGCACCAAACCTAATTGCATATCTATTCCCTTCACTATCATCTTGACTTATGACCCAACCTATACCAATAGGATTAGTATCAACAGTCAATATAATAGGTTTGTTAGTAGAATAGTCTACACGCTTAAGGATGGCAGCTTCAAGCAATAATTTCTTCAATTTATGCATAGCTTGAGTGTGTTTCTCAGTCCAAATAAATTTTCGTTTCTTCCTCAACAAGTCATAGAGATAATCAACAACATGAGCAAAGTGTGGGATCTAAATAACATAAAAGATGCAAGCACCAAGAAATCTGTGTACCTCACTCACGTTGTTACATGTTTCACAAATCTTGCTAATGGCATCAACTTTTTGTGGGTATGGCTTTCGACCATATTGACCACATAAATGTCCGACAATAACAACCTCGTTGACACCAAAAATAGATTTTTCTATGGAAAATGTGAGACCTACCTCTTCAAATCGTTGAAATATTCATTCACAATCAGAGATATGATCAAGAAAAAATTTACGGCATCTAGATGAATCTAAAGTAATGTCCTTTACACGTTCCTCACTCCCTTTAATTGGAATATCATCAATGAATGGCATGGTTATATGAGGAATAAAATCATGTAAGACCATATTCATAGCATTCATCATATGAGCCAAAGAATTAGTCGCTCCTTGAGGTAAAGTACACATTCACACTAAGCCTAAAGGAGTTTTCATTGTGGTTATGTCACGACTATCAATTGCTAATTGGAAATGGTCATACCCAGAATATAAATCACCCATTGAATAGATAGAATGTACTGAAAATGATTCAGAAAACTCATCTACAATGGGTCTTGTTCCTACATTCCTTATGGTGACTTTATTGATAGGTTGGAGATCTTGAATAAAACGTAGTTTCCCATTTTTTTTAGGCACAGTGAACCATCTATTTGAGTAAGGTGCAAAAGATGGCTCTAAAATTCTCATGTTTATCTTCTCCTTAAGAAGTTTCATTAGCTCAAGTAAGTGAGCCTTTGGAACTGGTATAGGGCAAAGATTCCATGGA